>CM075856.1:12491847-12824347 GCA_037975125.1 Latrodectus hesperus | reverse complement strand
GGTTAATAGCATTCATTTAGGGGGTTAATCTTAGTAATTTAAAATTTCAGTTTAAGTTTATAAATAGAATTGCGATGGAAATTAAAATTAAAATATCTCCGATTCGGTTAGAAATAATGGTAATAGAACCTGATGCTGCAGATGAATGATTTTGGTAGTAAACTACTTGAATATAAGAAGAAAGTCCTAATCCATCTCATCCTAGAAGGATGAAAATAAGGTTATCACTAATGATTAAAATTACTATAGATAGGACAAATATCAGAAGAAGGGGAGTGTTCAGGTTTAGGGATATAGGAGATTCTAAATAAAACAATTATAGATGAGATAAATAACACTGTTGAAATGAATAGAAGAGATATTCAATCTAAAATAATTCTAATATATAGCTGGGAAAAGAATAAAGATAAAAAGGGTAATTCGATAGAGAGGAAAGTGGATCTAGAAAGAAGGATAAGTGATAAGGAAAGAGCTAGTATTCTTAATAATAGAAGAGAGTTAGTTTTTTTGAAAATTTAAGATTTTTAATTCCACAAATTAACGTTTTTTAGTAAACTAAATATAAAGAATATTAATTCAAGTTTTTGCACAAGAAAGATTAATGGGATTATGTGAATTAGAAGTCTTAGGAAATTTTTTTGTAATGAGAAAGAACTAGGGAGTATTTCTCTTAAGTTATGGGCAATATTAATAAATATGAAAATGGAGAATGATGCGGATAGAATTCTAATTAAAATAATTATTATAGTGAATGAAAAATTTCATTGGATTAGAGAGGTTATTATAAGAATTTCTCTGATTATATTGATTGAGGGAGGTGCTGAAACGTTAATTGCTATAAATAAAAATCATCAGAATATTAAATTAGGGAATAGACTTATTATTCCTTTAAATGAAATTATATTTAGAGTAAATGATATTTACTAGGAAAAATAAGGCTGAGGAAGAGAAAACATGACCGATTATTATGATTAAAGCTCCTAAGATCCCTAGTTTTGAAAATGTTATTATTCTAGAAAGAAGGAATCCTATATGGGCTACAGAGGAGTAAGCAATAAGCGATTTTAGATCTTTTTGGCGAATACAGATTAGTCTTGTGGCTGAGGTACCCAATGAACTGTTTCTAATAATTCAAAAGTTGAATTTATTAAAAGACGAAATTAATATAGGGGAAATTTGTAAAATACCATATCCTCCTAATTTTAGTAAAATGGCAGCTAAAATTATGGAACCTTCTACAGGGGCTTCAACGTGAGCTTTTGGGAGTCATAAATGGGTAAAAAATATAGGAAGTTTTACCAAGAAGGCTTTATAAAAAGAATAGGAAAACTAAATTTTAAACATAGTAAGGATCTTGTAATCGTTCAGGTTGGTATCCTAACTTAGTCACTATAATTAATGTTGGGATTATAATAATTTCAAAAAGTAAATAGAATATGAAAAATCTTGATGAAGAAAATGTTAGTATAAGGAGAATTAAAATTAAAGTAATAAGGAATTTAATTTTTTTGAAATTAGGGGAAGAAATTATAATAAGAATTACGGAAGTGATTGATAGAAGGATAAGCGTTAAGGATAAAAAATCAATATATAAAATTTCAGAAAAAATTATAAAATTTTTAGATATAAATAAAAGAGGGAATTATTGTTGTTGAGGGAAGAAATTTATTGAATGAGAGGAGAAATAGGGGTAAGATGATTTTTGTCAAAAATTAAAGATCAAAGGAAAATTGAATTTGAGGAGTTAAAGTATCGTGAAAGTCTTACTAAAATTCTTAAACCAATAGAAGAACCTCTTACTATAAAAGATAATATAAGTATAATTGAAAGGTGAGAGGAGAATTGACTAAAGAAAGAGATTATACATAAGGAGGAAATGATAATAAGTTTATATCAATATATAATAAGTTTATATCAATATTCAACCTGAATGATATTTTTTATTTGCTTATACTATTTTGCGTTCAGTAAGAAGAAAGATTGGGGAGGGGTAGTGGCTTTAGTAATATCTGTAATAGTTTTATACTCTTTACCTTTGTATTTAAATCATAGTTTTCGAAGATCTTGATATTACCCGATAGGGAAGGTAATATTTTGATTATTTGTAGTAAACTGAATAATTTTGACTTGAATTGGGTCTTGTGAGGTAGATTACCCATTTATACAGCTAGGAATATTAGCTAGATTTGTATATTTTTTTATATATTTTATGTTTTGATTAATCTATGAGATTCAAGATAGTATTTTATAGTATATTTATTAATTTAAGTATAAAGTAATAATAGTTTATTAAAACATAAATTTTGTAAGTTTTAGATTAGATAAATACTGAATTTAAAAATAAAGGAAGGGGGATTAAGAATAAAATGGATGGGAGAAAGATTTTCCATCTTAAATATATTAATATATAATATCGAAATCGGGGGAAAGTTCCTCGAACTCATAAAAGTAGGGAGGCAATAATAATGAGAATTATTAAAGAAAATTTTATATTAAATTCAAAAAAAAAGAATTGTAGAAAAAATTCTAAGTAATTATATTAAGATATTCCGCTAGAAAGATTAAAGCAAACCAACCTCCTATAAATTCTACGTTAAATCCTGATAATAATTCGGATTCACCTTCCGCGAAATCGAAAGGTCTTCGATTTACTTCTGCTAAACATCTAGTAATTCAAAGAAAAAAAATAAAAGAATTTCCTCAGAAAAATCAAAGTATATCTTGAGATTCTCTGATTTGAGTAAGTAGATAAGAGTTGGATAAGAGACTAATAAAAAGGATGATAAGAAAAAATGAAACTTCATATGAAATTATTTGAGCGATTCTACGAATTGTTCCTAAATGGGCATACTTTGAATTTGATGCTCATCCAATTCAAAGGAAGAAGTAGACTCTTAAGCTAGATAAAATAAGGAATAAGAATGTTATGTTTATTATCATAAGGAGAAGAGTGAGAAAAAGGGATAATAGTAATAATAAGTAAAGTTAGAGTTAGTGATAATGCAGGGGAAAAGTAAAAAATTTAAAAGTTAGACGAGAATGGTCTAATAAGATTTTTATTGAATAGTTTAATTGCGTCTCTAAATGGTTGAAGAACACCAAGAAATCCTACTTTGTTTGGACCTTTTCGGATTTGGATATAGCTGAGTATTTTTCGTTCTAAAAATAGTATAGAAAGATACTCTTAATAAAAGTGAGATTAAAGGGATAGTAGAATTAATAATTATTGATATATATAGGTAATTAGATTCTAATTCTAATGCAATGTTCTGCCACTTAAATAATTACTTAAAGTAAATTTATTGGTCCTTTCGTACTAAATAAAAATATAAAAAGATAGAAACCAACCTGGCTTACACCGGTTTGAACTCAAATCATGTAATTTATTAAAGGTCGAACAGACCTACTAGTTAATGATGGTTGCATCATTTAGGGAAATTAATTCCACATCGAGGTCGCAAACTCTTATTTTTATAAGAACTTTGAATAAGAATAACGCTGTTATCCCTACGGTAACTTGTTCATTTTATTAATAATTATTAGGTCATTTATGAAATAAGAATTTAAAATTTTTATTAAATTACTGCCCCAGTAAAACTAAAAGTAAAGTTCGATAGTGTCTTGTCGTCTTTTTAATCAATAAATGTATTTTTACATTTAGTAAAATTTTATTTTATTAAAAAATTAAAGAAATAAAATGTTAAACCTTTTATTCTAGTCCTCAATTAAAGGACAAGTGATTATGCTACCTTAGCACATAAACTGCGGCTATTTAAGGATCATTGAGCAGGTTTTACTAAAAATTATATCTTTTAGAAATGTTTTTGATAAACAGTCATTTTATTAAGGCTTAGTTAAAATTTCTAATTTATTTTGAGTTAAATCAAAGTTTTATAATAGTTTTTAATATTAATGATTACTTATATTTTTATTATAAAATATATTATAAAGAAATTTAAGAAAAATATTAATTGGAAAGTGAAATGAGAGTTGTAAAACTTTATAGAAACATTTATTCCTTTAGAATATTAAAGTTTAATTGAATTTTCTATAAAACTTATATTTTATAGAGTTATAGAGATTTAAATCTGACTTAAAAAAACCAGATATAACATTATTCGTAAGATGTTTAGTCTCTAAATATATTTTTATAATAGATATGAAATTTTATTTGTAAATATAATTAGATCATAATGTATTCGGGAATAATCAATATTTAAATTTATTAAAAAATTCCTGATACAAAAGGAAATATAATTATTCTTTAATATATTTAGTAGAATTCTTTTCAGATAGTAAAAAATTTTTATGAAATAAATAATAAAAAAGATTTTTCTTTTTAAAAATAAAAATCTAAATATAATTATTTATCTTTTCAGTGTAAATGAAATGCTATTAAAGCTTTAAAGGAACTTGATATTTTTTCCAAAATATCAACTATGTTACGACTTACCTTAAAAGAAATAAGGGTGACGGGCGATATGTGCACATATTCAGTTTATTTCAAAGAGAAATAATTTTTCTCTTTTACTTCTAAATCCTATTTCCGAAAAAAATTTAATTTATCTTCTTTAAATAGTTTTTAATGTAACTCATTTTTTCTTTTTTATGGACTACACCTTTACCTAACTTTTTATAAAAATTTTTAGGAAAATATTTTATAATTTATCCTTAAGACGGCGGTATATAAGTTTTTAAAAAAAGTGAGAAGATATCGTGGAATGTCGATTAGAAAACAAGTTCCTCTAGAATAGAAAATGCCGCCATTAAGTTATATAGGTTTTAATAAAATGTTTTACTACCTAAAAGGGTATAAATATACTAGGGTATCTAATCCTATTTTAAGTTTTATACAAGAATTGATTTAATAAATAGTTAAAAATTAATAAAAATATTTTACTAAAAATTATTAATTTAATTGATAAAATAGAATTAATGAAATGAAATATTTTAGTAAGAAGTGTAACCGCAACTGCTGGCACTAAATTAGTTTACTAGTTAATTAACAATTATGTTAGATTGATTACATAAATATATTAAAAATTTAATTAAATATTTAAATATTTTTTGTAATGATTTATATTAAAAAACTATATAAAGTTTTTAAAAGTTAGATGTTTTCTTCTTTTTAAAAATCAAATTTTTATGTGAATTAGTCACTTTATTACTTTAGTATTTAATTATTTATTTCTTTTGATAGGAAAATATGAGAGATATTTTTGATAGATATTTTTCCGTTCGTTTTCAAAATTTTTGTTACAAAACTTTTGAAGTAATAAATATTTTCACCAAAATTAAATTTTCGCAGGTTAATAACATTCATTTAGGGGGTTAATTTCTAATCTTAGTAATTTAAAAATAGTTTTAGGTCGGAGTGGATTTGTTTTTCAAAAGGAAATGGTTTAGCCCCTCCCCCTCCCGTTTATTTCACGGGAAGGGGGGAGGGGGGCTAGATAGGCTACAATTAAAAAATAAAGTAAATTAAAGATAAATTAATAACATTGGGTAGGTGTTAAATAAAATTAATATATAACATATTTATAAATATGTTCACCCCTTACTTCTTTTCTAGGTTAGCGGCGACTCCCCGCATCTTTTAAAGATTGGTTTTCAAATTGTTTTGTGCCAAGCGTTGAGCGTTATTAAAGGCAGAAAAATTTGAGCTTTAAGGTGCTATTACTTTTAGATAACGCTCCATGCCACCCACAAGATTTGATCATCCCAACGTCAGAATAGTGTTCCTACCATGTAACACTACTTCGTTGCTCCAACCATTGGATCGAGGTATTATTTATACCTTTAAAACGTATTATATAAGAAGATCCTTCCAGTGGATTTTAGACGCAACCGATTCGGAATCAATTAGCGTAATGGAAGCTTGGAAGAAATTTTCAATCAAGCACTGTATCGAAATTATATCTTTGTCGCTGAAAGAAATAAAAGCATCAACCTTAAATGCGTGTTGGAAGAAGATATGGCCCTCTTCAGTTGAAACAGAAAACATGCGTGATACATCAGAAAACGAAATTGGTGCCATATTAAAAGTCGCTAAATCAATCGAAGGCAAAGGTTTTTATGGATACGGCTACTGAAGACATTCAAGAATTATTAGTGGAAGAAGAAGTTGACGGAGCGGATTTGATGGAAATGGCATCCCTGGATGCAAATCAAATAGATTTTGAGGACGCTAGCTCTGATGAAGATTGTGCAGTTAAGAATTTAACATTAAAAGAATTACAAGAAGGCCTATGCTTAGCGGAAAATCTCGAGTCATTTTTCTTGAAAACAGACCCTTCACGGAAAGAAGTTGAAAATTCAAAAGGGAGCTGCAAAACAGTTTATTTCCATACCGCGAAATTTACAATGACCTAGTAAGGACTAGTCAGCAAAGTTCGATTACAGATTTTTTTAAGAGGGGAATACATACAAAAACTTTAAATAGAGAAAAAAGTTCTGAAAGTGAAGGCGATATCGTTCCACCCAAAAAACGTTCTCGGTTGAGTGTACTGAGCAGTGACGACGAATAAATTCTTTAAATTAGGGTTGCGTTAGATTAAAATATTTTTTTCTTACTTTGTGTTGGATATACATTTATTTTTTAATAAAAATTAAATTGCTTATGTCGAATTAAAAAAAATATTTGTTTTTAATAAGTTTTTGGAACGTAATCCCTCTTTTTGTACTAGTTCTGCGCCTCATACAACACGATTTCACACAACACGGCATTTTCTAGGAACCTAACTACCGTGTTATAGGAGGGTTACCTGTATTTATTTTTAAAATATATTATATTAAAAACGATGTAATTAAATGAGTTTGATTAAATTTTGATTATTAAATATATACTAGTTTTGTTGAATGATATTTTCAGTGTTTTCAAAAAAATAATTAATATAAAAAAATTTTCAAAAATAATACATGTTGTTGTTACATGCCCCCAAGTCAGCAGCGCTATACCAGGTCCATGAGCGCGTACACCTTCAAAAAGTCCAGCTCCAGATTCTCCATCAGATCTCTCCCAGAGAGACCAAGGCATAGAAGAATATGTTCAGGACAGACAAATTTCGAATTTCTTCAAGTTACTAAGATGCCCACTTCTGAAACGGGCAATAGCCGTTTGTTCTTGTCTATTAACATGTATCATTTTGATCTTAGAGATCAAAATAATACATTCTAAGTTTTAATATAAATAAATTTTATTATTATTATTATTATTATATATATATATATATATATATATATATATATATATATATATATATATATATATCAAATGTCTCGATAAATAAACAGTCATAATTTCACAAAACTGATATTGCCCATGTGTGAGTCAAAATAAATATAAATAATTCAAACAGTAGGTTCAATTGAACAATTAATATAATTAATGTTACTTTAAATCATTATCATTTATAAATAAGCATCCAGTTAAGGTTAAAATAAGAGCTGATGTAATAATCTATAAAAATATTTCTTTTTATAAATGCAACATTTCCATAATAACAATTTTTGTTTTTCCTGAAAAAGCAATGAAGCAATTAAATATAAGTTATTCCCTCAACCAACAGTTTTTCTGTGAAAAATTTTGAACTTTAATTTTAATAAATATATTTCTTTCAGTATAAAAAATCTTAATCTTTTGTTATTTACATTTGTTTTTAGAATTTTCACCCGTTCTAAGTAAATTTTCAAAGTTTAATTAAAATATTAAATTAGTCTTGATAATATAATTTCTATTTTTCAACCAAATCATCAACTTAATATTTTGTTTTAATTTAGTAAGATTTTCCAATTATATAAATGAATTTTTATAATTAACTAGCAAATAATTTGTAAAGAATCACAAAGTGGAAGGATTAATCAATTACAAACAGATTTTTTTAATTTGCTTAGAAATATACAAGTACTTTTAACAAAAATCAAATTAAATTTCTTATATTTTTCTATTATTAAACATTGATGAAACAAATATAGCAAAATTTTTTGATACCTAATAGATAGTTATTTATTTTATAAATGACGTTTATTATAAATCTCAATAATTAAAATGTAATGTTTAATACAAAATACAGGAACTGAAATACATATATTTTATTTATATCAAACTGTAATTTAAAAAATACACATGATTGTATAAATAAAGATAAAAAGTAAAAGTTGACTTTATTAAAAAAAATTTATTTTTTTTATTTCGAATTTCAAAATTAAAATGAATAAACTACCTTTATTTATGTTTCAACCAACATTATCACTATACGAATAAAATTAATTGTATAGTAAAAAAATATAAAACAAATTTTTCCCAAATTTTAAATTCTATATATTTATATTCTACATATTCATAGTAAAATATAGTGAAATTAAAACATGGTAGAATAAAAAGTACATATATTTATATGGAATCATAATCAAAAATGCACATAATAATAAAAAAACAATGAAAGTATATTAATAGTTTTAATTTAAATATTTTGTTTAAAAACTTAGAAACCAAAATAAAATACATTTGTATTTAATGAGGTTCAAATATATATGTTCATACTATATCAAAATATTTTTTCAGTTAAAAAAAATCATTTTATACAATTTTATTCAACTATGTATATTACTTTGATATATAATAAACATATTTATTTCAGACTTATTAATTATTAAAAAAATACAAAATAATTTTGCTAGTAAAACTCTTAACTCCATAATTATATTTTAATACAAAACACTGTGAAATAAAACAATGAATGAATTTAAGAAGTACTCATATTTTCATAAAAAATTAGCATGATCATAGTAAAAAATTAGCATGATGTAAAACAAAAGTAACAACAAAAATTCTAATAATATACAATCTTTAATCCCTTAGAATAATTAAAATAAATTGATATTTTATAATATATAAAAACGATTTTGAACTAAAAGTATCACATTTTATTTTACTAGAGGTATATACTTTTACAAGTTATCACAAAGTGGATTGAAAATAGTTACAGAAGTCAAAATTTTATATTCATGTTATGCCAAATGTAATTTATTATATGTGTACACAGATTATGAGAACCTTTTTTAATCTCTCCTTTTATACCGAAACACAGCTTAACCCTTAATTAGGGGCTCTATGCTTTTATCTAAATTGTCAAAGGGCCATTTTAATATAGAGTCATATAACACTCGTGAGAAGATGGAACTCTCTAAGATAAAGTCCCTGTAAAGTACTCAGTCTGGATAGGCTGACTTATAGGTAGGCAAGAGCCAGGCGTCTTTCTGTGATCTTGATTCATTCTCAGACCCCTCGTTCCGTCGCTGGGACTTGTCCGCTCCGGGACCTGTTTCAGAGAAATATCAGGAACACCAAAGGTATGTCGAAGCTCTCCTCCTTCCCCACAAGTGTCTGCTATTTATACTAACCTTTCCCCCAACATCTGGCCTACAGTAATCTCCAGATCCATCTTTTAATGTCACTTTTTGACCTCTATTTCCAGCCACTCCACCGATTCTAATCAGAACCAGTGAAGAGGCAGTAAATTCTTTGAAAGCACATGGTCCATTCAGCAAGTGATTCCAGTTAAATTCGAAGAATTACATTTGTCAAAGGACTTAATTGCCCATCACGAATCCTGTTTGCCGTTCCCACATCATATTCCAATCAGAACTGATTGACTATTTTTGGGTACTATGTTGTTCCTGGAATTCAAAGGTGGGAAATCAATCTCGTTGACAGCTGCAAAGGTGTTAACGTCCATCGAAAGTCTGGAAATAACTTGGGGGTTTCAAGCAATAACGGGGACGTTATATCCCCTTTAACATCGCTCTTGGTCAAAAAGTTATGTCCAGCAGACGGAAGAAAGGGTCTTCATTTTGAGATCGTAAAATAGCATCAAGAATAAGATCCTCATTAAAAAGCTCATGGTTGAAAATTTATGACCAGTAGTAGACTGACATCCCACGGTAGAAGGGGAATTATATGACCGAAAAATAGATAATGTTATTTACATCGTGTTTCTTTCCTGAAAACAAGAGACCATACTGGGGGGAAAACTGAAATAGTTCTACCCAAATTTAACGAAAACTATCAATTTTCACTAAATTTGCCTCGCTTTTTTTTAATCAAACAAAATAAGTAAGATTCGCAGTTTTCTCACTTATGATTTGTCATGGTATTAGTTTAAGAGGTTTCAAAATCAATATAGTTAAAATTTATTTTTTAAAATTCAATAACATTTTTTGTTATATACTTGGAAATAAGATAGTTTTATTTGCTATCCACTAATGTGCAATTATATCTTAGAACTTTATTAGGAATTTCATACTGTATTTTAAACTGAAATTAATATTATATTAAAACATATTGCATATTTTTCATATGTTTAAGAAATTATTATATAAAATATGTTTCTTGATATTTTAATATTTACAGTTTTTTGAGTAACGATTCTATAAGAATATAAAGAAATATGGTGTAATTTTTAAGGAAGTTTTATTTAAACATTTTTATCAAGATCTGTAATATAAACCAAAACTGTAAGTATTTCAATATAACTTGATATAAAACAGTTTACTTTTTTTCTCCGCCAATTTACAATAACTTTGGTAAACAAAATCCTTGGATTTGCAATCATGCAAATTTTAATCTTATAATATTTTGAATATTCTATGTTATGAACAATGTACATCTGGATATTGATTTATCATAAATTCATTCAAATATCTCGTAATTTTTTTTCAAATCTTTAAATTATGGTTAAAGATGCATATTCAAATGTTTGCTTTATGTCATCTAAATGGGTGCAGAGTTTACGTTACGTAGTTTCAAGATATATATATATCACTGGCACATTATCAAGAAAAATTGTAGCATATTAGGCAATATTCTCACATAATATTTTTATGATTTTTTAAATTATGTTGTGATAAATTTCGGTTCATTTATTTAAATAGAATTACATTATATTTTGTGCAGAAATTTATGCAAAAAGTAATTTTTTTTTTACGATTTAAACTGAATTTACCAACATAAATCTGAACTGAAAACTTGGTTTTATAAAAATAAAGGTAATTTTTCTCAATATAATGTGCTGGCGTACATTTTAATTTAGATGCTTGATTCCCAGTTATATTATTTTGAGATAAGCTAGAAATACATATTTTCTGATTAAAACTCTAAACGAAATTAAATTTTTCTATAAAACTACTTAATATAACACATCTTAATTAATTTGCTTAAATGCAGCTCATTATGAATAATTAGCGAATGTTTTTTTATTTTTTAACAGGTTCTTACATTAAAGAGCAAAATTCTATATTTGAAATACAAAAAGTTCTAGAAAATTCTCAGAATTCAGTGTTATTAATTATTTTCAAATATCTTTTCCTGTTTCCGAAAATCATCCCCCAATCATACCATTTTAAATTTTAAATACGAATTGAAAATATGCATTTTTATTTGCGTGAACAATTTCCTTTAATTTTTTTTTCTCATTTTCAGAACAGCAATTTATGTGATTATATAACTACCTAATTTTTAATGGTAAAAATATTTTTGAAAAGAAAAAAATTGTTGAAGTAAAGAATATTTAATCACTTTTAGAAATATTTTTTTTAAATTTATCTTTAAAACTAAAATATAGTAAAAAAAATTCCATTCACTTTTTGTTCAAGCCAATAGAGTAATTTTGGAAACAATGATCAGATTTAAATAATTTGTTTAAAATTAATTAAAAGTTAAAAAAATAATAAGAAAAATAAGTCAATAAATATGGAATAATGTATAACAAGAATATCAGGTTTTTTTCTTATATTAAAAAGTGACATATTTAAAACAGAAGTATAACCATTAAATAAATGTGCTACGATAACTGATTTTCCCAACTCATTGATTTTATTAACAAAAACGAAACAAATGAACTTGCTTTTTTTTCTTCATTTCGCAATAGAAATTCATTATGTACCCTCTCCTAAAATATATGCTTCTCTAGGGGGTGTTACTTCAGCCCAAAGAGATTTTCTAATTCCCAAGAATCAATCTTATATTTTCCAGTTAAACCAGCATCTCATTTCTCTTCTCCTACCCACCCCTCCTATCATGGGAAGAGATTTCCCAAATCCTGACACTATCTCCTAATTCGTCCGTCTGTATCGATATATCGATGACATTGTTACTTGTTCTCGCTCTGTCATTGGCTCTTCTGTACTTGTTACATTCAATCAAGTACACTAATTACTTTGTAACAACCACGTACTTGCTTATTACTTTGTAACAACCACGTACTCACGTACTTGCTTATTACTTTGTAACAACCACGTACTCACGTACTTGCTTATTACTTTGTAACAACCACGTACTAACGTACTTGCTTGTTACTTTGTAACAAGCATATACTCACATACTCGCTGATTACTTTGTATCAAGTACATACTCACGTACTCGCTGATTACTTTGTAACAGGCACGCACTCACGTACTCGCTCTGTCTTAGAAACTGGTCAAGTACATTGTACCTGCAACTGTCTGAGAATACTTGAACTCTCCCTAACTTTGTTACTGGAAGTACTGAGTATTTGGAAGAAAAAGTACTGATTACAGGTTGTTACATTCAAATACTGATTACAAAGTACTTGTTACAGGTATTTCTTCCCATCCCTAGGATGTATGATTTCATGCTAAAAACGATGAAAGCATTTCTAAGAATAGGTATTTTTAAAGATATATTTTAAAACAAAATTATGAGAAGATTTTATTTATCTTCAGCTTTTTATTAAATTTAATTTTTTCTTATGAATTTTAGTGAAATCTTTATTAAGTAGAAAAATTTTAGCAATCTCGAAATTATATTCAAAAATCATAACAAGCGTTAAATATTTTAAATTTTATGTCAAACTTTGAAGGGAAATTAATTATTTATAAATGAAAAGAAATGTATATACTATTCGGAATTGAAAATACTTTAAAAATATTTATAGAAACTAAAAATATATATTTGATGTTATTGTTTTATTATTTATTAAAATATCATAATTGTGTTAAAAGATATATAGTTGATATGATTAAAATAAAGTAAATCATTATAATAATTTTAGCATTTAATACATTTTTGAGACTGTAAAATGTATTCATTGATGTATATTCAAATAAATGAATTACATTTTATTTTTTGAAAAAGACCCTTTGTAATATTTGAATTGACAGAAAAATTATTATTGTTATACTTTTTATCAGATGTATCACTAAATAATTAATTATTTAGATCAAGTTAAATATCAAGTTTCTTAATAATTATCCAAATCACTAAATAAGTAATTTGGATAATTATTAAGAAACTTGATATTAAGTGCTGACAAATTACTAATTGTAAATTAATTATCATAAATTTATTTATTTCATTTTTATTTATTTCTTTATTAAAATAAAATTATGAAATCAATATCTTATGAACTGTATCACCAAAATCTACAAGTTATGCTCAATATTTTACAATTATGACTCAAAATAATCGTTCATAAAATTTCCTATTTTCTATTCCAATCTAATTTTAATTCAATTCTTTAATAGAATTAACTCTATTGATAAGATTTTTATTATTTATTTTTATAAATCTTTAAAAGAAATTATCAATCATTTAATTCTATTTAAACCAGTTAAATGCCCATTTGTAATTCCTTATGAGGATTTTGAAAAAACGTGTGGTTTAATAATTGAAAATATTTGCAGTCTATGTATTAAAAAAATTATTCTGAATATTTATATATATATTAAAGTAACTTTTCTTCAATTATATTTCAAACGAGTAACCATTACATTAATTAGAAAGAATATATTAAGTAAATAACTATGCAATCTAGAGCATATATTCCTCAACAATCATTAAAAAAATGAAAAATAATAACTGCTTTTAGCATGTTAAGTATAGAAAGTAAAAATGTTAATTCTTTTTATTAATTTAATTTATTTGAGCTCTTATGATATCAAAAGATACTTGCAGATCAAGAATACAAGTTATAAAAAATTATCATTTAATAAAATCCTTTATTTATGACACAAACATTTTATATGCAAATAATTTAAAAAATTGTAAATTTATGTATTTTTCAATAATAAAAATTGTATCTGAATTACTTACAGTAGTAATGTGTTGTTGTTGTGTCCAATCCTTCAGGATCTAGCGGCAGTCAAATCAAATCCATGATTCCATGCACTCCTGCAAAGTCAAGCACCAGTGCGAACATCCTCTAAAGTGAGCCCCAAGCAATCGAGAATATGTTGCGTGGAAGCCGGCAACAGATGGTACATGGGACAAGTTGGCAAGACTTTACGGCCGGATTCAAAGGACATGCATTTTTCAGGAAATCATTGAGTAATGTATTAATATTTCAGAAGCAATTTTCCTACATTTTTATTTAAAAATACTGTTAAATTGCTAGTACTTTAAATTAATTTTATTAATAGCTCTCCTATTTTAACTCCCCGTGAGGAAAAATATTTAAGGTAAATTTCAAACAATTCAGTTGTTATATAGAACAGTAAAAATCATGTATATGAAGTAAAGTGCTATAACTTATCAGAAAGGCAAATTCTTATGAATAGTTTCTCATAAGGTGCTAAATATTCTGGTTTACATGTCATTTTATTTCCATGTTCATAAATATGTAATTTTGTCATATACCATAAAATTACATCTGTATATATTCAATTTTCCCTTTATTACACAGATAATTTATATGAAAAATAAAATTCGATTTAAAGGTTAGATATTTAAAAAGAAATTTTTATGAAACAATAAAATATAATTAACTATTTAACATTAGTTTAGTGTGTATGGTTTATTAAATTATCGTTACTATGATTTCACTATTTGAAAATTGTAGGTTCGGTACTGATGTTACCATAAACAATTATGGCTGGTGCCCATGGACATTGATAAATCAGAGGGTTATATTATTCAAATATTACCGATATACATTATATTATTCAAATATTACTGATTAAAATACTATTCAAATACTGCTCTCTAAAATTAGATAATATTGTAAAATTAAGAAATTTCGATCAAAATTCAATTTTTTAATTATATTATTGGAAGAATACTTTTCCCAATTAAATATATATCTCAATAGACTTTGTGTAAAAGAAAAATCAGTTGTAATTAATAAGAATTTATAATGAGGAATAAATTAAATTCATCTTGTCCGAAACCGAATTATGTTTGGTTTAAAAAATTTTACGTTGCGCGCTTCTATAGCCGATTTAATGATGACGTACTCTAATGGCAAAGGACATTTGGGTCAAATTAAAGGGACATTTCCGTAAGCAGAACTGTTCCATTTCTATGCCAAAAGGGTGATAGCAATCTAGAGTTAATATTAAGCTGTAATATTATTTAAAAAATAATGAGTGGCCACTAAATGGCAGTGCTTAATATGTCTTGTTAAGATATATGTACATGTAATTCAGGAGAGAGATTGTGTGAAGGAGCTAGCTAAAAAATGACCTATTTGTAAATAAATCTTTAAATATTAGTAAATTTAAGAACTTTTTCCCCACCTAGCTACTCACTCGTCATCTGATAAATAAAATGGAATTAATAATAAATCAGATGAGGGGTATAAATTGTGACCCTTTCGGAATTCAGGTAAGCGAATTTTAATTGATTCATTTCGAAATGTGTATTAAGGTATTAAGTTGCGTATTCTAAAGTAATGAACGAGATTTAAGATTTATGTGTATAAGTATTAAGTATTTTCTTAATTTCATTTGCAAAAAGTAATTTCGTTTTTAAAGAAACAATTATTTTCATTTTGGGTGTAGTGAAAGTAATGATTTCGTTATTGTTAAAGTAAATTTATGTATAAAGTTATTAAGTATTATAATTTGCAAAGTATGGCTTTTGGGGAAAAGGCTAAAAAAGAAAGATTTAATAAAGTTAGCAACACAATTAGGTCTCTCAGTACCTGAAGGTGCTAAAATAATTGATTTAAAACGTATTATATTGGAACCAGGAGAGTTTACGGGAAGTCGTGTTGGCTAGGTAAACTGTAACCGTACTTGTTACATTTTGGCGACGTTCCTTATTTAATACAAACCTAAAGAGGTAGTCTGAAAAGGGGTGTGGTGAATGACGTGACCTAGTAGAGCGGTTGTAATAATGCAAGCAAATGAGGAAAACGCTAACAGAAATTTTATGAATCGAAAAGCAAATGAATGCAATAATATTTAAAATCGCTTTCTATAATGATTCATGAATTCAATTTTTTTCTCTTTAATAAAAGAAATTAAATTTTTTTGAATCATAAATTGTTAATCACAGAATAATTGTGTATGGAATGTGTATGGAATAAATTCTGTTAACAAAATAGGTCATTTATCTAACTACTTCTAAAATTAAATTTCTAATCTTATTTTACAATTCAATTTACTTTATCTAAAACCATGTTAATAATAAATTTTTATTTAATCAATTTAATTTGCCATTTATTTGTAGCTTCAGAATTTAAATTGAGTATTTAATTTCAAATCCTTTAAAAGTGTGAAATTAACTATGTAATAAAATGAAACTTATAATTGGAATAAATGTTTAAAGATTTGTACTCATCCAAAGAATAGAAAATTATTTTTTTGATAATCACCATTTATTGATTAGAAGTGAGCAAAATTATTTCTTTATTACTCCATCTATTACAAAAATGAAAATATATTATTAATACTCATTCTAGAAAACAGTAGTTTTATGTATGTTTTTAATCATATCTTTTACGCATAAGTTTACACAAAAATAAGGCAGATTTTGAAGTTCAAATTTGATCAAATATTTAAAAATTGTTCATGTCCTTAGACTGGAAAAAAAATTATTGTCAGATCTGATAGTCATAGTTAATAATTTAATTTTTCTTGCTTATAGTATTTATACCTTTATAGAGTATTATAAGATTAATGTTATTTTCTTAAATCTAAAAATTAAAATTTCCTTTTGAATAAGCAATGTTTTTGCCTTATTTTAAATTTTTCTTTCAAAAGAAAAATATTCATTTTAGGAAATATATATTCAAAGAGAAATTCTCAATGATATAAATTATTCAAAAGTTGCTTGTTATAAAAGTATTTACCTTCAGCTGGTAACCAAATATAATTTTGCCATTATTTTCAAAGAGTGTATAAAATATGAGCCAAATCACAAATACTGAAAAAAATAAAATTATTTTTCTTTTAGTAGATATATCGTTTAAAATTTAAAAGACATTCAATTTTTCCTAAAATTATAGCTGATTATTTAACTAACTTAAAAATTAATTTTCAAGATTCATTAATGTTGTAATTTTCAATAGTTATCCTAGAACAGAATTTCAATATTTATACAATTAAATGTATTTCAACAACCTAAATATAAATTGCGATTTATCAATACATTGTAATTATTTTTCAAAAATTTAATTTCAAAAATTTATAGTAAAAGAGAAGAGTATATCACGTTTGCACTTTATCTGATAAAGAAGCATTACTTCTTTATCAGAAAAACTGTAAATGTGATATACCTACAATTAAACTATATATATAACAAATGTTACTTAAAAATATTATCCCCGAAATGTACTGGCCAAATTGCTTTTTCTTAATAAGAAACTAAGCGTCCTTTGTTAAAATATTACCTCTAGTAATTTACAAAATACCTCAAAAAATAATGAAAACTGTACTAAAAATATGCAAATGATTATGGAAAAGGAGGAAAGTTAATGAAAAATTTTATTTTTTATACTTTTTGCAGTTATAAATTTAAACTGTTGAAATGTCTTCTATTTTAGTTTAAAGTTATATAGTCAAGTTATATAGCCGAAGTCAAGTTACATGTCTATAAAAAATTATAATATTGATTAATCAAATAAATCTTTTCTATTTCAAATAAAAAATATAATATATAATTAATATTGCTTCGGCTGATAAATATGTCGTCAGCACTTCTCTCTGGATGTGGTTATTTACTATTTAAAAAAAATCAAAATGAAAAATTTTTTAAATATTTTACTTTTCTAAAATATTATTTAACATTCTATTAATTTTTTATAAGATATTAGATCCTTTTATTTAACAAACAATATTTTATTAAAATTTTATATTTTCTTTTGTAAATATAAAATGTTAACTTTTAATTGTATTTTAACAACAATAACATGATGAGATATAGCTCTCAAAAGAAAGGGGAAACTTCATAAAATTGAAATATCATTAATGAAAAATTCTTAAAATTAAATTACAAATACAAGAATTGCGTTAGATGTCCTTAAAATTTGCATCCTTACTAATCAATAAGAAACAGATATAACACCCTGTATAACACCCCCAATAGCTCTTGTCAAGAATACAAAAGCCTCTAATTATTGATGGGACTTATTTCCGGCTTTACACTAGAACATCTCAAAATAATTGCATTGTAATGACTTACAGCGGGGAAGTCCATCAATCGCTGTCAGCTGAAGAAACCAACATGTGCTAGTGGTTTTTTTTTTTTTTTCGTCTGGAATTGAGGGAGGTCTGTAGCCTTCCGGCCATGTACCTCGTTTTCTAATGAATTGGAGTCCTTGGATAGTCTTGGCCTGGTGATTAAAAAATCAGAAATAAAGATACAATAATGAATAATACAAAACTATTGAGGTAAGTGCTCCCACTGGATGCACTCTGCATGACTTGTGTTTTTGGACTAAGTAATTGAGTAATCCTAGTAATAGACACTTAGATGATGACAATAATTCTTTGTACACATAAAATCCATATAAAATTTTTTACGTAGGAAAATATAAGGAGAATAAACAGGATGAATACAATAATTCTTTGAAGCACACAAATTTCGTTAAAATATTTACCAAGGAGTTACAAAGGAAAAACACAGGTTGATGACAATAATTCTTGATAAACACAAAGTTCCGTTAGAATATTTACAACGGAGGACAAAGAATGATATATATCCATAGTTGTTTAAGATTACATAAAACTGAGATAATTACAGGTTCCACAAGGTAATCAACCCTACTAGCCCAGGGAATTTCTCTTCCCGCTAATTTGACCTTTTCACACGGTAACATTTTTCTTGTGAAAAGAACTGCCTGGGACTTGGTCGGATTTACCTTTATTTTCCATTTAACAAGCCATTCTTCTATTACCTTCAGGTGTTCTGATAAGTGTTGGTGTAGTGTTTTGTGGTTGCTATTTGTGGTTAATATGGCAGTGTCATCCGCAAACAGGCAGAGCATAGTATTAGGGCTCTGCGGAATATCATTGATGAAGGCATTAAATAGGAATGGGCCCAGCAGTGATCCCTGTGGGACGCCTGCTAATATGGGCTTTTCCTGGGAGTAAACATTATCAAACCTTACGGTAAATTTTCTATTAGTTAGGTAGTTTCTTATGAGTTTGATCTGAATGGGAGGGAAGTTGTAAGTAATTAATTTGAATAGTAAGCCTTGATGCCAAACACGGTCAAAAAGCTTTTTCTATGTCCAGAAAAATTCCTCCAGTAGATTTTTTGTTAGCAATACCTTTTGCTATCTTCTCCACTGCCCGGAGCAATTGGTGGGATGTGGATAGTTTCCTCCGAAAACCAAATTGCTGAGGGATTATGATGCTCATCTGAGCATCAAAATCTAACAGTTTATTCAGAATGAACTTTTCAGTTATTTTGGCCATCGTTGGCAGTAAGGATATTGGCCTGTAACTGGAGGGTAGATTTCTGTTTTTTCCCTGTTTGTAGATCGGAATGACTACTGCCTTTTTCCAAAGTGTGGGAAAATGTCCAATATTAATTATGGCATTGATTATATCAGTGAGTAGACATACTGCAGTAACCGGGATTTGCTTGATCGCCTTGTTAGTTATAAGATTGTAGCCCGGACTCTTTTTGGGTTTTAGTTTTTGTATCACCTCTTCCACCTCTGAGGCATTGATTGTCTGAGTATCCTGGGGGGTAAAATTATTGTGACGGAAGTAGGAGCTAACGAGAAAGTTAACATAGGATTCATTACGAATACTTGTGTTATCGTCGGTTGTGTTTTCTTGGAATTGTTCCTCGAGGGAGTTTGCAAGCGCTTCTACTTTCTCTTGTACTGTAATGGCCATTCTGGGGCCGTCCATGAGGGGGGAAGTACGCCCTTCTTTGTTTTTCTTTTCTTGACTGCCCTCCAGAAGGAGCCATCTTCAACATTTAAATTAGTGAGATAGGAGTTCCAGCTATTACAGTTGTGTTTATCAATTTCCTTTTTGATGGTTCTTTTAAGGGCGTTTATTTGGGTTTTTATTTCAGTCGTTTTATATCTATTAAATTGCTTGCGAAGTCTATTTCTAGTTTTAATTAAGTTAATGATGTTTTCGGGAAGAAAATTGATTGGTTGTGTGGGTTTCAGGCGTTTACTGGTATCAAGAGCTTGTTGTATTATTTTTGTTAGTTCTTCTGCTTTATTTTCAATTTGATCTTCAGTAACAATGGGGCTTAATGAATTAGGTGAGAGGGAGTTGTTAATGACATTTCTAAAGACATTCCAGTTATGGTAAGTGGTGTGGTATTCATTTCCCTGTTGTGTGGAGTGGCCATAATAGATTAACACCGGGTAGTGGTCTGATTGAAGGTCTTCAGTAGAAAGTTTCATTGGTGATTGGACTCCTCTGGACAGCATGAGGTCAATGTAGTTCCCATGTATTTGTCCATAGTGTGTTGGCTTGTCTGGCCTGTATATGTTGAATTCAGTATTTTGAACTAGGGAGGCAATCGTGCGTCCAGATTTATTCTTGTAGGGACAGTCCCAATTTGGGTGTTTGGCGTTGAGGTCGCCAGCTAGAAAATTTTGTAGCTTAGTGAAGCTAAGGTTTCTAGATCCATCGAGAGTCGAATTGCGTCAGAAATAGCGACCAAAATGTTGGATGAACGTTTACGTATCTAAAATAGAGTTCAAAATGTAAATATTTCAGATTTAAGAAGCAACGATAAAAGTAAAAACGTACACACCGATTTTCAAAAGTTATTGCACGAATATAAAATCAAAGGTGGGGTTATAAATTTTTTGTTTGCCTTCGACCTGTACAGGGAGGCCATGCAAATGGTGACCTTATATTTCCTCCCACTTCCCAGGTCACTCAATGGATGACAAAAAAATACAAATAATAAAGGATTGGATGCACCTCCTGGTCTTATAATAAAATTGCAAAAGATTTTAAAAAATCTGTATTGTTTTGAAAAACTTAACTGTGATGTAAAGCAATACCCAAGAAGTAGACAAGCATCAAATCAATTGAAAAATGGGACTGTTTCAGCAAGACCCTATCTGCAGGAAATGTCATACGCAAGAGGAAACGGCCAAGCATACCATTTACGAATGCGAGGCTCTTGTCCCCCCCTCCCTAGATTAACTTCTTTAGGCATCATCCATACTAGAGAGTTGCACCTAAACTCCATTGGAGGGTTATCGGACTTTATTAATAAAGTGGGTGACCCGAGCAACTGGAACTAGGAAACACTGGGTTTGGAGTTAATATACAAAATACTTATAAAAGCAGAGGTGCCCAATGACATACAAACCCAACTCTAAGAAGAAGAAAGAAAAAGAATATATATTATATATATACAAACACAAAACTGTACATAGACATGGAAATTGAAGAATTTTTCAATTTATGAAATATATGTTTTAATAATAAATTTCTAATCGAAGTCTTAACTCATTTTAAATCTTTATGGAAAAAGATTAAAATCTTTATTGAAGTCTCTTCAGATTTTAAATTTATCAGCTAGGGCAAATTTTCCTAAGTCCATATCGTTAATAGTGTGCATGATGATCACATTTTAGAAAAAGTATTATTTAGACACAGTTACATAAAGACCTCATAGTGAAAATCGCAAAGATTATATTTTAGCTCGATACATTAATACATTTTTATATTATAAAATGTATATTTCTTACAAAAAGTAAATGTGTTTGTTATAAAGATTTTATATCTTGTTTGTACTGTATTCTATTTCCATATGTATTAAAATATATATTTAATAATTGAGATTAAAAACTTTATTATCGCTTTAGTTAAATGTGAATCAAGATAAAAAATATTAAATTATACTTATCACTGATGGTCTTCACTGTTTCAATGACTTGTGTTGTACAAATTCAATTCTTGATTGATCAGGACATTCTTTACTGTATAAAAGGTTCATCTTCTAAAAGAAAAAAATAGTATTACAAAACGATTTATTTTTTCAATATAATACAAAAATGAACATTAAATGTTGAAAAATTCTTCACATTGAATATATTAAAATATATATCTGAACCAGAAAAACTGATTGCAATAAATGAATTACTTGAATACAAATTTCAGGAATCTTGAATTATTCTGCTTGAAAACATATCCTTCAATCATTTTCTTTTCAGATTCGGGCCTGTCCTCTTCCTTCTTCTTGAATATCTCTATTAATTTATGAAATTCTATGTCTGAACATATAAACATTAAAACTTGTTCTTTTTCAGTCAAGGTAACACAAACTTCAAATTTTCCCTCAATAATAATGTGCAAAGTATCTTCTGGCTCTTCAACAGCCGCTTTGCTTAGTGCCTCTACATGTTTCAGCCGTTCACCTGATCTATGCCATATCTCAAAATCATATTCTTGCATGAGGTTAAACCATCTTGCCACCTTTTTTAGCATTTAGATACACGATTACTTGACAGTGGTAACAATTGTAAACTTTATTCCTATCAGAAACTACCTTGACCACATAATTGTCCACATAATCTCTAATTTACTCGAATGGTACTTTTGTTCAGTTTTTGTATTTTCTTGCTAACACAATAAACCCTCCTCCAATTCCTTTAACTATCACTTTGAAACAATAATTCGGAAAATACAATTGAACTTGCGTCACAATGTAACTCAGTTTCACTTTAAGAATTATAACGAGCTGGAATCAATGCTTTAACAAGAATATTTTTAAGTTCCTCGAAAACCTCACTTTGCTCTTTTTCCCAAACAAACCTTGCATCTTTCTTCGTAAGTTCAGACAATGGTGCTGTCTTGAGAGAATACTTAGGCACAAATCTTTTAAAGAAACTAATGCACAAATCTTTTAAAGAAACTAATAAGTCCTAAAAATTCTTGAATGTTGTGCATATTTTTCGGAACAGAAAAGTTTTCAATAGCTGCTACTTTACGTGGTCAAGTTTCAAATCATCTCTACTAAGTATGAAACCAAGAAATTCAGTCTCTAACTTTCCAAATTCATTTTGTTAGTTAAAACTGGCTTTTTTTAGCATTCAAATAATTCAGTAAATTAGGATTCATAAGGATAAAAGTGAATCTTGCTACATTCATTAATTTAAATAAGCTATAAGGCACCCACTTAACTTTTAGGTATATCCCTGAATTATTAATTGATAAATTGAAATGAAAAACACCGCAAATGCATAAAAATGGAACTGATCAGTATAGCATTTGAAAATTTTTATTAAAGAAATATAAGATATTTTGGTTAGTTACACATGCAGAAAATTTGTAGTGCAAAATAATAATATAAAACTACAAATCATGAGTAAAATATGCAAATTTTTAAGATATCACTGTAATTGAAAACAAATTTTTAATACATTTTTAATGTTTGAAATTACAAAAATTTGAATTTCATTTGGAGGACATCTACCCCGATACATTTGATGTATCTCGGCCAGAATTATCAAACAGCTGATCTTCGGTTGGATCTAGATTCGAACTCACTACCTTCTTATAAAAAATTTATTATTGAGATCCATTATTATTACAATTTTCAATATGTATTCTAGAATAGAATTGCAAAACTTATACAATTTAATGAATTTAAACAACCTCAATTGATGGTCACAAATTTAATATAAGATTTTAAATTATAGTTAAAAAATCATTTTCAGTCTTTTTGATAAAGATATTAGCTTATTTCTTTAAAAATATTATCAACCAAACAAATTGAAACTTAACACCTTTAATTAAAATATTATCTCTTATATTTATGAAATGTATCAAAAAAGAACTTTTATCTGATTCGAAAACTAATTATCTTAAAACTAATTTATTGCAGTGTACGTGCACACTTATTAATTTCCATAAAATGGTACACTTTGGTTTTTGTTTAAATGTTTAAAACTTTTTCAATTCCTATGTCGTTAAATGTTTCTGCATCTGGAACCAGGGGATACGCATATTTTCCTGGGGTTTGAGCAGCCAACAGGCTCCTCGGCAGGTGGTGGATCGCCAAATGTCCTGTAGGAATGACAGGATAGCCTTGAATATAGAGTCAGAGGCCGCGAACCAGCTCCCGTAAACCCTGGTGTTATGCGACCCGTGCCTAGGGTTATTTGGAACCGCAGTAATGGTGTCTTAATGGAGCCTCTATTTGCCTGGCGAACTTCTAGAGTAATTTGCCTTGCCCAGTAACTCAGGCAATGCTGGGTGGACTTATACTACCTGAGCTTATTAATTGTTATCTTGTGGTTGAAAAGACACAAGAAATAACAAACCTTTCTGGATTTGCAGGTGAAGCCTCTGAAGTAGACCTTGCTGAAAAAGACAAGGGAACTCAGAGGCATTCTAGTAAAGGAGCAGTAATGAATCCTTCACTTGAGGTAGAAATGACCTCCAAACCATCTTCTTCTGGTGAAAGTCAGGAAGCTATCGCTAGCAAGACTGACATTCTGACCAGATGGGACTGTTTCAGCAAGACCCTATCTGCTGGAAATGTCATACGCAACAGGAAACGGCAGAGCATATCATTTACGAATGCGAGGCTCTTTTCCTCCCTAGATTAACTTCTTTAGGCATCATACATACTAGAGAGTTACACCTAGACTCCATTGAAGGGTTATCGGACTTTATTAATAAAGTGGGTGACCCGAGCAACTGGAACTAGGAAACATTGGGTTTGGAGTTAATGGTACAAATTGCTGATAAAAGCAGAGGTGCCCAATGACATACAAACCCAACTTTAAAAAGAAGAAGAAGGAAATGTTTCTGCAATTCAAAGAAGAAACAAAACATTTCCTTATTTTTCACACTGGACAAAACATCAAAATAATGCAGGAAAATAACATATTGGTTGCTCTCTATTCTCACATTTTATTTCATGTGTTACATTGCATCATTTTTAGAATAAAAATGTTATTTACATGAATACAGTTATAATTTGTAAGTACTTACCTTTTTAAATGATTAATAAATTTTATACTTTCATAAGAAAATTTGGACAACATATTCATGGGGGGGAAACATTTTTATAAAAAAAACTTTGGTAAAAAACGTCATATAAATTATAACAAGACTACAGTAATAATTCATATGTATTTCCCTTTTTAGAAATAATTAACAAATTTTATTATCTTTTGTTAAAAAAATTGTTGACAATATATTTATAAAAAACTTTTGTTAATATAAATTGAGTAAAAAATTGTTTTTTGTTTGCAAATTATTTTTTAATACTTATTCACCTTTTAGAATTTGCTAAATTGATCTAAAAATGAAATTTCATAAAATAGAATTTGCTATTTTAGTTTTAATTTTGATCTAAATATCAACATAAGTTTTACATATGAATTGTATATTATTATATTTATTAATTATTTCATAACTGGAAAGTGTATGAAATTGGTTAATATATAAGGAAGCATATTAATTTAAATGTGGTATCATTATATAAAATAAACATTTTATAATATGAAAAAAATGAGCAACAGTATACAGAAGTTTTTGTTTAATTGTTTTGAATAAATTATTTGAGCAGTTTTATTTATTGTAAGAGGAATATTCATCTGAATACTATGCAGCCAAATAAGTGATATCTTTAATAAATTCTTTGCAGATCAAACTAGCTTAAAAGAATGAAATGATTGTCTTGTAGGGAATTTTTTTTTTAAATATAATCCTTGTCTTATCAAATAAAATTTACATTTGATGCTTAAAACAAAAGAAATAAAAGTTCATGCATAAAATGATGTT
Organism: Latrodectus hesperus; assembly: GCA_037975125.1. NCBI lineage: Eukaryota > Metazoa > Arthropoda > Arachnida > Araneae > Theridiidae > Latrodectus > Latrodectus hesperus. The sequence goes on along the minus strand of CM075856.1, from coordinate 12,798,376 downwards.
CATAGCAGGATAAAGATTTCAGAAATATCGTTATTCCATTCTTTCATTTGCAAAAATTTACAATAACCTCACATTTAAAAATAGAACTTTTCGCCGCCCAACTTGTTTAGTGGTCAGCGTGCCTGACTGCCGATAAGGGGGTCCTAGGTTCGAATCCCAGTTTGGGCATGGAAAGTTCATTCATCCGGTTCGAGCATGGATGTACTTTCTCTGTCTATGTATCCTGTCTTTGTCCTTTTCTTGTATGAATGAGGTGTGTGTGAATGGTTTCCTACCCTATAAACGGGTACCTATGGCATGTGTGTACTGAGGAAGTCGTACTCAACACCTAAATATGGTTCAGTTGGAAAAGTGAAGCAGCGCACCCCATAATGCCAATCTACTTGGCACACGACAACAACAACAAAACTTTATAAAAAAAATTGTAGAAAATATTAAATAACGTTATTTTTCAAATATAATTACATCATGAGAATGCATAAATAATGGTAGATTTAATACAGTGTTTTAAATAAATATTGTTGTGTTGAAATGTTTAAAATAAAATAATTGTGTAGTTGCATATAAGTATGTACAGGGTATCCCTGTCTGCCGTGTACAAACTTTGAGGGGAAGTAGAGAACATCAGGGGAACCATAATTGCATCGGAATTTGCTTTAAAATAGCGGTTAACAAAATTTTTATGTAGGAACACCTCAATAATTTAATGATATTATTATTAAGCCAGTCAAACTTCTGTTTGTCCCTTTCTATGAAAATCTCAAATTTTATTCTGGAGAACAGCCATGATTTTCTAAACATTTTTCTAAAAATTTACATCAAGAAGTAATTCTAACTACTTTAAGGATTATTTTTTTTTTTTGGCAAAGGAAAATTAATCGCGCTTTTCTTATAAACTCGTTCAGCTTCAAACTTCTTTTTCCTTTTGAAAAAATTTTGTTTTTAGTTGACCTATGAATGAAAGACTTCAGAAATTTAATAACTTTTTCATTATGAATTTTATCAAAATATACATAGAATAATTTTAAATTATTTTCATAAGTAATAGACCGTTTAATAAAAGGCCTTTGTCACAGCTATTGTTAAAATGGAAATGATTACAGACATGTATGAGTGTAAGAAAAACATATGATAAATAATTAAAAAATTATTTTTCATTTACCTATATATGCTTATAACTACATCTTCAATAAAAACTGAATTTGTAGGGAAACATTTTTATTGCTACTATCTTTGGAAATATATAGTTAAATTGTTTAGATTTAAAATTTTAAAATTCAAGTAACAATTGAGTTTAACATAACTTATAAAGAATCTTTTAAGAAAATGTTCTATATAGAAATTTTGTGACTAAGAAAAATATGAAGTATTAAATAGACATGTAAAATCAAGATTTACAATATATATATATAAAGCTAATTATTGTGTTCTAATTACAAATCTTTTTAGAATTTTACTACTTTATTTCCGTTTAAAGTTTCAAATTATTTACTCTTTTTGGTTTAATTTTCCTTTAATATTAATACTTTTTTTACAAAGTAAGGTAGCAGTTTTCTGTTTTTCCTAATTATTTTAAAGAAAACCAAATCTGGTTTTACACACATGCCACTATATCATCAAACCTTAAAATTTTTCAACACATAAGTAATGAAATATTTATTTCACAAAATTCTAAAACTTATTTATTTCAAGATTTTAGCCGAGCCACTGCGATGTTTTTAGAAATGAGCCTGCACACAGACTTGCAAAAGCTGGTTCACTTGTGATCCAGTCAAATCCCCCTTTGCGTAACATTAAAAGTGAAATCCTCAGTAAAATAAAGGATGACAGAGTTTCTCTATAATTGATGTGGTTGTGGAAAGGCAGTGGAAAACCCTACTTGATGGGAACAATAAAATCCCTGGTTCCTTACCACGAGCTGTTGGTGTCACTTGTTTCTGGGTGACAACTGGACATAACTATCTACAAAGGCATCTGCATCGAATTGGTGTAATGGATTCTGTTTGTTGTCCATTGTGAAATCATGATGATATGGATGCTGCTCACCTCAAGAACTGCCTTGAAGTTTTAAAGTTTATGACTGGCAACTCTTTTGAGGCTATTAAAAGACTTAACTCGTTTTCATACTTGTTCATCTTTTTAATGGGCTGCTCATTGATTAATGGCAGGGATCCATGGACGCACATAGGATAAAAAAATATTTAAACCTTTTCATGCTAAGTATTGCTTCTGCTTCAATATGCATGTAAAGAGGATGCATACCAAGCAAAAGCTCCAATTTAGATGTGGGAGTAGTTTTAACACACCTAGCGATAGCTACAAAGAGCATCTTTTGAAGTTAAGTCAATTCTGCCAAAGCAGTTTCATTTTTGATTTCAGACCACCAAACCACTGAGCTATAGATAATTAAATTTTTTAAAAATAGAATTTTTTAAATTTCTACAAAATTTTTAATTTCTACAATAACGACAGATTTTTTAAAAAATAGAATTTAAAAAATCTGTCGCCCTTTCAAAATACTAGCTGGCCAGTCGATTGCATAGGCTAATGATAATGGCCAATTAAATTGTCACCTCTTCCTTTTTGATAAAACTAATAATCGTCATTATTTGATTTATAGATGAAGATTGGATAAAGATAATATTTGATATAGATAAAGATTGGACATATGATCATAGTGTATATCCATTGAATAACTTTGGGGTTCAAGCCCCAATTTCTTCCAAATGCATTTCTGCATGACCAGAAGTGTTTTTTTTTTCTCCTTTAAAACAAAATTTGAAGTTCTTGTTCCGATACTATTACAAAAGCTTATTATTTAAAATCTATTAGAAAGAAAAAGAAAATAATTTCATGGGGTGAACAATATTGTGGCAACAGCAACTTGTCACGAAATCGAAAGATAAACAATGCATGCTTGTGTTTTGTAAATAATATTGGTTTTGAATACATTATGATTTTGCCGTGTACTAAGATGTGAATTATTGTGCTTCATAAATATGAAAATCTCTCTTATCATTGACTCTTATCATTTGTAAATAAATTATTCTTTCATAATGAAGATTTAAATCAAAAAAATCTGAACACACATGCCAACTATATTAGTTACACTTTACGTTGACTGAATTAATTTTTATGAAGATTATTATTTTACATCTCCATAAATAAGGTATGTGATATTAAATTGAAATTTATATGAGCAATTATATTTTATTTTTCAATATGAACCCAATTAATGCAAACAATAATCAGTCTGAACTGTTGAAATAAATCTAATTGTAATAAAGGCCCCTATGTTTTGTCCAGGAGGCTATCTCCTCAAACGCAAGCAACTTTGTCGATTAGTAAGAAGCCGCTCAATATTATTGCATAAAATGTAGACAAATTTATTTTAATCTATAATGCAGCCAAACTCAACTCTATTAACAAAACAGTGCCTTGTGCCAGTAAATCAACAATATCTGAAAGCAGTAAAATACATATTTTAAAAGCAAGTATTTCTTAACTAAGAAATTTGATGAATTTTCCTTTCCAAATAGATCCCGAAGCAAACCTAGATATTTTAAAAGATAAAGTAGATCTAAAACCATATCAAAATCAAGATGTTACAAATTTTATTAGTATTGTTTTAAATTTGGAAAAGGGGCAAATAAATGTGTTGAGCCATGTGAATTTAAAAAATCTGTCACTCTTTCAAAAAACTAGCTGGCCAGTCGATTGCATAGGCCAACGATAATGGCCAATTAATATGTCACCTCTTCCTTTTTGATAAAACTAATAATCGTCATTATTTGATTGATACTGGTGCAGACATTTCTGTTATTCCGAAACCAAATGAACTTTTATCAACAGAATTTACTCTTTATGCTGCAGATTCAACTCCCATAAAAACTTATGGATCTAAATTTCTTAAACTTGATCTAGAATTTAAAAAATTTGAATGGAATTTTATCATCATAGATGTTTTGAAACCAATTATGGGATCTGACTTTAAGAATTTTAGTTTACTCGTTGACATTAACTGAAAGCGTTTGACTGGCCCATTAACGTCACTGGCAGTCACAACTCGAGTTATAAAAGATCCTTCATTGTTTTTAACACCTTTATACTAAAGTCAACTTAAGCCTGGTATCCCATCCATACTAGAGGAATTCAAATGCTTTACATCAAGAAAAGTAGGAAGTGGAACAAAACAAGTTAAGCATAATATCACTCATCCTTAATTACAATAGGCCCTGCAATTGCTTCAAAAGTCTGCAGGCTGGCCTCTGTCAAATTTAGGATAGCAAAGGCTGAATTTTAACATGCTCAAGCAAGGCACTTGCTAACCTTCAAGTAGCAGTTGGTTCAGCTATTCACATATCGTAGAGAAGACTGGAAATTGTAGACCATGCAGTGAACTCAATACAGTAACACAGGTAGATTGTTATCCAATACCTCACTTACACATCAATTGGAAGAATGTACAATATTTCCAACCTTCAACTTATAACTTTTACCATAAAATCCCAAACTTTTACTATGAAGCTGACATTGAAAAGACAGCATTATGCACACCATTTTTTTTTAATTTGAATTTCCTCAAATGACATTTGGATTACAGCACGCTGCACAGTGCTTCCAGCGATTCATGCATACTGTTTTGAAAGGTCTTGACTATTAATGAGTAATGATACATTAATTGCTTCAAAATCTAAAAAGAAGCATTTAGAACAACTGAAAGAAGTTTTCAAGCCCTTTTCATATTTTGGAATAGAAATAAAAGTTGCAAAATGTCAATTTGATTAAGCTGAGTTAAATTTTCTAGGACACTCTGTTTCTGCAAAAGTTATTAAACTAGATTCTGGACGAGTTAAAATCATTAATGAATTTAAATTACATATAACAAACAAAGAATTAAAACGTTTTTTGAGCATGGTAAATTTTTACACAAGTTTTTAGCCTAACGCTGCAGAACACCAATTACACAACATATTTCTGGATCAGAAAATGTAGTTGCTGATGCATTATCAAGATTAAATAGTTTATCTGTTCTTCCAACCATCAACTATGAAGCAATAGCTATAGCTCAAACATCAGATGAAGAATTAAAACAACTTCTAAAAAAACAAACTAAGAGCTTCATCTTTAAAACTAGCTGAATTTCCAGTAGTTGGCTAAAATCAGGTAATTTATTGTGATTCTTCGCAAAAAAACATTCGCTTATATATACCCTTACCATTTCGAAGAATTGTTTTTGAAGCAATTCATAATGTCATCCAGAAAACCGTTCTACTGTTTTAAATGATAAATGCTCTAATGATAAAAAAATATATTTGGCCTGAAATGCAGAAAGGCATTCAAAATTGGTACCAGAGCTGCACAAGTGCCAACAAATCGTTATGAGCCCACCATGTTAAGAGCCAAACTCAAAACCTTCCTTTGGTCAGTCAATGCTTCAATGAAATCCACAGTGACATAATTGGTTCTCTACCAATATCAGAGAATTACCGATATTGTGTCACAGTCATCAACAGATTCATCAAATAAGATTAAAAAATTTTTACAATTCAAATTCAGGAATTAAACTATTTTTGCATTTCATGTATGTTAATTTAATAGCTAAATTTTAATGGAATATAAATGCAACAGAATTATATAAGGATGTCTAATCATTCATTTCTTTTGTAATATAATTTATTTTTTTTACTTATTACAATAAAATATTTAATAAGGATTATTAAATAGATCATCACAAATAAAATACAGAATTTACACATCATAACAGCATAAGTTTCCTTATTACAATTTATAAAAAAAGTCTTTATTGAAATTTATAAATTCTCTACATAAACTTGAAGTTATAAATATGTTAATAGATAACTTTGTTTATAGTTTAAGCTGCTTATACAAAAGTTCGCACATCTAATAGTTGGCCAGAAGCCAATCCAACACCTGACATTGAAGCAGAAACTATAGCCAAAGCCCTTTATGCTGGTTGGATTGCTCCTTTCAGTGTCCCATCATACATCATCACTGATCGAGGTATGTAATTTGAATCATGCCTTTTTCAAGAGCTACCAAATATTATAGAATTTCAAAGACCTTGTATTGTCCTCAATCGAACAGCTTCAACAAGCAATTGCACAGGTCATTGAAAGCTGCTTTGATGTGCCACAACATTGTGTCGTGGATCTGTTCACTTTCAACTGTTCTTATAGATTTGAGAATGGCCATCAGTAACACTTTTGGTACTACACTTGCAGAGATGTTGCATGGGGAATAACTTCGTCTACCTGGCAACTTTATTGAACCTACATCAATATCAACAAATAAGCCAGAATTTGCTACTCAGCTTAAAAAATCTTTTTCCGCTATTCACCTAGTACCAGCATATAGTCATAGTAAAAGTAATATTTTTATTTTAAAGATCTTTCCAAGTTTTCACATATATTCGTACACAAGAAAGCTGTGCAGAAAGGTCAGCAATTTAACTTACAAAATATAAAGTATGTTTGATGAAATACATATTGTATGAGACGCAAAAGATATTGAAACATACATGGAGGAATTTGAAACACTACAAAATAATTTAAATGAGCTTATTTGCTTTTAGAAAGCAGAAATCGCAATTTAGAAAGCAGAAACGTCATTGCGACTACTACTGTAGTCAAAATGACATAAATTTCAGTTCATCAACTGTCACTAAGACACAATTTATGAACGTAAGTTTACCTCAGTTATTTTTACTGATATTTTATGATAATGTAACTTTCTTTTTCAGATTTATTCAAGGCCAATGTTAATTCTAATAGTAACTTGTCAAAGACTCAAATCTGCAATATTTAAAAAACTCTTGTAAATCCTATGATCTTAAAATTATTCACGCATTTCCTATAACACATTCAAATTATAAAATATCTTGCGAATTCTTAAAGACAGATATTCAAACAAGAGAGTTTTAGTAACTATTTATATTAAAATATTACTATCGCAGCAACATACTACAGACTGTCCTAGTTCAATTTTACAGCTTGTAGATTTCATTAATGAATGCATACGATCTTTAAATGTTTTAGATCAAAATGTAGATGTGATATGAATGTCAATTAAATGGTGATGAAATTGGAACTTCAATTAATTAATTTTTTTTACAAGAACACACCAGAACATTTCAAAACAGTAAAATTAAAGAATTTAAGAACGATTTTTTTACTCTCGGAAACAAATATTGAATGTTCTTATTGTAACAAAAATCATAACTTGTGTAAGTGTGAAAATCTTTTAAAATTGCCTAGTTTCAAAAGATTTGAATTTGTAAAATCAAATATTTATTGTGTTTTAATTTTTTATCTACTATACACAATGTTAAGTCATGTAAAGAGAGCAAATAAATACAAAACATAATTCATTATTCCATTTTTCAAGACCAAATGATATTGCTGCACATTCAATAACTAACAATGAAAATGGTGATTTATTTGTACATGCTACAGTATTTACTCCTCAAAATACAGTAGAGCAAACTATTCCTAGTTTTTCCAATCAGATAAACTCTAATTTTGTAAGTCATAGATATACAGGTCAAGAAGTTTCGTTGTGTACTGCATTAATTCGAGTTCACAATTTTTGTGGAAATTTTGTGCATTGTCAGGCTTTATTAGATTCTGATTCATAGGTTAATTTCGTCACCGAAAGTTGTGTTGAAAAACTTGGTTTGAGTAAAAAGAGTGCTAATCTTCAAATTTCATGTTTGGTTTTGAGCACTTCACAGACTAATGGGGAATTAGAAATAACTTTCTCTTCTTATTTTTCACTAGAACAGTCTTTCAAAACATCAGCTTTTATTATGGATAATGTTTGTGACACAATTTACCACATGCATCATTACTACCACCAAGTATTGTTGAATCGTTTAATGATTCAGTATTAGCAGATCCAAATTTCTTGAAGTCATCGCCTATAGATATACTTTTAGGAGTTAATGTTTTCATGTCAGTGGTTTTGAGTGAACCAATTAAAAGAAATAAAGAGCTTCCCACAGTTGTTGGATCAAAATTGGGTTTGATTATTTCTGGAACAGCATTATTTAATTCTGATGCATGTCTTTACATATCGCTAAACAATATTGAATTAAATACTGAGGATATGGTTAAAAGATTCTGGTTTCTTGAAATAATTCCTGAAAACAACTTTTTCAAAGTCAGAACTGAAATGTGAAGATCATTTTAAAACTACTCATTGTACAGACAAAACGGGTAGATATATAGTTAGGTTACCCATTAAGAAACATCCTACAAAATTAAACGATTCAAGAGAATTAGCTCTCAAAAGTTAAATTGTTTTTAGAAAATAGGTTAGTTAACAGACCAGATATTTACAAATTATACACAGAATTTCTCAATTAATATCGTAATTTGGGACGCGTGGAACCAGTCACTAATTCTGAACCCACTCCTTCAGTAGTGTACTACCTAACTCACCATCCATTATTAAGGCCTACAAGCAGCACTACTAAGCTACATGTTGTTTTTGATGCATCTGCTAAAACATCTCAGAGGTGCTCATTAAATGATTTATTATTTGTTGGTCCTACAAAACCAGATCTGTTTGATATTATTCGATTTAGAATGCCCCCAATTACTATATGTGCAGATATTGAGAAAATGTAAAGGCAAATGTATGTGCATCAAGAAGAAACTGATTTTCAGTGATATTTGAGGAATGAACCCACAGATCCAATTAATAAATGCAGGCTCTGAACTGTTACTTATGGCACATCTTATCTTTTAACTGGTTTCATCTAAAGCAGCAGCAAAAATTTTAATTCATAACATTGATAGTTTAATGTGCAAAGGAGGTTTTGTTTTAAGAAAGTGGTTAATCAATATGCTCTAAGTATTAGAAGACTTATCACCTGAACTCAAGAAAGATTTAAATCAGTAAGATATAGTGAAGGCTGAATCAAAAAAGGTGTTAGGAATAAACTGGCACCCTTATAGCAATATGTTTGATTTTATAGTACTTCCTTTGAACATTTCTTCAGTTACAAAACGTAATGTTCTTTCAGAAGAAAAAAAGCTGATAAATGGATTCATTTTCATAGGGAATTAAGTTTACTCGGAAATTTAAGTTCCTAGATTTGTTGTAAAGAATTTTCATAAAATGGAGCTGCATGCATTTAATGACTCATCTGAAAAGGCTTATTGTGCAGCTATTTATATTAAATCCTATTCAAATGAAGAAAATAAAGTATTTTTATTATGTGCTAAAACTAGAGTAACCACTTTAAGTTCAATTTCAGCGTAGACTAGATTATGCTCTGTTTTACTGTTAGCTAAATTATTAAAAACAGTAATGAACTGCTTAAATATTCCAGTTAGTGATTATTTTGCATGGTCAGATTCTACAACCACATTATATTGGATCTCTTCTGAATCACGAGGATGGCTTCCATTTGTAGCTAACAGGGTATCAAAAATTCAAGATCAAATTCCTGATGTGAAATGGAGTCATGTTGAAGGAAAAGCTAACCCTGCAGATTATGCAACAAGAGGATTGTAACCTAATAAATTAATTGAATGTGATCAGTGGTTTTATGAACCATATTGGTTACAAAATTTTGATACAGAAACTTTAGTGCCGGAAGGTATTAAAATTAGTTCAGACAATCCAGTGTAAATTTGAAAAGATTAGTTGTATTGTCCACTTAATCAAAATTGGAGATGATTCATTATTGTTGAAATATTTCTCTTGGTTAAAAAAGTAGCGAATAGCTGCGTATTGCTTAAGATTTGCCAACAAATGTCTGAAAATTTCTTCTAAACATACAGGATTTTTGAATAGTGAAGAATTAAATGTTTTGTGTAGTAAGAGTTGTCCAGAATTCTACATTTTCCGAAGAAATGTTATGCTTAAAAAAAGTAAAAGTTTGAAATCAAACACCCGAATACTTTCTTTGAGTCCATTATTCGATAAAAAAAGAATTATTCGTGTTGGAGGACGTTTAAACAATTCACATCTATCTGAAGATAAAAGCATCCAGTCGTCATTCCTCAAAAACATAACATCTTTAAGTTAATAATTAGACATTATCATGAAACTTATATTCACGCAGCTCCTACACTTTTGCTTTTTTTGATCAGACAAAGATTCTGGATCATTGCTGCTAAATCAGATACGAGATTAGGAAACTAATAAAACAATGTGTTATTTGTTGTCAACATCATCCCCAATTATCAAAACGAATTATGGCTGATCTGCAAGCATGTAGAATTGTACTTTCTAGAGTGTTTAATCAAGTTGGTTTGGACTATGTTGGCCCATTTATAATAATACCTATATCTGGTTGCAGACAAAAATCATTTAATGTTTATGTTTTCATTTTTATTTGTTTCACTGCCAAAGCTGTACATCTTGAAGTTGTTGAGAAACTTAGCTCTAAAGCTTATTTAGAGGCTCTTAAAAGATTTACAGCTAGAAGAGGAAAACCAAAGGAAATATTTAGTGACTGTGGAACAAACTTCAAAGGTGCTAGTAAAGAAATTCACCATGCAATTTTATTGTGTCAGAAAAATGAACCGTTTTAAGCATTTTTAGCCTCAGAAAATGTGAAATGAACTTTATTCCACCAGCTGCACCCGGGAATGAGTGAAATATCATCTTCGAAGGGCAATGGGAGCAGCAACAGATCACCGTAATAACTCAGATTGAAGCATGCTTGAATTCAAGACCTCTTCTTCAACAGTAAGACAACCCAACAGATATAGCGTTACTCTCACACCTGGTTACTTCCTGATTGGTGCAGCACTTCCAAAAGAAAATCATCAAGAACAATCAAAATCTCTAGTGGACAGTTGATCTTTCAGCATTTTTGGAAATGCTGGAGTCAAGAATATTTATCAGTTACAACAGCAATATGAATGTAAAAAAGCCCAAGAAAAATTATCTCTCAATGAATTGGTTAAAATCAAGAAAGAAAACACTTCTCTACATTGGAAATTGGGAAGATTAATTTGTATTTATCCTGGAACTGACAAGGTAAAAGTGGTGGATATTTTGACTTCACACGGGGAAATTAAAAGACCTATTGCTAAGCTCTGTCCTTTACCTGTGAAGCACTATTGATCTATAATTTGTAACATTACTTTAACAATTTTAATACATTAATATTATTATTATTATATTATTAATATTTAATGTAGTATTTCAGAATTGTAGCTGTATTGAAGACTCTGGAGTGCTTTAAAGGGGCCAGTATGTTTATATCTAATTGCACATAGATGGCGCTTTTGTAAGTAAATGTAATTTGTTCTATTCTCTTAAAGTTTTTGTAAGTGACATCTTGTTTGTTGTTCTTGTTCATAAGCAATGCAATTTTTGTTCTGTATTGCATCAAACTTTAATAAACTTTCTACAGTTCACTGTAATTTGGATTTCTTGCAAATTTATTGCTTATGCACAAGCAGTATATTTATTTTATATGATTTTGTATATTTTTATTTTTTATTCAACCATGTTTTGGTTTCACTATATTCTACGATAAATATATAAAATTTAAACTTTTAGAAAAAATATTTTTTACATACAATTAATTTTTATACATATAATGAAAATGTTGATTTAAACAATAAAGGTAGTTCATTCATTTTAGTTTAGAGTTTCAAAATGAAAAAAAAGCTTTAATTAAGTCAATTTTTATTTTATCTTTATTTACGCCATTGTGTGGTCATTCTGTGTATTTCTGTTCCTTCATTTTGCATTAAACATTAAATTATTCAATATTTTACATTAAAACATAACATTTAGATTGTTGATAAAGCTGTTTTATATTTTTTTATTTAATCAGTTCTTAAGCAACTATAAAAGTTACTCTAATTTAAAATGATCATATATACTTAAATATTATTAATACAGTTTTAATTGCAAAGCTACTTTAATTATCCATAAATTATTTAAGATTCAAGAAACTGAAACAAAATATGTTAGTTATTGCAATTTTATTTTAGAAAACTAGTTTATCTGATACATAAAAATATATATAAAAAATTCCTATGAATTATACATCAACAAATTTTACTATGATTGTCTTGTTAATGTTTAATAATAAAAAAATATAAGAAATTTAATTTTAGTAGATTTTTTAAAATTAATTGCAGTATTTTTGAAGCAAACTTTAAAAAAATCTCTTTGTACTTGATTTATCTTCCCACTTTACAATTCTTCGCTAACTATTTACTTATTAATTATAAAAATTCATTTATATCTTTAAAATCTTACTAAATTTAAATAAAAAATTAAGCAGATTAGGTTGAAAAATAAAAATTATATTATGTTGTTTAATTTCATTTTTTAATTAATATTAGAAATATTTGAAAATAACAATTGATTTATTTAGAAATTTATTTAGAACAAACATTAATTCTGAAAATAAATATAAGTAACAAATGGTTATGATTTTTTATATTTAATGAAATACACTTGCCAGTAAAAGTCTGCATATACTAAATCACAATAAACATTCTACAGAGAATAATTGTAAATTATAGTGGCAATATCAATTCTATTTTTATATACAAAGCTTTTCTTTAAAATCAGTAACAGTTTCAGAAGGATAACACACACTGTTTAGAAGTAATAATTAAAAATTAAGCAAAAAGTTATTGGGAAACATTTGTGTACAGGTACAAATCACAAAGATATTTGCAAATTAATCTTTATTTTTAGCCTCCATCAGTTGTATGAAATGAAATATTATATGCATTTATTTATTACTACTTATTCATTTTAACTGGTGACAATACAACAAATAGAATGAAAAAGCATTGTTTTGTTAATGTTATACATTAATACTTGCAAACAAGTAGTTATATTAATTCAGAATTATTCATTTATTGACGAAATAAAATATAATATGTTGAAAATCATCCAATTTATATAATTAATATCTAACTTCATAAATTTATTAACATTTCAATAAGTGGTTTTTATTCGTAAAACGATTGTTAAGAATTAGCTATCTGTTGAATTATCTAGTTTTTTCCATCATTATTACTTAAATTTCAATTCTAAGTAAAAATTCGAAATAATAATGATATATAAATATTATTTCCTATTAAAGTTATTCAATTTAAACGTTTTTGGATATAGTGCCGGAATTTCAATCCTATCTGTTTTGTATTTCGCTGTGGATATAGCGCCCAATTTTCAATCCCGTCTTTTATATTCATTTTTGATTTTGTTGTTCATGTAGAGCGCCGGACGAAAATAAAGGTAGGAATTTTATTTTATGCTGGAATAGAATTCCTAGAATTGTAATTTAAATATCCAATTTTAAGCGAAATTATAGAATCTATTTTTTAAATTTATTTTAGATTTGTTTCCTTTTTTATGTAGTGATGATTTGTAACATATCTTTAATAATTCAAATTCATTATTTTATTTTTAACTAGGTGTTATTAATTATGTTTGCTTCTTTATTTCCTTTAATTTTAATTCTGAAATATTTTTAAATAGAATCTTTAAATCATTTCTTTTTACTATTACTGTTTTCTTCCATCCGGTTAGGCTTAAAAATTCGAAATCTGGGAGAAACCTTACTTTATTTACATGGTTGTTGTTTTCTCATTTGGTGTTAGGTGGGAGAGGAGTAATTTCAAGTCAGGTGAAACTCCCGCCGTTTTTCAGGCCAATTCCTGGCCGATTGGCACCCTTTTTGGGTTGCCAATCAATTTCCAAAACGCTTGTCTCATGCGCTTGGCGAAAACCAATTCGCCAAGGTGAGACCATAATACTCAGTTTTACCAACTTTTATTAAACAATCTTTATCAAGCAAAATTTACTACAAAAGGAAACTTCGAAAACTGAAATAGTATGTGTGGAGAGAAATAGTTTTGAACATTCATAGCTATTTATTGTGAATTATATAATAAAAAACAAAAATAAAGGGTTTAATTAACACCTTTTTTAATCTTCATATACTAAAATCGATAGTCTAATCATCATAATATAAAATCAAACAATAAAAATGAAGGGGAAGATTTTTAAAATCATTGAAACTTGCTCCACTTTAGGGGACTTGATAGATAAGTTTTATTTAATATGTATATACATATCAGGGTTTGTACAGATTTCCAAGAATCAAATTCCAGGAGTCAAATCAAAAGTTTCCAGGATATATCGATATTCACCTTAAATCATTTTTTATTTTATTTTAAAAATTGTTCTTAACCAAATATGCATATAATTATGTAAATAATAAAAATAAATAATCGCAAGCATTGGCAAGACTATTTTTTATTCGAGTTAAAATTATTAAGGATAATTTCAATCTATAACAGATTCACATCTATAACAGAAAAAAATGTATTTAAATAATCAACATTCTATATAATACAGGATTATACATGGTATAAAATAATGAGTAATTTTAGAGTTTTTAGACATTTCCAATAGATTCAGAGATCAAAGACTCTTTAAAAACTTTTGCATCAAACTTTTCAACAATGATGAAAATCTCCAGCAATAAATGGCAACATTGGTTTATCAGTTTCATAAAGTATCAGAAAAAGCTCTACTTCCCAAGCAATAAATATAAAAAAATTTCATTTAGTAGAATAAAGTATATCTTTTGTACACTTCTGCACAATATCAAATATTTTGGTACCAGGATTAGGAAATATTTTGTTTTGAAGAAATGACATATATGTTTTAAGATACAACAACATTTCAAGCAATCTGTTAAAAACACTTATATTTTCTAACCATCAATGTTAGCAAAACTTTAAAAGAAATAGTATGCCTGGGCCAAGTTTATCGAAGACATCCTTACGAGCAGGTGAGTCCTTAAATAGTCTGTAAGCTTCTCAACTTCTAGAAATGAGGAACATCCATGGCTATAAGTGTTGTGTAGAATGTGTAGGCTGCAGCTTCCGACATTCACAATATTTGAATTAAGTGCACTTTTTAAATATTCAGTCATTTGTGTAAAAACAGACCAGTTTACATTTGGGCCATCCATTGAACACTGGAGTAATTCACTTCTCTGTCACTTTTTCAAACTAAATACATCTCCAGTATAATAAATGAGATGAGTAATACCATGTTTTATCTGCATCATTATCATAAAATCTTATATGGCAGTCCAATTGTTTTGTCTGCAGATGATTATTCAAGCTTTTATAAATGAAAGAAGCACATAATTAGAAACATTCTTAACTTTTTATTTCAATAAGTTGGGGAAATATGGTGCAATTCCAAAAACTGTTAAATAAGCACTTTTTTCAGCACAACTGAATTGCTTCGCAATAGCACTGTCTGGAAACATTGCTTAAAAGAGGCAACTTATATTGTTACAAGAATTGTAGCTGAATCCACTGTTTAAAGCATAGAATTTCAGCCTTTTAAACTTCTTTTGAAGACACAAATGAATCTAAAATTTCAGAGCATGCTTAGCAGATATAGCTTATTCTAATAAATATATATGCTTTTTCCCTATCATATGGATTTAATTGCCGATTCACCCATATTTGAAATACAGAAGACTTTCTTGCAAATCGCACAATGGGCATGTGTTTTTCCTGAACCAAGCAAAAGCCATTTTGTATAACTTTTCCAGAGTCATTAAAAAGACACTTTCCATCAGTTATATTAAAATTTCAGTATTTATTTCATTAGTAAATAAATTCATCCCAATACAATTAAATTATACGCAATTTTCAGCAAGATACACATGAGAGTAAGCTTTGTTTTGACTCAAAAATTTTATATTTAATTATATTCAAAGAATTTATTCAATATAAGGAAAATAACAGCAAATAGAGATAGAATCAATTAAAATCGCTGGTCTTAAGTGCATAACATGTTGTTTAGTAATTATTTCACTTCAGATAATATTCACTTCTTATTACATAAATCTAAATACTACTAAACTGAATTATCATGAAATTATTGGTGATGAACCAGCTAACGTTAATACAAAATTTAATATCAATCGTCCCGCCAGCTAGTGGCAATGTTAAAAACTAATACTGAATTAAGTTTTTCGACAAATTTTTGAATATTTTAAAATATTAAAACAAAAAAGATTAAAAAAATTATGATATTTTCTAGAAAAAAATAACTACATCAAGGTAAAAAATATTTTCCAGGAGTAGTTCACGATTTTCAAGGAGTTAAGTCAAAATTCCTGGAGTTGTGCGAACACACACATATATATATATAATTTATTTATATATTTTAACCATGTTCTTCACTCTTCCTTATATCATACATATATATGAACCAAATATTTTACTCTTTGGGATGGGATGTAGCTGTAACTAAAAATAGCAGATAAGAAAGTGATTGCCGGCTGGCAGTTTGCTGAAGTGCCTGGTTCTACACGTGATATAGATAGGAGCGCGTTCTAGTAAACTACACGAAGGATTACCATATGTTATCAGTTACTATGACACTGAATAGAAAACGTGCTGTTTTCAGACCTGCCAACTTTTACGCATCGTGCGTAAATTTTACGCAAGATCCACAGGTTTTACGCTTTTACTGATAGCATGAATTATTTTACGCGTTTCGGTTCTTCTGGGCAAAGTTTAAAAAGAAAAAAAAATTATATCTTAGCACATAATGGCGATCATTTCTCGTTAGCCACATGATGAGAAGCGGAAATTAGCACCCCATTCAACCCAGCCCTGCATCAAAGCGATGAGCCAGCCCTTATGTTTTCCCTAGCCCTGATTCAACCCATCTATGGGAAAAGAGAAATAACTTCCCGGACTGTGTGGTCGCAGAGGCTCCGAAAATGCACGTGTCAAATCCTTTTTCTATCGTGGGGGGGAAGCCTCCAGCTTGAAAAACTATAGATGGGGAAAAGAAATGGTAGAGGTATAATTTTTTTCTTTAGTCACACGGATTAAAACTGAAAAGTTTTACTGAAATACTTTTCTGAAAGTTGGCAGGTATGTGTTTTAATTGTTCGGCGATAAAAAAAAAAAATGCAAATTAACTTCTTAAAACAGTAAACCCACGATAGCGTCTTATAGAACTAACACCTCATTTTAGTAAGACCCTTAAAAACTATTAGATTAATTTAATAAATATATATTATAATTTTTTATATGTTTTTATCTCTATATATTTATTTTATCTAACGAGGATATTTTCATTCATTTTCTCAACAATGCTTTAGAAAAGTTGAGGTGATATCATTCTCCATAATATTCTTTCCTCACAACTATTGAATTCTTTTGATACCAAATATTTTCTTCGTACTGTATTTGTTCTTGATTAGTAGGCATCATATTACTTTATAAAATTTTACCAAAAATTTATAATAAAAATCAATTTTTCAAACTAGAAAAATACTTAGATTTTACAAGTACTAGCCCAAGTAAACGTTCAACGTAAATTTTAAGAAACTAAGAACTTGAAATCGATTCACACAATAATTATTTCATTTAATAATGATATAAAAGCAAATGGTACTCAAAAATTTTAATTGCAGATAAGATGTGAATCGGAATAACATTAATGCTAATCTAAATCAAAAAATAAACACTCAATTTTAGCTATTTGCTAAATTAACTTGTGTTACAAGATAAAAATCACTAAAAAAGCGAACAATTTTTATTTATAATCATTTATATGATATTTCCTGTAATACGTATTATTGACTATAGTTTCGAATAAATACAGAATACCACGATTATTTGTAATCTTTAAAAGCTTAATTTTTATATATACGCATTCTCTAATTTGATTAATAAAAATTAAAAATATTGAGGTAATTACATTATTCTTTTATCAAAAAATTTATTTAATAATGCATAATAAGTTTACCGTCATTTCCTAATGTTACTAAATTAAAAGAAAATAGAGGAAATTGTAAGGATATTCAAATTAATCAATTAAAGTTCATAATAATATCGATGTTAAGAAACAATGAGTGCGCGGAAACTTTTCTCATTGCTTCCAAATTCTGTAGGCGGTTATTAGATACATAATTATTTTTTATTCAAATCACAAATTAAAGTCATAACGCTAAATATTATTCCATAAAGTTAATGTAATAATAATTAATGATTGCGATCATCTAATTTTGAATATCACTTATTCTAATTCATAAAAATAGAATCAGTGAATTTGACGGAAAAGAATGATTTTATAATTCAAAACTTATATTTTTTTTACTTTTATATATATTTATTATATAATCATTATTTTTATATTTATCAGAAATTTATACATATATTAAATACTTTACTTATTTAATAAACTAAGTTAAATGTTAAATCTAATATTAAAAAAATGACTTACCCGAGAAGTTGAAGATGTAACAAAATACAAATATACATAGACAATTATATTTTGCAAATTACGAAGTGAAAATGATTTATTGTTAAAAGAGGGAGAAAAAATATTAATACAGCTAGACACACAGCTTACAACGACATCACTAGAGCAATTAATGCAGAATTCACAGAATTGTAAGATTTGATGGTTAAAGTAACTTCAACCAATCATTTGCGAGAGTCAAAATTTAGACGAATTCTATTGGCTGAGAACTTCTTCAAATTTTATTAATTGGGAAGCAGTCTTGTGAAAACCGTTATTAAAACATGCCATGAATTGTTGCAGATATTTTACATAAATGCTGATTCAGTTGACTAGCGCAGATGCTTCATATAATCGCAAGTTAATCATTTTTGAAAACTAAATATCCTGGTTTGTTTTCAATAAGGAATAAAATAATTTATTTCTTCTTTAACGGAAATTATTAAGTGGAAAACAATTTCAAAGTCATTATTAAATGAGTGAGATGAATTTTATTTTTTATATTCTTAGCTTTATTTAACTGAATAGAGTTGAATATCATTAATTTGTTACCGAAAAATTTGTATGATAGCATGGCATTGAAGTCGTGGATGTTTTATAGAAGTTTGAATTCTGTAAATTTCAATTCAGTTATATAAACTCCATGAACATAATATGAAACTAAAATTCTAAACCAACTTAATATTTTTGCAGATTTTGTATTGTAAATAGAGAAATTGATTGAGAACACGCACACACATAAAATGATTTAAATATCTTTGAAGTAACCAATTTAAATGAATATACATTAGATTTTTTTTTAACTACTCAGTTATAAACACATATTTTTATTCACCTGTCCATCATTTTACTGATCTTTCTTTGATTTTACGACAATTTGTGAAGCTTGTTTGCAGAAAGATATTTTTCTGACCGCTCTCTTGTTTTTATTTAAACCTTTTGAGTTTTCCGAGTATATTGATTTTAATAAATGGTTTTCGTTGATAGTAAACTATCATTTCATGCGTCACAAGGAAGAATATCCAGAAAATAATGGAAAAACAACTGCAAAGAAGATAAGAATTCATAATTATGTCCCAGTATCCAGCAGGAGTAGGAAGAGAATTTTTAACCTCCAAACGGTGTCACTACTCTGCATCTAATTTCGAATATCGTAAAGGCTGGCAATTATAACTTGCTGCAATGTTTCGGAATGTATCACATCATATTAACAGGGGTGTTTGTGGGACCCCAAAAAATCCCCTGAAACTTTTACGGACTTACTACCGACGTTTTGTAGTTTCGAGAAGGGGGGGGGAGAGAAATGAAAAATTACAATTATGAAGTACTGAATGACCTAATTATAAAAGTTCAATGAATTACTTTTTTTGCAAAATTAATAACTATAAATTTTCAAACATATAAACAACTACATTTTATGTAAATAATTTAAATTAACTGAATTAATTCTGCTTTCAAAGCAAACAAAATTACCCAGATCAAAATAAATAAATAATTCATTATTATTATTCCTATTTCCTTTTGAACGACGATCCCCGGAATTTCCGGGTATCGAAGTTCAAAATCCCCGGAATTCCGGGGTTTCCCCGGAGCACAAACACCCCTGTATTAAATCATTTGTAAATCACCAATATGTAATTTTATTACTTGAGAAAAATTTATATGAGGCAACGATTAAGAAAAAAAAAGTAAATGCATAATTTTACGACAGCACAAAACTTTCATGGAACTATTTATTTATTGGCGGTAATGCACTTTTAACAATATTGTTGTTGCATCAACATGCTTCCCTGTGTTGGGCTCTACCATTTAGGCAGAAGCAGCCGGGGGAGTCTTCGTGATATTGAAGCAGAAGATCCCCAATACTTGGCCTGCAACCCCCGGAGGTATCATTTCACTTGGAGGACATTGCAACCACGCTCAGTTTTAATGTGCCCCAGCCGCCATTAGCGGACACGACGGATTTTCAGTCGTCCGAGATTCGAACTCACTACCTTCCGATAATGAGACTTTTAACAATGTGATGATTGCAGGCGGAATGGTCTAAGTCGCCTAGTAATAAAATATTTCTTGATTTTCTTTTATATTTTTAATATAAAATGTCAAAAATATAAAAGAAAATCAAGCAATTTTTTTCTTTATATTTTGCTTATGCATAGCCAAAAAACGAAATACGCCAATTATTCCATAAAAATACAAGGAACATTTTTGTAGATATTCAAAATAAAAATTAGCACGATTCTTTGTTTTTTGCATATATTATTCAATCGATTTACAGTATTTCTTTCCTAAACTAACCCAAAGTTAGAGTACAGATTGTGCAATGACATGTTTGCATGTGTTTTATTGAGACAAAATTTTCATTAAATAGTAATTTATCCTTTAAATGTTTGAAAATAGATATTCCGCTGTGTTTCAAGGAAAGGCCTAAGCGAAAATAGAGTTAAGTATATTCTTTTGCAAAGATATTGATATAAATTCGATGGTAGAAAGTTTTTGCAAAAAAAAAAAAGTTAAATATATCCGCCACTCTTCGAAAATAATAATGTTCGCCTAGATACTGATTACAAATAAATGAATATTTTACCAGAACATACACAGGATAAATATGACAAGAATAAAATTAAAAATATAAGCAATATTTTATTCTGCTTATGAATTAATTTTATACATGACATTTTTTTTAACCATTTATTTCAGAAAAATCGAAAAAATGTGATGTATACTTTTGCGCGAATCAATCTATCTCAACCTATTAGCACCGGTTGCATGCCAGAAAAATTTCCGGTCTCATTCCAGCAGACAGAAAATCGTAACTATCTGAGTTATTAAAGAGTTGATCGGAGATTGTGTGATAGTTGGAATTTTATTGAAAGTATAAAAATATGTGAGGTAAAAAATCTTTATTGAAAATATATTCTAACTATAATATTTCTATTTACAATACTTGTTTATAAATAACATTTTTTGTTTCTTCTTCTTCTTAAAATTGGGTTTGTATGTCAATGGGCACCTCTGCTTTTATCAGCATTTTGTACCATTAACTCCAAAACCAATGTTTCCTAGTTCCAGTTGCTCGAGTCATCCACTTTACTAATAAAGTCCGATAACCCTTTAATGGAGTCTAGGTGTAACTCTCTAGTTATGGATGAAGCCTAAAGAAGTTAATCTAGGGAGGGCAAAGGCCTCGCATTCGTAAATGACATGCTCTGCCGTTTCCTCTTGCATATGACATTTGCAGCAGATAAGGTCTTGCTGAAACAGTCCCATCTGGTCAGAAAGTCAGTCATGCTAGGAATAGCTTCCTGACTTTCACCAGAAGAAGATGGTTTGGAGGTCATTTCTACCTCAAGTGAAGGATTCATTCATTCCTGCCCCTTTACAAGATTGCCTCTGAGTTCCTTTGTCTTTTCCAGCAAGGTCTACTTTAGAGGCTTCACCTGCTAATGCAGAAAGGTTTGTTACTTCTTGTGTCTTTTCAGCCACAAGATAACAATTAAAAAACTCAGGTAATATAAGTCCACCCAGCATTGCCTGAGTTACTGGGCAAGGCAAATTACTCTAGAAGTTCGCCAAGCAATTAGAGGCTCCGTTAAGACACCAATACCGCGGTGCCAATTAGCCCTAGGCACGGATCGCATAACACCAGGGTTTACGGGAGCTGGTTCACGGCCTCTGATTCTATATTCAAGGCTATCCTGTCATTCCTACAGGACATTCGGCTATCCACCACATGCCGACGCGCCTGGTGGCTGCTCAAGCCCCAGGAAGGTAAACGTACCCCCTGGTACATTTTTTTGTTTTCTGAGGTATATATGCATACGCTTTCGAATTTCCAACGCGAGACCAAGCTATGTATAATTGACAGCGAAAAAAATCAGGCGTCTTGAGGTTGATGCCGTAATATTTTAAAATTTGCGCTTTGTTAATTATAAAACTATAGACTAATTTGATGGGAAATTGCAGTCTTCTAAATTGGAATGGCAGTTCAGTAGAGATCAGTGGTGTTCTGGGGGATAAATGCTGTGCGTCCACGGAGCTCATTCTCATTTGCTGGGAACTCAACCATCCTTTGCGCTATCTTCTTTTACTGTTCTCCAATTTGTTTTAAAACTGGCAATATCTCCTCCTCTTTTATTCTATAAAATATAAATCAAATCCTTTTAATAAAAAATACTAACGCTTTATTTTAGGTTTATATTCAATCCCTGTATTACTTTGATTACTCAAACTTGACTATTTTTATTCATTTCCTGCACTTGACTGGCTAAGAAACAGACGTTTAAACCCTCGACTGATTTTGCTTTATATACTCCTCCCCTAACAATAGTTAGCCCGATACATGCAAAAAAAGTTAGTATACTCCATAATGTTATAGAACATTACACAACATTCGAGTGTTTTCTGGAACGTTCAACAACGATCTTTGATATTCCAGGTTATTTCCGAACACTGCAGAATGTTCTGGAATGATCTCGAATTCTTTCGAATGTTCCGGACTGTTTCAGAAATTTCATGAGGACAAAACTTCTATCCCTTATATCTTCAAAACCAAGCCCTTCAGGAAAAAATGGGAACCTTTTTCATGGATGGAAAATATAGAAGGTTATCACTTTATATAATTCCCTGGTTCGAACCGGGACTCAATCTCTAAGTTTTAGAGGCACGCACATTGTACTCTTTTTTTTAATAATACATATTGATTAAAACACGTCTGACATTGCAATATTTATAATCAAAGACGTGAGTGATTAGGTTGCCCACATTGTGATATCAAAGCTATTCAACGAATTTCACAGTGGCATACTGTGACATTATAATGACTTAAAAATGGTGGTTTCATTTTCTTTCTATTCCTGCATAAAATGGTGGATATATATATATATATATTCACCGACATAAGCAATTCGCCGACTTTTAACTCTTTTTTATTTATTTATACTTGTATAGTTTTAATACCGCGTACTGGTCAATCTAACGGACCTGTAGCAAGGTATTTTAGTGGCGACCACCTGTGTTGCCTTCTGGGGTGACTTTTCGTAGATTTTAGAAGTGTACCCGTAGTACATGGGTTGAAAGCGGAAACTTCTCAACCACCACCCCGGTGGTCGTGAGTGTAGAAAGGAGGAAGAAGTAGTAAAAATGTTCGTTCTTTTTTTGTTTACCTTGGCTTGGTTCTAACTAAAGACCTGAATTAGCTTAATAGGACTCGGAGCAAAACTACTTTGGACGCCCTCCCCCCTACATTTCACTACAACAAACTTTTTATTCGTTTGGCAGATGATTGTATTCGATTGAAAACATAAAATACACTTTTTATTTGATATGGGAGCCCTCTGATGTCGGGGCAACTGCCCCGTATGTCCCTACCATCCAATGGTGACCTTTCGCTATGAAAAGTGCGGTCGTATCACTACGCTATGATTAGCCAAAACTATATAATTAAAAATTGTTTAATCATAAATTTATTAATTATATTTCTGGCTACACCCATTTCTTCAAATGGAAATCTACCACCCTGCAATTTTGAGCTTCTTTTGACAGCGGACAGTCAAGCAGCACGGAAGGCCGTTTCAATACACAAGGCTTTGTTTCTAGAAAGGACTTTTTATAAATAGTGGGCCATACTCACGCGTTGAAATGTAGGAAACCGGGAAAATACCCTCGACAGACATGCATGATGAAAGCAGGAAAGCGTCAGTGACTGGTATTGAACTTTGAATCTTATGCTCCAAAATAGCGATATTACCCCGTGGTGAATCCTGGGTAGCAGGTTCTCTTCTAATTTTTAAAATTTTATAATTAATTAACACACAGCGAAATAAGTCTCTGACCGGAACGTCATTCTCTATTATCTAGCTACAACAAACTTAACACATTCACTTTGAGATTTCTAACGGCATCTCTCGCGGTGATTTACTAATGTGCAAAGAAATACGTTATTGATCAGGAAAATAATTGTTTAAGCAAAATCATCCATGAATTTCTATTATGGTAGTAGTGAATTCAATTACTTCCCATAAATATGTCCAGCACGTATCAACCTCAGAATAGTAAATATTTAATATTAGATTAAACGATAATTTTTAAGTATCTTATCCCGTAATTAAGATATTAATAATTTATTTTTACACATTTTCTAACATTCTGATTATATATATATATACAGAAAAAAATCTAAGTCAAGAAATCGTTACAAAAAAAAAAAAATAGAAAAATTAATGCATTATGAATTCATTTCTTAAAGCATTTTGTTTCTTAAATTGTGAATGAAATATTATTCAACTATTAAACAGTAATTTCATATCATGTGTCGAAATCTTCAAGATAAATGTACAAAACAATGAGAATATATTTGGAATATTTTAATTTTTAATAAATTAAGCTTTAACAGACAATTTATACTGAACGAGTAATATAATTGCAAAGTATTTATAAATCGCGCACGTTCCCATACTTTCCAACAATAGCCTGTGAATTCACTTTTGCTTCTAAAACCCCGTCCTTTCACACAGCATCACAAAGTTTGAAAATGTAGTTAAACACAACAATAACATAGAAATCAGCCTTTTTTAAATTCTCCTCAGAGGATTTCATGGTAAGGTGCTGTATTTACTTTTCCATATTTGACCTTAGATTGCATCCATAATTGTTCACATTTGAAATTAAAAGCAAAAAATCAGTTGCCCAATGCCACTCCTAGCTTTTCCATATCTAACTTTACGTTACATCTATTGTTATTTGTTATTAAAAACAGCATTCAACGGTCCTTGCTCTTTAGACAAAACATCAAATCGCCTGATCAGCGTGTGTTCTCATCGTTTTCCGTTGGGTTTGTTATGAAAGAGAGATACATTAGTGGAATGATTAATTCCAATTCATTTCCTTTTATAATCAAAGCTCAATCGATGTTTTGTAATTTTAATTATTGTAATTCATTCAACTGAATGAAACCTTTCTGGATCCTTTTAAGCAATACTAGTTTTTCAGCTAAACAGACTGAAGAAAATGTTGAAAGAAAAAAGTATTATTTTCTTTCAAAAAAATAAATAAATAAAAATAATGTTAAAATTTGTTTCTTTGGAATCCGTCTGACTATTTCGAACAGAAAAACCGTTAAACGCAGCCAAAGCACTTTGTAATTTCGAAACAATATTAATTGACACATGTTGAAGTTGCACGCGCTAGAGAGGTAAAATTCCCGGGAATTTTGAACAAAGGGAATTTACTCAGGAGTTTTGGGAATATTGAGGGAATAAAAGCAACCAGTCATCTTTCGTTTAATGGACTGGCTAGCCTTTATTATGAAGAGAAGTGAAATAAATTATGCCAGCATACAAAAAAATATCTGTTCTGTCCTCCAGTACGAAATTAGTTTCGTACAGAGGAAAGCAAAAATACTACTTAAAACAATAAAAAAATATATTAATATTAAATACATTTATATACGAAACATATTTCTCATGACCGTCAGAATAAGTTTTCCATGTTTCTGTTGTTATAAATTCGTACTGCAAAAAATAAACAAATAAATAAAAAATCCTCAACATTAGTTTTTGAAGTTATTCTAAATTGCTCGATAAGGCGAAATTGTTTTCTTTTCCTGGAAAACCTATATATTACTTTATTTTACTTAGTTATATTACATATTTCTATTACCGTAACTAATAGTATAGAAATCATAAAAATAATTGGATTTTTAATAAAAAAAAAAACCTTATAAAAATTTCTAAATCACCTGAAATATTTCAAACTTCTCTAGACAATTCCCAAGGGAATAAACCGTGTTTATTCCGGAAAAACTAGTTTCTCCCTCCATTACAACATTGCACACAGCTCGACAGACTGCACCATATTTATATGTTTTAACCATGTTCTTCATTCTTCCTTATATCATACATTTTTATGAACCAAATATTTTACTCTCTGGGAACTAAAAATAGCAGATAAGAAAGTGATTGCCGGCTGGCAGTTTGCTGAAGTGCCTGGTTCTACACGTGATATAGATAGGTGCGCGTTCTAGTAAACTACACGAAGGATTACCATATGTTATCAGTTACTATGACACTGAATAGGAAACGTGCTGTTTTAATTGTTCGGCGATAAAAAAAATAAATGCAAATTAACTTCTTAAAACATAGACGACAGACGACCCTGCTCCTGGCCTTGAGTTGGGGCTCTGCCAGTTGGACAGAAGCAGCCGGGGGGGGGATCTTTTTGATATTGAAGCACGCAGTAGACACCCAATACTCGAGCCCCAGACAGATAATTTCACCTGGAGGACATGACATATTTAACGTGACCCAGCTGCCTTTAGCAAATACGACGGTTAAGACGGGATGCGAACTCACTAACTCCCGATGAGGAAAACGACACCAACCAAGCCACCGCGGCCCTGCTCGATAGGTGTGCATTCAACATGCGAAATTTGCCACATCCATCGCCCGATGTCGCGCAGTGGCTGGAATTAAGCCCGGGATTTTTCGCCCTGATGAACCACCAAGTCACGGTGAGATGGCCGCTCCGTTTCAGGATTTCATCTCTAATCTAACTTTTCACAATTGCCTCTAAATGTCTGAGCTGGTGGCTGAACAAACTGCTTGAAAATTCAATTGTTTAAAGTTGTTTTCAAATAGGGTAGTTCAGAATTCACTTTAAAACACAAGTTCTTATCGAAATACCATTGTAATCAAAACCTAAGAAACTAGAATTTTTTTATAAAGGTCAATATCACAATTTTGATTTTTGTAAAATATTTAATACTCGTATGTCGAAAATTCTAATTTGAATTCTATGAAGAATTTGAGATTCATACGTTTAACTGAGAAACGTGAAGAAAACTCTAAATTATCATTCAAATATTTGCAATAAATTAATAAACTGATTTTTTATATTATTATCGTTAATGAAAATCGATTTCCAGTGTTTGAACAATTATTAAAAATTGACAATGTGACTTAAAATTAAATATTTACAAAATTTACAAGTGCAATTCAGCTTTTTGATAATTGAAACATTCGTAATCGTTGAATAATTAGTGAAAATGTTGTGAATCACATTCAGATGTTTTAAACGAAAATTGCACATAATTCTTATTAAAGAAATGACAGTTTAAATTCGTTTTTCAAAGCTTAAAATCGATTCTGAAACTAATTTAAAATTAAAATGATATGATCCCAATTCTCCTATTTTAATCAATGAACTAAACCAACCGTATGTTGCTAAAAAATATAGTTTTCTGATTTAATTATTCCACATTAAAGGAAGCTGGTAGCCAAATGGTTAACACTTAGGCTTTAATTTAAGCAATGTGTGCGTTCGATTCCGACCTCGAACACATGCGTTTGCACTGCCCTGGTCCATTTATGCATTGCATGCAAATTTTTTTTTTCAATTAATTTCAAAATTAGAAAAAGTTATGACAAATTCATGAGCTTCTGATTTTAAAAATAAACAGATCATTGCGAGAACATTAATGCTGAACATACCGTTCACATAAAGCAAGTAAAATGCTTTGAATTTAAACTTACATTAAACTTGGATTGAAACTAAAGCACATTTTCTATCAAAGCATTCATATGTGTATACCAAGTAATTTAAATTTATAATGTAATATTATTTTATTCTATAAGCTGTATTGTTAACATCAAGCTGTAATATTACTTAAAAAAATGAGTGGCCACTAGATGGCAGTGCTTAATATGTCACGTTGAGAGAGTTGTACAAGTAATTGAGAGGAGATTGTATGAAGGAGTTACCTTAAAGTAATCTGTAAATAATCCAATTTTGTAAATAAATAAGAACTTCTTCCTTCCCCACCTAAGCTACTCACTCGTCATCTGACAAATAGAATGGAATCGATAATAGTATGTAATTCTGCAAGCAATGCAAATAATGTTACTGAATATATAGTTTTAATTTTTTTTATTAAAAATTAATATATTATCAAAAATTACAAGTTATACATAAACTTAAAAAATTTTTTAAAATTAATATCGTATGGTTTGTCAATTAATATTATATTTCTCATCGATACGTTCTCCATCAAATATTATAATAGTAAAATACATTTATTTTCAATAAATTTACAGCAATTTTTTTTAATTCAATAAAGCTTCAAAATTGGAACTTTTTTTATTATGAATTATTTTTAAAATATTTTTCTTAACAGATTTATAATTACCAATCATTTCTCATTTTAATCATAAAGTTTTTTCCCTAAAATGACGGTCACTGGGTGATTGACCCTTCATCACAACAAAGCTGGAAACAGCTACTTATTTATCGTTACTCGGTGGGAACCAAACCACAGAGGCGAATATCATTACCCGTTTACAGGGTGGACCACATTCATTCATCACCTCAGCAAAAAGGAAAGCGAAACACAGAAAAAGAAACATCCATGCTCAGGCATCGGCCGTCTTATTTTAAACAAGACTTCAGAACAATAACGCATAGATTCTTATATAATTTCTTTCTACTGTAAAATAATTAGTTGAAAATACAATCAAGAAACATTTCATGTAAATATGCTCAATCAGGTAAAAACATTTATTGGCATTTTGAACTTTCAGGAGTCGAAACATTTTTCACAAGATTCTGATTGCCGCCTATCCTGTCTAGTGGTCAGCGTAGACTGCAGATTGGGAGGTCGTGGGTTCGAATCCCTGTTTGGGCTTGGATCTATTCTCTTGTCTTTGTCCTTTCCTTGTATGAATAGGTTGTGATTGATTGCCTATCCTATAAACGGGTACCTATGGCATATGTGTACTGAAGTCGGACTCCACATCAAATTACGGTTCAGTTAGAAAAGTGGAGCAGCGCACCCCATATCACCAGCCTAGCTGGAACAAGACAACAACATCCTAATTGGTTGAAAGCCAATAAAACTGAAAATCAAAGCATTTTTGATAACGAATAACATTAAATAATTTCGATTTTAGATTATAACATTTTTAAATCAAAAGTAATATTTGATTTCACATATAAAGTTTATATTGGCAAATTAATTCATTTATACTGATTGAAAATGTTTATTAAAGAAATATTTAAAGTTAACATGATTAATAAAAATTAAAACAGTGGAATTTGATATCTGGCAAATGAAACAAGGCGAAGTATCTGATTAAAAATGAAATTTTGCGAGAACTTAATTAACACTGCAAAGTGAAATACGTTAAAAATGTAAATGATAAGAGAAAGAAATGCAGCGTTTTCCTAAAATTTGGATTTTAATTATTTTCAACTGTCTTTGTTGTATCATACCTTGTTTACAGAAAAAGCAATCTATAAATGAGATGCAATAAAGCTGTTTTGAAGAATCCCCCCCTCCCTTCCATTCGCTGGAAGTCAATATCTTCCAACTAAACATAAATATTTCTGCCAATAAGCATTTATTAGCGTTTCACACAGGATAACAACCCTATATAAAATTTAAGGCGTCCTTCTTCATTTTGGGGCGATGAAAAATAATTCGCCGCGAATAAGATTCTGAATTAAAAACCTGTAGTGAATTTTAATAACAATCTTTTTACATGATTGTACTCCTTAATACTAAAAATGAACACATGATTATTTATGATGCAATCAATATATTCAAATGACTCGTCATAAATTATGACATAAAAATTGATATTATTATGACAAGTCTCAGCTTTTCTTTTTTAAGTTGTTTTAATTCGGCACAAATCACGATAATTTCAATGCATCCTAATTATTTCATTCAATTGCATCGCTATTGTAATATGACTGACTAAACGAATCTATACTTAAGTTTTTGGCTAAGCAAATTTTTCTCATGGAGTTTTTACGAAATGAGATTAGAAAAATTCACTACATTTCTTGAGATTTTATGTATCAATTAGGATTTTCTGTGTAAAATGTAACATTTATGATACATTATTTAGGTTAAGATATTATTTGTAAAAGTAATATGTTGATGAATGTGCATGGAACACTCCACCTAAATTCGTTAATTTTGTTTGACTCTGCATTGTTTTAGTTACCATCTTTTGTCTCTTTCTCGCACTCTTCTAATGTTTCACTCTCCTGTATGTATATCAGTTGAAACAGTTAAAGGTGGGCTTACAGAAGTATTGAGTTCAATATAACGAAAGAAAAGGTAAAATCCATGCCCGAACCAGGATTCGAACCTGGGACCCACAGCTCGGGATTCAGGGACGCTAACCACTTAGCCATCGGTCGGCATTCAATAGAAAATGTATTCAATATGTCAATTAAGTTATTAAGGAGTTATAGTATATTGTAATATGTAGATAACAGATCTATTTACAGAGAAATTCAGGATAATAATTTAAGCATGCATCTATAAGAAGGTCTCATTACCCTATCGTCCGACGGAACTCTCAAATTTAAAATTGATTTATCTTTATCAAGATCTCAGTTTTGACTTTCCAAAACAAAAGTGAGTGACCTTTTCTTAGAGAATAGGGATGAAAATTCTGATTCAATGACTTCTTTATATGAAAAGAAAAAATAAATGTTTAATTCTAAAACTTGTACTTTACCATTTTTGAAATTTTTTTTGTTTTTATTTTATTATGGTTTATTAATAAAGTTTTCATAATTTAGTTACAATTAATGCTTTCATTTTATTAACTAGGTGCATTTTATGTATTCCAATATCGAAATTTGTTTATAAATACAATAAACACTTAAAAAAAACCTATTAGTGGTCAGCGGAATTTAAATTATGAATTTACTGGTCCGTGAAAGTTTGCGAATGCTTCTCTATCGAACAGAAAAGAATAATCAAAAACATTCAAGTGAGTCTTATCAGTCCACTATGTAGAGGCTCTGAGATGCTTGATTGATGAACTTTTTTAAGTGTTAACCGAACAGATAGTGAAAGTATTACGTATGTTTTCAGCTAACTATTTTTGCCAAAATAATCTATTAAACACAACCACCCGCCTCACATTTTTAACCATTGTCAATACCGACACTCGAATTTGAACTTTCTTCTCAATACCATACTCGACAAGGAGCCTGCATTAGCTTTACAAAAGTGTTTGCAAGTATGGATTTTCTAAGTTGGACTTTAAAGGAAAAAGTGCCAGATACCAGGCTAAGTTTCGGGAATAATGTCTTTTTTCTGAATAAATTACTTAGTTTGTTGGTTGAAAGTACTAAAATGTTATTTGTTATTCCATTGTGCTGTATAAACTTTAAGCAAAAATTTCCTAATAGCTATATATTTCAATTTGTCTTTTGTCTTCCACTACAACAATATATCAATATCTAGAGTAAGGTGAGGTGAGGTTTGTTAAATTATCCAACATATGCTCTGTTTCCGATAATTTAACATACTTCCTAACACATTCCTCTAGATATTACCTTATTTAAAGCCATGGTCAACGGTGAGCTTTATATTGAAGATAGTGTTTTTATTCCAAACTATAACGCAGCAACAAAATATATTCCCTTAATGTGAATAGATATTAAAATAATTATTTCATTGCTATTTATTAACTTCAAATAAAAATTACATTTCTTAAGAAAATTGTAATTGTCACCTCTTAACTCTAATAAATGTCATAGTTGAAAAGTTTCAGCTGAAGAAAGTCAAAATTCAACACAAGGTGTGTGCTGATACCATCTGATTGTGTTTGTATATCTTTCAAGGAATTTCGGAAACTTTTTAGTTTTATATACCTTATAAACAGCAAATATGGTTGACTACTTGTGATATCTAAAAGGAGTAGGAGGAAATATTTTCTAGTGCTTTATAAAATCATCAGGCTAACTTTTTAAAACAATTAAAAGAAAATTATTTAGAAATGGTGCATTTTTTCGAATATTTTGAATTGGTTTTAGAAAACCTGGAAATCTGACAAGCTATAATTCTTGAAGGCTATACTATAACTCTTCTTTAAATACATATAATTAAAATACCTGTCATTTAACTTTAGAATAAAAAGCAAATTTAAGTAAAAATCATGAAAATTTAAAAAGCATATCAAAGCTTTACCACATATTATTAGCAGGAGGTGGCGATTCTTAGCATAATTTTTCGACATAATTAAAGACAACTACTGCTCCACCTCCAGCAGATGGCATTCCCCTGTAAACATTATATCTCCCTCTAAATATTTAAATCAAAATGAATGATTCTCCCATTAAATAAATATTTTAAATAAAATATTCTTGAATAAAAGTTTAAAAAAATTCAATTAATTTGAATCATTTAGTCTCTACATCTCCTAGAGAATTTTGCTCTTGATGATCAAGGACATTCTTAGAAACATCTTCGTTTATCACATCATTGACTTCCAATTTGCTTAATGACTAACTGATTTGCAACCAACAATGAAAAAAAGAATTTCCAGTTAAAAAAAATCTTAACAATCGATTAGTGTAATGAATACAATGACAAGAGCTTAGGGCCACATATTCACTATAATTCAAAATTCCTATTACTATTGTTTACAGGTTTTAGGAAAATTAAAGCAGACAAAAGAATTGGACAGGAAATTACTTCAGTTTTAGCAATAAAAAATTTTTAAATATTAAAATTAATTATGACACTTTTTGGTTAACTGTTTGGTATTTGGTGCAACTGAAACTGAACAAAAAATTCTGTTGAAATACAAAAGGCAACAGACACCACAAGAAACTTATTTAGTAAATTTTAATGTATATTTTTGCTCATGCATATTATAAGGATCAAAATATTTTTTTGTCCTGAATTTATATACATTATTTAATTTTAAAAGCTTACCTAAGAGAATCATTAAAAAAATAAGTTTTTAATACATAAACATAGCTTCTCAGATTATATATCTCTTCTTAAAATTCTCAAATAAGGAATCTACTTTTTTACATATCACTTTTATCAGTGAAAACTTGTGATTGTTTAAAAAAAATACACTCAATTAATTTAAACTCTAATATTGTCTAAATATGTGAATCTATCAAATATTTAGGAAAAAATATAAACTGTAAAAAAATATTTAACCATTTATTAGTACTAAAATTTCTTAATAAGCTTAACAAAATTCTTAATAAAAATTTTTAAATTTCTGTATATCCAATATTTTTTAATATTTATACCAAATCATAAAGATAAAATGTATAATGAAAAGGGAATGAAATTTTATATTAAATCAGTGGATTATATGTGGATTTCAAATACAGTAAATTTTGGATAAATTTACAATTAAAAAATAACTGAAACAGTTGTGAAAGCAAATTTTATTAAATTGCATAGATACAAATGCTAAAAATTTTTATACATTCATATATTTTCATACAACAAGCAATTTCTATTGTTCAATATATTTCTCATAATAAATTTACTCTCTAACATATTAAATCAATTAATTAATATTACAAACAAGTGAATTCCTAACTGAACAATTTTGTTACATTTTTTGTAAAATCTTTGTTAAAAATTTAAATTTCTCTTAAATACTTTAATCATTATAAAACAATGTTCAACTTTACAAGTAAGTATATATTAGTTACTTTTGCTAAATCACTCTGTGTATTTATGTCAGTTGCAATTATTTCACGATATAGTATTTTTAAGTTTCTTTTGATATTCTATCTTATGAAACTAAAAGCAAATAGAAAATCCCTGATTTAGGAATTTAATAATAAAATCAAAAATTAACATTTCAATGATTGAAAAAGAATAATTTAACTGCTTGATATTCAATTTTTAATTGCTTTTATTCTTCCATTGTATAATATTTAGAAAAGATCATTACTAACCTTTCACTCTACCAGAAAACTATATTATAAATTTATTAAATATTTTAAATCTGCTCTTTTGTATTTGTTTGACATGAAACATTTACTGAATCACAATAAACAAGGCATATCAAGCTATAAATGAACTATTTAATGATTTACATGATTTCCTCTACCACATGGGAATAATTATCTCTTTTTATACAGCCACTTATTCTTTGAAGAATGTATTTATGA
This sequence comes from Latrodectus hesperus, assembly GCA_037975125.1. Classification (NCBI taxonomy): domain Eukaryota; kingdom Metazoa; phylum Arthropoda; class Arachnida; order Araneae; family Theridiidae; genus Latrodectus; species Latrodectus hesperus. The sequence goes on along the minus strand of CM075856.1, from coordinate 12,764,116 downwards.
AAAGATGATGAAAATATAATATCGTTTAAAAACTTAACAAATGGTAAATATAATCATTAATATAAAAGTACACATAGTATTTCTAAATTGTAAAAGCTGATCTGGTTTCAACTCTTCTATATGACAAATATTTTAGGGATAAATTTGAAGAAATATTGAGAAAATAGGTTGATATAAAAAGAAGTCAATTATAGTTTTCCTTTTTCTAATTTAATTATTGGAAAAGATTTTAAGAAATAAACAGTCATATTATCAAGCTTTAATCACATTTTATTATAAAAATAAAATCATATCTGGTATTGCCATAAAATACATGGATAAGTAAGATTTAAAAGTTGTTCTAAATTTTCACTATCTTTATAAATATACTTCTTTATTCAATAATAAATAAAGACTATTATGAAATACAGTATTCAGGAAAAAGTATTATTAGTTTGACTTGTGGTTTGTTAGCCACCCTCACTGTATAAGAGTTAATTTGATTGGAATTTACAATTTTATATATATTTCAAATCAATAAAAGTATCTACATAAAAAAAAATCAAGTCTTAAAGCTACTGAACCGAAAAGCAAAGCGCTACATAGTCAGTTATTAACACAATCAGACTGATATCTTTTATACTAATGCATATAAAAATATCAGTCATAAATGTGCTTCGTAAAGACATTCTAGGCAATGCAGCAATTTCCATACTAAAAATTAAATTTTTTTTTATCAAATTTTTAAACATTTTTAATTGCTTTCATAATGTATGAAATATTTGCTTTATACATAAAATTAACATGTTTTAATATTTCTCTGGAGGAATCAATACTTTTCAGAATTTTAGATCAACGCTTAAGGATGAGAACATAATGCACATGTTGATGGTTTAGTTCAGTTTTTCATTCTTTGCTCAAGAAAGTTAATAGGACTATGACCACTATAAGTATCCATGAGCTAATGAATGTTCATGAGATTGCAAACCATTTAACTGAACATTTTTAATTAATTTCTCATAATTTAATAATTCAAATAAGAGACAGTTTTTTCCTTTGTTTATATAATGTATTTTAGTACCTTCTATTAATTTTAAAATATTGAATATTAATATTTCATCGTAATATAAAATTACCAGCTATAATTCTTAAATACTATACATTGATCTTTAAATACATATCATTAAAATACGTGTCATTTCAGTTTAGGATAAATAGCAAATTTAAATAAAAATCATGAAAATATAAAAAGCAAATCAAAGCTATACCGCAGATTATTAGCAGCAGGTGCAGGTTTTTACAGATTTAAAGAAGACAAAAGAATCGGATAGAAAATTACTTCAGTTTAAGCAATAAAAAATTTTAAAATATTAAAAATAATTATGACACGCTTTGGTTAACTGTTTAGTATTTGGTGCAACTGAAATTAACCAAAAAATTCTGTTGAATTACTTGAAAAATATTGAATGTTTTGACAACATTAATTTTACGGCAGAGTACAGATTCATAGCAACAAGTTGTATAAAGAAATTAAGCTGAAGTAGCTAATAAACATTTCTTTAAAATTAAATTTTGATTACAGAATTCTATTCTGGAAGGTTTATAAAGCAATTTACATTGCTTGATCATATTATATCTCAAATAATTCAAATTTTCCCAAATGATTTTTCAGGAATTGGAAAAATCTATCTTTGCAATTTTTTTTTTTGATTGCAATTTTTTCAAACTTATATTTAAAGTTAGAAATGCTTTCAAACTAACGATTTAAATACAATTTGTAGTTTGTAGTTCAAGAAATATTTTTTTTATAAAAATTAAAATTTCCTACTAATGACAAATTAGAAAGCTGCACTCTGATAATTTATAATGTCTAAAAAAAGGAATTTTTCAAAAAATTCTTTATTTTAATGTAGATAATTAGTTGAACATTGAGATTAGTACAACTTAAGCTCATATATATATTCCAACAATTATTTATAAGAGGAAACTGGGCAATTTATGGACAAAATAGTTCATCTTTGAGTGACAGAAATACGAAAAATTACTTAAATTCAAAACTGAAAAATACAAATAAATAAAAAAAAACTTAATCAGTATTGTAAGCAATAAATTAAATATAGGAATAGAAAAGCGAATACTATACAAAGGTATTTTCTTGTAAATTTCTACAATAGCATCAAATTATTTCTTAAATTATAAGCAAAAAAAATAGTTAAAAAAGAATATAATACAATAAATGATATTTTCTGCACTCAAGTGTTTGAAAGTTTTCCACTTTTTGCCATTTTCATTTTTAATGAGAATTGTTAATTGCTGTGATACAGGCCATTGTTGTTATTAAATTCATTATTTTATTTAATCATATTTTACTTTAATATGTGTTTTTATGTATATCAAAAGTTTTATATTAAATACATTTTAATGCTAATTCAAAATCTTATAAATAGAATAAAATATTATATTCTTCTAGAAGTAAATAATGAACATACTATTTTTGTAAATTAAAAACTGCCAATAAAAAATCACATAATTTAAAAACCTTTCTTTAATTTTTAAATCCATACAGCAATAAATTTTAAAAATACCAAATATGCAAAATTTCTAAAAAAAAAAGTTGAAATTTACAATAGGTTGATTAAAATGTATTTCATTTAATACTAATAATTTCTTTAAATACCAATAAATATGTTAACTAAATATCAAAGCAATCAAAGTATTACGAATTGAACATTTTAAATTTAATAACAACTAAAAATGAGTTACCATTTTAGATTAATCATGATGAAAAAATGAGTTGTAAATTCCTAAAGTGCTGAAGCTTAGTTCTAAATAATTAAATTAATAAAATATAAATCATGTTAACATTATAATGTTCCACTTATAGTGAGGAATTTGTTAATCTGTCATTTTCGATAATACATGTTAATTTATACATCATATTTGAAAATCAAAAACATTTCTATTTTACATTGAATCATTTCTGTAATTATAAATTCCATAAAAATTAGGTTCGATTTCTTTAATAACCTTAATGTGCACAGCTTATAGAGAGCAATTTTCATCAAATTGTTTTAAATTGTATAACAAAATAAAACCTAAATATTAAGTGTGCAGATATCAAAAGTCTTTGAAAAAGAGTCCAATTAATGAATATTTGTATTATATTTTTAAAACATAATAAAAAATTTCACATCCCTTTGTTTATAAGTTTATAAATACATCATTTTTGATAGCGATGCAAAAATATCTCCCGTAATAATTTATCATATAATTTTTCCAACATTTAAAAAAAAATTATCTTATAAAGGCAAGTTTAATGTTTTAAAATAATGTACATTGAGTTTTTTTGGAATACTTATTTTTTAAAAGCTTAAATGCCATGAAATATAGGGCATATTTCTTTAGTCTGATGTTGAATATTTTATGTAAAATTCTTATTCTGTTTAAGACAGCTAAGTTTGAGAAGTGGAAGTTAAAAATATATAAATTTAAAAATATTGAAACTGAGTTGAAAATAATCTATCTCTTTTTATCTTTAATCAAATTTGTTTCAGTGAAATCTATATTTTATACTTACTGAATTCAAGATCTAATTGGTTAGTTTGCGTTCAACTCACACATCTCCAGAGCACAATTGTGATCCCTTCTGTCTATGGTTTGCAATAGTAATACTCTACAATTTCAAATGATTTAAACCTTTAAAAATATTAAACATTTTATAAACTTATTTTCATTGCATAATAATATAGGCAACTAAATGAAACTTTTTCTTTCTATATCCTCTTTTAGAGTAATAAATTAAAATTAAGAAGCATCACTGTAGGAAATGTTATATAATTTGGCAAAAATTTCAATTACAATTTCAATTAAAGGAATTACATATAAAAGGATAAGCCTTATAGCATTAAGAAACAAACAACTTAGAGAAAAATGAAATACACAAGACAACAAACACAATAAGAAACTTATTTAGTAAACTTTAATGTATATTTTTGCTCATGCATATTATAAGGATCAAAATATTTTTCCCTAAATTATTTTGTATACATTATTTAATATTAAACATAATCAGAAGCTTACCTAAGGGAATCCTTAAAAAAAACAAGTTTTTAATACATAAATATAGCTTTCTCAGATCATTCTACACTTTTTCTTAAAATTCTCCAATAAGGATTCTTCTTTTGTATATATCACTTTTATCAATAATACCTTGTGATTCTTTCCACAAAAAATTCTCTTTCAATTAATTTAAACTCTAATATTCTCCAACTCAGGTAATACTTAGGAAAAAATGTTAACCATAAAAAAAATTAAGCCATTTTTTAGTACTAAAATTTCTTAATAAGCTTTCCAAAATTTATAAAATTTCTGTAAATCCAATATTTTTTTTAATATTTATACCAAATTATAAAAATAAAATTTATAATGAAAAATGAATGTAATTTTATATTAATTGAAAGGATGAATTGTGTATTTCCTATAGAGTAAATTTTAGCAAAATGTAGAATTAAAGAATTACTGGAACAGTTGAAATCCGATTTTTTTTAAACTGTATAGACACAAATGCTAAATGATTTCATACATTCATATACCTTCATACAAGAAGCAACTTCCATAGCTCAAAATTTCTTATAATAAACTTATTGTCTAACATTCTTTATTTTATTAAAATTACAAAAAAGTGGAGTGAATTTCTTGCTAAACAAATGTCATTATTTTGTAAAATCTTTGTTAAAAATATTGTAGTGATTATTAAACAATGTGCAACTTTACAAGTAATTACATGGAGTGAATCAATTAACTAGAGGAACTATACAAGTTTCTTTTGTTCATTCACTCCATATATTTATGTTGGCTGCAATTATTTCACGATTAACAATTTTTAAAATTTCTTTTGATATTTTAGCTTATGAACCTAAAAGCAAATAGAAAATCCCTTATTTAGGAATTTATTAAGTAAATTAAAAATTAACTTCTCAGGGATTCAATACGAATAATTTAACTATTTGATATTCAATTGTTTATGTTTTCTATTCCTTCATTTTATAATTTTTTAAAGCTGCATTTTTCAAAATTTCATTGCTGACATTTTATTGTACCAGAAATTTTAAGCAAAGCTTAATTATAATCAGGCTTTAAAATTTTGACATGGAAAACAACTTTACAAATTTAAATTCTTAGTTTAAACAAATCCATTAATTGTGTTAAGTTAGTTTATGTTCAAAGAATAAAGCAAAATTAAAGAAACATTCTTCTCCATTCCTCCATCAATAAAGTGCTTACTTATGCCGTAATTAATTTTAAGTTATTTATTAATGGTTCATTAAAATAAGAGATGATACAAAATTAAACAATTTAAAATAAATGCAAACATCCATACAATCCATAGAAACTTTTTTTGAGAATTATAACACAAGTTCACTAAATTTACTTTTCAAAAGGAAAAGCTATTCTTCCATTATTTATAAATTTTTATTAAATGAAAGTTGATTTGGGACAGTAAAAATGAACTTCAAATTATGTAAAATTGTTCAAATAAAAATTTGAAATACAACGCTTTAAGAACAAAATTTTAAAATACAAAAATTAAAAATTTCAACAAAAATTAACTGGATGGTACAAATAGGAAAGATATTTCTAAGCAAAATTATAAATTTTGCTTAGAAGTATCTTTATTTAAAAGCTAAGCAAAAATTAGCTTTTGAATTCTTTTTGGATGGAATACATATTTTCAAACCATTAAAATATGAATTATAATTATTTAAGAAACTGATATTTTTAACGACTATTTTGCTTGCAAAATTATGAACTTTGATGAACTACTGAGAAAACAAGTCATTAAATAGGAAATAAGGAAGATCACATTTTCATAAAAAATAATTTCAGTTTAGCTTACAGAGTATTAATATAATAAGTATAGGCATATGTTGTAAACTTTAAGCAAGAACTTTACAAATGTGAAAAATTGTTAAATAGGTCACATATAAAAAATTGAGTAAAAACTCAATTTTTTATATCAGCATATTTTTCTTTAGAATATATATTATATCAGCATATTTAAGGTTACATATAAATCCACAAACAAAAGGGTTCTTACTTTAAGCAACCCATCAAGTAAATGAAAACTCAGAAAACAATATTCTAATAAAAGAAATCTCACCAAGAGCTGATCTTTATTTTAGCAGTTTTAGTTCAGTTGAAGAATATTCACTATGAGATGAGCTTTTCTTTAACCTGTACTGTTAATTTGTTTGCTGTACTGTTAATTGAGATGGGCCTGCAGTGGTTGGTGCATATGGATTTATATCACCTAAGTATCCCCTATCATCAGCATTTAAAATTTCTCGAAGCTACCTAAATTTTTAATTTGTGAAGCACATTTTGCTTTCAAGTTCTGCTTGTTTTTCAACTAATCACATTCCTTTTATAAAGAAATATAATAAAGCTTTATTTAAAATATTTTGTGAAAAATTGAATTCATATAGTCCCCAAAACAATGAAATTGTTATTTTTAAAACAAACACTCTGATAAACGAATTAGATGAATAAAACTAAAAAATATCATTATGAAAGAACATTAAAAATTTTAATGTTATAAATTATATTCACCAAAAAATAATTTAGTAATAGAAATTTAAAAAATTTAACAAAATTTAAAATTTTTCATTACAATTCTTTTAGTGAAAAAAATAGCATAACATTTTTCATTAATTAATCATACATATTTCACTTTTTAAACCAAAAAGAAAATTATGTGCCATCACTTCCTTTGTCTAAAAATAGAAACTAAAATTCATTAAAATATCACTGCATTTCTTTCAAACATAGTCATAATTTACAGTTTAAGGAATACAATAAAATTGTTTTTTTGTATTCCTTAAATTATAAATTGCAGTAAAAAATATTTTATTTAAAAAGTAAAAAGAATTTATGTTGTTTCACTTACACTGTAACAAATGGGAAAACACTCTAAATTCTATTTTTTAACAAAATACTAAATATTTTTGGCAATAAAGTATGGAAAAATAATGTGAATAGTTATTTGTATTGTAAGTGATAACTGTCATTTTATAGGGAAGATAAAGTATAAAATTAATTTTTAAAAATTTATACACGAGTACTTCCACACTAAAAGAACCATTTCAGTTGAGATATAAATTACAGTTTTATATTTAACTTATTAATAATAAATTTTTAGAAGCTTTGTTATGAAGAAGTGAAGCATCTTAATTTACTTGCCAAATAAACAATTGTACTCTGATAATTTCTAATTAAGTAAACTTTTTTGTTTAAATAAATGAAGATAGGTAATTTAATTATTTTGCAAATTTTAATGAAAAAGACAGTTAACATTAAATCATAATATTTGACTTAATCATAAAGTTATCTGAAATTATTTTTTTTAATTCCCTTACTATAATTCTTCACATTTTATCTTTCTCAAGGGCTAAATCTTTTTGCATTTCAGTCTTCATATTTTCCATCTCATGATTTTGATCCAGAAGTATTCTGTCTTTATCTTATATCTAAAAACAAATCAAAAGGAATTAAAGAAATTTATGATGATCAAAATATGAAAAATCCTCCTTACAATTAAAATAAAATTTTAAAAAATATTCATAACGTATGAAAATAAGTGTAAGTTATATGGATAATGTATTCACAACTATTATTGGAAAACAATTTTAATTTGATATTATGTTCATAGAAATTACTGTATTTTCCCTTCTTATCCTTTTTTATTTTCAGTTTTTAAATTCATTGAAGAAAAATTTTGCAATTGCATTATAACAGGGAACTAGGATTATTTTATAACTGGTGTATAAAATTAATATGAATCCAATGCAATCCCTATTCACTATTACTGAAGAATAGCTTGAATTCTTTGTGATTCTGTGTTCATATTCATACATTAATATTTCCTTCTTAGGTCAATTTTTTTAAGATGCTGATAATTATGGATTCAATATAGATATTTAAAAAATAAAGGCTAGATAAATGAATTTTTACATTTTAATTTAACTTTCAAGAAGTTGCACATACTCAAATAATTTACAAAAATGGTTTATAAACTTAAATTCATTTTTAAATTAATCATTTACTAAAATAAAAGCTTGCAAAATTGTTGTTTTAAGACAAACCATATTCTTTAAAGTAATATCAAGAATGTTCATTACAAACTTATTCAATTTATTTTGCAAGCTATAATACGCATATGCCAATTGAAAAATTAGAAGTATTTAATAGAGAGCAGTTTAAAATTGAAGTAAACTAAAACTCTAAAATGGATTAAACTTTTAATTATTCAGTACACTAAAATTTGCTGAATTGGTTTATTACTTTTATATAAATATATCTGACATATTTCCCAGGCACCAGCAAATAACTAAGGAGATCTTAATTACATTACTGATACTTTCAATGCTTTGAAAACAATTATCAATAACTCGCTAAGCCACCATCAATGTAATTTTTCATTATCAAATTATTGCTTATAAGATACCTTGATTTAAATGATTGTTAAACAACTTTTAAACAGCAATTTTGTAATTTCAGAATAAAATAAAATCTACTTTATCTTTGATATAATCTTACATATGGTTCTAACGATTTAAAGTTTTCAATGAAACAAAAAATTCTTTTAAAATAGATACAATTTAGTTTTATAAAGCAATTTTAAATAATAGCAAGTTATTGTAGTTTACTTAAATAACTTGATTCATTATTTATTCTATATCAAGGATGTAAATAAAAATTCATTCATACCATAGAATATTGCAGCAAATACTTTTTCATTAACCATATTACCATTGATAATAAAAAATTTACAATTTAAAATAAGTGTTTTTGCACAAAATGCTGTATCTATCTATTATTACTTTTCCTTAAATCTAGTGAGTATTTCAAAAGTTGATAATAAGAATTTTTTTATTCATTTCACTGATTACAAAAAAAGTAAAATTTAAAATTTTGGAAAAAATTGATACGTTTCAGTTAAAAGATTAATTTCTAAAAAACATTTTCATTAGTTATTAGCAATTTTTTTAATAGAATTCTAAAAATTGCCAGTATTTGTAAAAATAAATTTTGAGAGTATCTAAGAAATTTACCAACATAGAGTATCTAAGAAATTTATCTAAGAATTCAACCTACGCATAATTTAATTCAGATGTTGAAACAATAAGCATGAAAGTTGAAATTATTTGACATTTAAGATGAGCAATTGCAACGATTTCACACCTGCAGTACAGCCGCGTCACCCGCAACAGAAGTCTGACACCTAGAAGTGAGCATGAAGGGGAAGGTATCAGTTTCTCAACAGCAGTCACCTGAGTTGCATGCTTCTACCGAACTGTCTGTGATAAGTTGAGATGTCAGACCTGTCAGAGTTCCAAAGAGGAATGATAGTTGGAGCGCGTTTAAGTGGAGCATCGGTTACGGTAACAGCAAACCTTTTGGGGTTTACATGGAGAACGGTATCAGCCGTTATGACAGCGTACACGAAAGAGGGTAAGACGACGTCTTCAAAGCACAACAGTGGCCGAAAGTCAAAGCTTTCTGATAGGAACAGGCGGATCTTGAAGCGCATAATAGTCCGAAAGCACAAGCAATCGTTATCCGAGATAACATCCGAAATGAACAGTCATCTCCAGGACCCTGTTTCAACAAAAAATGTCAAAAGGGAACTTCATGCTGCGAACATTTATGGCAGAGTGGCAACTCGTAAACCCTTGGTGACAGCACCTAATGCTTTCAAGCAACGCCAATGGGACAGAGATCACAAAGGCTGGTCTCCACTGCAGTGGAAACAGGTAATATGGTCAGATGAATCGTCATTCACTCTATTTCAGATGACCGGATGCGTTTATGTCTGGAGAACGCCTAGAGAAGCGTTTCATCCTGAATGCCTCTTGCCGACTGTGAAGCCGGGGGTTGGCTCCATTATAGTATGGGGTGCGATATCTTGGTGCGGTCTTGGACCACTTGTTATTCTGCATGGGAGGATCAAATCCAATCACTATCTAAGCATTCTAGGGGATCATGTACATCCTTTTGTCCAGACTGTATTCCCTGGAGAGCGACCGCTTTTTCAAGACGATAACGCCCCTATCCACACTGCTAGTTGCGTTCAAGAATGGTTCAAAGAGCATGACGATGAAGTTGAACATCTTGCCTGGCCCCCTCAGTCTCCAGACTTGAATATTATTGAACATTTATGGGAATATTTGGAGTCCAAACTTCGTTCCCGATTTCCACCTCCATCCGGACTTTCGGAATAAGAGACCGCTCTGCAGGAAGAATGGCTTAATATTCCTTTAAATATTGTCCATGACCTTTATGAATCTATCCCACGTCACATTAAACATGTACTTCAGTCAAAGGGTGGTCCAACCCCTATTTTATAAAGATTTTCCATTATTTCACAGGTGTTTGTATTATGTATTATATTATGTCCTCCCTCTGTAAATTCAGTATGTTTATAAATACTGAAAGAAAAAAAAGTTAATACTTTTTCTTCAACTTTGTTGCCAAATCATTAAAATGATCTCAGTTAAAAATGGCTGATATTTTTTAATTCTCTTTTGAATCTCCTTGGTTTGGGTCACTTTCATATACTTCCTGGAGTCTACAGTTCGAAATGGACTCTCAAAAACTAACACATAGAAGATGGCTATCAAGTCCTATGTATATTAAATATAATAGAAAACACACTTTAGTGGAATTTTCACAGTGAGAATTTCTCCAGAGAGTTTAAATAAATTGCAGATTTGAAGTACAAACCAAGATTTTTTAAATTTTATTTTATTATGTAATTAGGTTTTAGCGTGAGGAGAAAGGATACTTGATTTTATTTGCCTCCTTTCTAACACAGCAGTTGTAAATGGATTAAACATTTAAATTTTAGCTTTAAATCTATTCAATAAGGTACTTTCAACTGCAATGTACTCCCTTTTTTAAACCATCCCATTAAGACTTCCACAGACAAATATATTTGTAATGTTTATAAATCATACTTTATTATTTTAATCTGGTAGCAAAATATCTTAGTTAAAAAAAAGCTTGAATAATATTGAAACACTCCTTTATCATTCCCTAGTTTAATGACCTTTATACATTATGATTTAAATTTCCGAAAGTATGACTTAAACATTACACAAACAATGGAATCATAATCCGGTAATTCTCTAAAATAAAACCTGTATTGAGTTTTGTTTGCTCAGTTATTTTTTTAAATTAGAAAACTAATTAAAACATGATTAACTTTTTGTAGTGGTTAAGAACCCATGCTAAACATTGAAGTTAGATGTGAGATTGAACTAATGAGCTGTCGAATTGAAAGCCAAGAAGTTACACGCATTATAAAATTCAAGTTAGATTCTTAGAATTCTCTGTTCATAATTTCATATCATGTGATGTATTTGAGCCAAGATTCCAGAAAAATTTGTTTACTAAATTTAAATGCTTTGTTATTAAACATCTATTTTTTCTACAAAAGAGTCAGTGTTGACCAGTAATTACTATACTAAAAAAAGAAACTTCGTTTTCATATTTTCAATCTTATTGTAAAAATATCCTGTTGCCAAAAATTCTTTTACAAATACAATTAAAATGATTTTTTCATTAAAATAAAAAAAATATATAAATGATTAATATGCACATAAGTTATATCCACATAAAATTTGAAATTTTCAATTTATCTACAGAGCATAAAATAAGGAAATTTATTAACTAAATTAAAAGAATTTAAAAATACTAAATGAGTATTTTCTTACTTTCAGCATTAAAATAGCAAAGAGTTTCAATTGCATTCAAAGATATTTTGGTTGAATAAAAAATAGAGTGTGAAAAAATCTTTTACACTGAAACTCACACACTAAAACCAATACAAAAAAAACATTAAATTAAAATCCATTTAAAAAAATTCAAAATGACAAATATTATTGAAATCACCATTATGATTATCAAAGAAATATTTTACCTTTATTATTATAAACTTCAATTTAAGCAACCAATCTAAATTATGAAGAAAAATATTCTATATGCTATGTATAAATATGAATACTCTTGACAAATCAATGAAAAGCACCAATAAAAATAGAATACCATTCAAGCTACAGTACAAATTTAATATTTGTACACTATCAATTCTTGGAAATATCTAAAGGATTATTGTTATACTTCTAGGCTAAAATGAACTCTATTCATTTATGTGCTCAAAGCTACTCGTGATATATCAAAAAATTTTCATTTAATTATATACTGATGATGACAAAAACTAATGGTATAAACATTAAAGGCTAAATATTTAACACATTTCAAATTCCATTTCGATGAAACTGTAGTAGATAATGAAATTTTAAAAAATCCAATTACATTATTATAGCAAACAAACAGATATTTTTGGAAATTGTTTTGTTTGAATCTAAGCAATTAGAACAAATGAAAGGCTAAAGTAATAAAATTTCAAATGAATATTCCTTAAGAAAATTATATTATTACTTTTGAAATATTTTTACATACTTTTGTACCTGCAAGAATAAATCAAATCAGGTGCCAACTTTATACAATTTTTACTTAAAATAAATTTTTAATATAATTTGAATATTTTAATGTTCATTCAGAATGTTAAGATACAATTTCAAGAAATGAAACTTGCAAATATGGACAGCTACATCAGATTTGGAAATTCAGTATTTTAGGCAGAACTCCATAATTCTAGAAATACTTAGCTGGATCAATTACATTTGTAAATTCCACAAATTAATAAAGCTGAAGTGTATGATTTTCAATAACACAAAATGTAAAGGAGAAAGCTTTTTAAAGCCTACAACAGAACTACATAATAAAAATTAGACTATTGAATAAGATTTTTATAATGATGCTTTGTGATTTATCATTAGTCCCTGAATATTCCTACAACTGAAAAAGTGGTTAAATGCCTTATGTAAATATTACAAACAATACTTTTGAAGTTTTTAGTATTGTAAAACTTGATACAGTTAAAAATTAGTAAAAACTATTTAATAAAAATTCCCAGTAAGAATTAGTTTCTACTAATTCTTAGTTACTACAACTACTTAGTTACATTTCAAACTTACAACTAATTGCAATTTTTATCAAATAATAAATTTAGAAAACTTCCAAGTTTAAGGTGAGCATTTTTTTCCAACAGCAATCAAGCTGCTCCTATATAGTCTTCTTCTATCAAATGTAAAATATTTGAATTATTAGGCATCAGTAATGGTTGAATAAATGAAATGGTTGACTAAATGACTAAAAAGAAATGAATATTTTTTAATTGCAATTGATTTATACAAAGCTATAAAAATTTGTACTTTGTACATTTTCTGATGTTTATTCCAAATGTTACAACTTTTAACAATCCATTACTTCAAAGTTATAATATTATAGTTTTGAGTTTAAATGTAAGCATCCTCTACTAATAGCTTGGTTTGGGTTGATTTGTTTGCTGCTCAATGGTAATTTTTTCCCCACAAGGGCTAAACTGATGGCAGGGGTGAAAAAAATTGAATACTTCCAAAAATAGACAAAATAATGAAATGTGTTCAAGTTCTTTTTGTGCATTCACATAAGTTGAATTCTACATTGTGTTTTCTTTAACCTTGAACTCATAAATCTTTGAATTGAAAGCTACCATACACAAAAAAATTGTATATTTACAAATTCAACATGTCTGAAATTTGGAAGCATTTTCATATTACTTCACAATGTAAGGATCAAGCATTTGTAAATGAAAGTTAGAAAAAAGAATTTGTTTGTTTCTGTTAAATTATAAACTTTCTTCTTCATTGGCCTGACAGCCCAGGTTGGGCATTTGCATTCCTCAGAAGTGCATACCAGGACCCCCTATTTTTGGATAAGGTCATCCAGTTTGTCCCTTTCAGTGTTTTTAGGTCGTTTTCAAGGCAGTCACACCATTGTAGTTTCGGTCATCCTCTTCTTCTGAAATTATAAACTTTACAACCGGTATTTTATTCATTCATAACATTTTAGTATTTTATACAAATATAAGAGAAAATTTCCCAATTTTCCAAAATATTATGTTAAAGGCAAAATAAATTATAAAATCTTAGTAAAAGCTAAACAAATTATTATGCCTGTGAGTCAATCTTGTACAAAAGTAATCCTGTGTATTTGCCGATCATAAAGAAATTCAATCAAATTGCTATAGGCAACTTTATATTCTAGTAAATGAATCTATGATAGTCAAAATTTGTTTAATTCAATTTGGAAACAAAAAAACAACATCAATAAAATGACAAGTAAAATTTATAAATTAAAATACATATTAATAGTTTCTCATTCCTATATAATTTGTCATTAAATAAAAGGCAATATGTCAACAAAACTAATTTTTTTTTTTTTTTTTTTAACACTGGAAAAAATACTGACTTTTCCCATCTGACCTTGATAAGAATATTAAAATTTCTCTCTTTCAAAGATATATTGCTTATATAGTGTAACTTATAATAAATATAAAGCAATTTAACCAATTTGTTACTTATTGAGTTATTTAATAAATTTCTCAATAACTGCTTGGAAAAAAATATATAGACGAAATATGTGAAATATAGACGAAAAAATTTATTTAAATAAGAACATCAAATAAGATTTAAGGAAACTAAACTTGGTTGAATGATAGATTAATATGTATGGATTATTTTATGTAATCTTATAAACTTTTAAAATGCCAGCAAATTAAAATAAACATATGTTACAAAAAGTTACTTGAAATTTTTATATGTATTTATCAGATTTAAAATAGGAATATAATTTGGAAACATTCCAACTTTACGTATCTAACTTGAAATAAATTTCTCTTAATCAGAAGTTTCATCAGTGCAAATAATTTTAACAATTTTTTAAATAAGTTTAAACATCATAATAGTATACACATAAAATTAAGAAGTTGTTTTAATATTAAGAAATTGATGTAGTAAAAAATATCAACACGATTAAAATAACATTCTTTATATTTTAGTTTTTAGAAAATATTTAGTTTCATAGCTTACTGAGAAATGGGGGAAATCTGAGCCAAAACTGTAAACAATAGCTGTAAGAATTTCAGACACAGTAAATAAATGCAAAAGCCATTTTGAAATTTGTAAAAGACTAACTTCAAGATTAAATGTATCATACAGAATTTTCCAAAATATTATTTAAATTTATAAGTTCAGAACAAATTTTTTATCATAATCAATTAATAAATAATAATTATTTAAAATTATAATAGATGTAAAATTAAATTTTCTTTTAAGATATTTAAGTGAGTCAGGTACAAATAGTCCTACTTTTATCATTAGTCATTATATATTTCCCTATATCAGTTTTCTACAAGTAAATAAACAAGTAGTATTAAACTTTTAATTAAAAAAAATATTGAAATCAGAATGATAAAATAATTGATAATATATTTTATGTAAACATGCCACCTCCTTGCTCTTTGGCTCTCTGAACATTTTTTTCGATACAAGTTGCCTTGCCCACTCCTCAGACCTAAGACTGGAACAGGATGAGCTATAAATCACTTTTTGAGTCATTTCTGCATACCTCATCACACTCTGCAAGAAACAAATAGTAAAATATGAACACAACACATTTATATGTTGTTTGAAATCTACAGAAAAATATAATAAATCAAAGCATCTTTTTCTATTTTCAGATTTCGACATTTCACAATCTTTATTTATTTATTTTTTAAAGGCAAAGCTAAACTAACTAGAAAGATTAATACATTTTTATAAAAGTATTAATTTAGTTAAATTATAAAATATACCATTTTGCACAAGAATTAAAAAATGCTCGATATATAAATTTTTTTTTGTTAGGATATTAAAATATCACTGTCACTGTTTTTTAAACTTTTGTACATTTATTCTAGCAAGAGATGTCTAATCAAAATTTTTTATTTCAAACTTTAAATTTTGTTCAGGCATCTTTGTGCCAGACTAGATAGATGTGCAATTTTCTTCTGCCATGTTCTTTAATGTATTTATTTTGCAACATATATATATATATATGTGTGTGTGTGTGTCTAAAATAATTATGCATTTTATTTCCTCTTGCTTAATTTTATACCTAAAACATTTAAGTTGAGACTAAATAGTATGAAAGGAAACTGACTTTTTTCGGATCAAATAAAATCTTGAAAACTAGTACTAAAAATGAAAATCCATAAAAAAGAAGTAAGAAAATTGTTACATTCAACAAGTGACATTTCTGAGAAGAGGTATTTAATTAAGAAAAAATGTAACAAACTATTTATTACAATATTCAATAAAATTAATTGAGCAAATTATATCTAAAATAAGAGATAATTAAAAATTAATGGATTTGGTATAGTATATGGATTTGGTATAGTTTATGGAATTCTTATTTACTGACTAAGACTATCACTGTAGAAAAGGTAAAATTTAGATCCTCAACAAGATATAAAATATCCCTCTCAGTTCTGACTAGAACTTATGATAGTTTATGCTGCATTAATTGACCTACTTTTGAGCAAGATTTGAGGCACAAAGTCTGATATTTATTATGCATAAATATTTGGTAATTGAACCAAACATGTGTAATTGCTATCAACTTTAAATAATATACCAGCCAATATTTTTTAAAAAATAATTCAACCATTTTTATTTGGAAAAAACATTGTTATAAATATTGTAACATGTAAATGTGATTCTTGAAATGTAGAAGGTTAAAAATATTTTTTAATAAAAATAAATATTTTTTTATTATTCATAAAATGTTATTTCCTTTTAATGTTTTAAATAGAAAATTAAATTATGAATACATATATAAAGACACATGTTTATATATGTCACATAAAATGTATATAATAAAATGTATTATTTATGTATACCATTTAGTGCATTTGCAATTCAACATCAAATATTACAGGAACTTGATCAACATATTTAAAAATGTTTAATTGACTCTACACTCACTTTTGGTGCAAAAGGGCTGATTCAGGCAGGAGCAAAATTATCAAGCAATTCTAAATGATTAAGACATCTGTGTTGAGTGTGAATATAGTTTTGATCAGATCAGGTCCTATAATGGATTCTGAATCATAAGATGCTTGCATCTTGTCAAAGATGATCTAAGATAGTACTTGCACTAAAAAATTGAAATTTACAATCACTATAAACTTATTTTATTTTTTATGTACTAAAAATTAACTATTCATTTGAAAATTAATTGTATTAAAACTAACAACTTCTAAAAAAATTTTAAGCATGGAATTTTCTATAAATATTCACAATTTTTAAAAACAAATAATCTGAATAATAACAAAAAATTTTTAAATTCTGCCGTTAACAATAACTATTAATTAGATAAAATTAGTAATGAATGAAAATATATTATTTAAAAATAAAGCCTTAATTAACTTACAATTACAACTGAAACTCAGACAAAAAACCAATTAAAGCAACAATTTTTATTTTTCTTTAATATATTAATTTTAATTATTAAATTTTACTTTTTTAATTTTAAATATTAATATTAATTCCTAAAATATAGTTAAAAACAAAATTTCTCAATTACTTAAATAATGAAATTACATCTTAAAATCACTCTGTAGTCACTTTTTGCACTTAAAACTCAGTAAATTAAAAAAATTTAAAATAATTTAAAACTACTACAAACATCCACATTTGAAGTTAATAGTAAACCAATGTGCTACTGAATTGAAAGGTGTAGCACATTAATCATACAGTAACTAGATCAATCTAAGAAACAAATAAACAAAACAATAATAATGAAAAATCAAGAAATTTGATGATACTATGAACCAGCAATAGGTTACCATAACAATCTAGCCTAGATAAGCCCAGTCTATGATATTAAAAAATTTTAATTTCATAGCTAAATTTCAGAGAAAAAATCACTATTCAATAAGTTCTTTCAGACTTGAAATTCTATTGATAAAGTCTAAAACATTATAGGTAATATGAATATAACATAATAGAATATTTGCTGAGCAACTAACATTTTTAAAACTTAATTTAATTTTAAAGTAACAAAATAAAACAAAAACATTTCATGATAATTTCCACACAATATTTTCTTTATAGTTGACACCTCTTGGATTTACACAAACTTCCTTATATTAGCCTTCACCCTCAAAAAAGGTTCTAAATAAATGAGTCCAAAAAATGTAATAAAATTTGAATTAATTGCATCAATTCTAAAAGGGGCATATATTGCAAAAAGTTTTTAATTTTATTGAATACAAATAAGAATAAACACCTGCTTTACAAAGCTCAGAATCTGTATTTCTTGTTCTTAAGGAAAACTTATTTCCAGCTAAATCAACTAGAGACAGTTGACTAACAATAATTGAATCTTTATCCTGTCAATCAAAATAATGAATTAATGAATATGCAACAAAATTCATCAGACATTTCAAGTTCTTTATATATTTAATAACTTTTTAAACTTAAAAGAAAAAGTCGCTATATGATATTACAAGAGAAGAACAATATTCATATCCGCAAAAATAATGGATAACATAGTTCTCAGGACCAAAAACCATTATAAATCTTAGAGGAGTTTGCTAATCTAAAGTCACTTGTAATACACAAGACCTAAATTCAACAAGTCATAGCAGTTTCAAAAAACTCAAAATACTATTTACCAATTCAGATTTACATTGAATATATGAAATGAAGAACAGAATGCTAATCACTCAACTTCTCAATTTTAAAATGTTGCAGCTTAGAATTAAGGAGTACTTACATTTTTGAAAAGTATATGATAAAATTCAATAGGTGTGATAATTTGATAATACTAAATTTGATAACTTAATAATAGAAGAAAATTGATGTTTTTTCATACCTAGATTATAACTGTAATACCTTTATGACAAAAAAACATTCTTGAAATATATTTGTTTGATATCAATTCAAGTATCAAATAATTCATTGATAAAAAAAATAAAGATTTTTTAATCTTTCCATGGCTTTTTATAACCTATAATCAAAACTATTATAATAATTTTATAGGTGTGACTTGACCTGTTAAGAATTAGAAAACATAGACACAGGAAATTGTTTTAAATTACAACTTATATCAAGGTTGTAAAACTGACAATGCATCTTTTACATCTTAAAAGAAACTAGTAAATTTCTTATCTTCAGTTATTTGTCCAGTTGATAATTTTGAAAATTATCAAAATATAATATACATCTCAAATATTTTGCTTTGATGAATTAGTACTTTTAAATACATGATTATATAGATAATATGAATATTCCTTATTTAAAAAGAAAATATTTCCAAACTCTTAGAATAAAAGACAATTTTAATTTCCATTAGGAAAAATAATATTTTAACACCTTCTATTATAGTAAAAAAATAAATAAAAAAATCAATAAAATATTTTATGCTAAGAAAATTAAATGTAAATTTAACCTTTGTAACAGCTTTGTGTTCTTTTAATTTTAAAATAAAAAAAATGGAGTTTAGATAAAAAAAAAAAAGGAATTTTAATTTTAAAGTAAATAAAATTGTTTTCACGATTTTTTATTTCTTATTGAGATTCTCAATTGCTCTCTCCCATAACAATTTTAACTAGAATTTCTACATCTAATAGTAATGATAAAACTGAACCATCATTATCAATTTGAAATTAACATTATTAATTATTTTGCCACTTAATTGTCACATTTTTGCTCATAAAAATTAATTTGTCAAGGACTTTGTTTATAATGATTTCCAAGCCATTATAATCATTCTTCCTAGGGATGGGGCTTTGTTACTTTTCTTGTACTTAGTACGTACGACAATACTGAGTACAGTTACTTTTAAAGTAACAAGTATTTTACCGATTACATTTCGTACTTGTTACAATTTGTTTTGTACTGCTATCTATCGGATTAAAATATAATGACAAATTTTTTTAAATTTTATAAATAAATTGAATAAAAACTAAATTAATAATAAATAAATTAATAATTAATTAAAACTAAATAAGTAGATCAATAATATTTTATATAAAACCATAAAATTAATTAATATAATTAATGTTAATTTAAATTATTATCATTTATGAATAAGCATTCACTTAAATATTAATAAAAAGATCTATAAAAAATAATTCTTATTATTTATGCAACATTTCAATAATGGCAAATTTTTGTTTTTCCTGTAATGCTTTAATTTCTAGTATGAGACAAAGAAATATAAGTTGTTTATCTACAAACTGTTTTTTTTTTTTTGTAAAAAAAAAATTTTAAATTTCTAAATTTTCTTAAACGTAATTCATTCAATATAAAAATCATGACATTTTATTATTTACATTTATTTTCAGAATTTATATCTGTTCTAAGTAAATTTTCCAATTACTCAATCGTAATTTTCAAAGACTTCCAATGTTAATTAAAATATAAAATTAGATGAGATAATATAATTTCAATTTTTCAACCTAATCACCTTAATTTTTTATTAGAATTTAGTAAGACTTTCCAATTATGTAAATGAATTTTTATAATTAACTGGTAAATATTTTGCAAAGAATTGTAAAGTTGGAAGTTTAATCAATTACAAAGAGGTTTTATTTTACGTTTGCTTCTAAAAATACAGCAATAAATCAGAAAAATCAACTTAAATTTAATTTCCTTTATTTTTCTATAATTATACATTAACGAGACAAACATATTAAATTTTTTTATGTACAATAGATAATAATTTTTATTATAAAAGACGTTTACTTGTTTATATTTTTATGTAGTAGATAAACCAGTTTTTTCTAAAATAAAAATTGTATCAACTCACATATCTTGTTTCAGTTTCCTGAAACTTAATCAATTTATGGTTAAATAAAGTAGCTTTGCAATTAAAACTATTAATAATGTTTAAGTAAACATAATCATTTTATATTAGATATAGTTGCATAAAATTTCAATAACTATCAAAAAATATAAAATAGTTTTACCAATAATCTAAATGTTTGTTATAATGTATTAAGGTAAAATATTGAGAAATAACGTTTAATAAAAAATGGAGGAACAAAATACATATATTTTATTTACATCAATCCATAATTTAAGAAATAAACATGACAGTAACACATGATGGTATAAATAAAGAAAAGGTAAAAATTAACTTGATTAAAGCTTTTTTTTCATTTCAAATTTTTAAACTAAAATGAATAAACTACGTTTATTAGGTTTAAATTAACATTCTCATTATCTGAATAAAAGTAAATATTATGGTAAAAAATAAAAAAGAACATTTTTTCTAAAAGTTTAAATTCTATATATTTACAGTAAAATATAGTGAAACTAAAACATGGTTGAATAAAAAATAAACAAATTTATATGGAATTATAATAAAAAATATGCATAGTAAAAATAACAATGTAAGTATGTAAGCAGATTTATATAATTTAAATATTTTTTTAATTTAAGAAATCTGACCTTATTTAAGGTTCAAATAAATATGTTATACATGTTCATTAAATAAAATTAAATTTTTAAAAAAAATAATAACAAAAATAAAAGTTAATAAAAATTGCTAAATACATAACAAGAATATCATGCTTTCCTTATATTTAAAAAAACGTCATATATTTGAAAAAGAACGACAATCACTAAATAGACGTGCCACGATTATTGGTTTTCTCATCTCATTTATTTTATTAACCGAAACGCGAAATAAATGTACACGCGTATTTTATTTCGCAATATAAATTCATATATCGCTCTCCAACCCAAAGAGATCTTTCAATTCCTAAGTATCCCTCTTCTATTTACCAGTTAAACCAACTGTCATTTCCCTTCTCCCACCCAGCCTCCCTACCATAAGAAGCTACCATAATCTCATAATTCATCCGTTTGTATTGATAATTCGATGACATTGTTACTTGTACTCATTGTTGTCATCGGCTTTTCTGTACTTGTTACAGTTTCCTGAACTTGTTACTGTACTTGTTACAGAACAGCCAATGACAGAGCGCAGTGTACACTTATTACTTTGTAACAAGCACGTACGAACATCTCTTCTTCTTCTTCTTAAAATTGGGTTTGTATGTCATTGGGCACCTCTGCTTTTATCAGCATTTTGTACCATTAACTCCAAACCCAATGTTTCCTAGTTCCAGTTGCTCGGGTCACCCACTTTACTAATAAAGTCCGATAACCCTTTAATGGAATCTAGATGTAACTCTCTAGTATGGATGAAGCCTAAAGAAGTTAATCTAGGGAGGGCAAGAACCTCACATTCGTAAATGACATGCTCTGCCCTTTCCTCTGGCATATGACATTTCCAGCAGATAAGGTCTTGCTGAAACAGGCCCATCTGGTCAGAAAGTCAGACATGCTGGGAATAGCTTCCTGATTTTCACCAGAAGAAGATGGCTTGGAAGTCATTTCTACCTCAAGTGAAGGATTCATTGCTGCCCCTTTACAAGATTGCCTCTGAGTTCCCTTGTCTTTTTCAGCAAGGTCTACTTTAGAGGCTTCACCTGCAAATGCAGAAAGGTTTGTTACTTCTTGTGTCTTTTCAGCCACAAGATAACAATTAAAAAGCTCAGGTAATATAAGTCCACCCAGCATTGCCTGAGTTACTGGGCAAGGCAAATTACTCTAGAAGTTCGCCAAGCAACTAGAGGCTCCGTTAAGACACCAATAGCGCGGTGTCAATTAATTAGCCCTAGGTACGGATCGCATAACACCAGGGATTACGGGAGCTGGTTCGCGGCCTCTGATTCTATATTCAAGGCTATCCTGTCATTCCTACAGGACATTCGGCTATCCACCACTTGCCGACGCGCCTGGTGGCTGCTCAAGCCCCAGGAAGGTACACGTACCCCCTGGTTCCAGGACGTACGCACATACTCGCTGATTACTTTGTAACAGGCACGTACTCACGTACTGGCTGATTACTTTGTAACATGCACGTACTCACGTACTGGCTGATTACTTTGTAACATGCACGTACTCACGTACTCGCTCTGTCTTTGAAACTGGTCAAGTACATTGTACCTGCAACCTGCAACTGTCTGAGGATAATCGAACTCGCGCTGACTTTATTACTGGAAGTACTGAGTATTTGGGGAAAAAAAGTACTGATTACAGGTTGTTACATTCAAATACTGATTACAAAATACTGGTTACAGGTATTTCTTCCCATCCCTAATTCTTTCACAAAGTGGAAATTAAACCCATAAACTTAAATTCAAAGTAAAAGTTGACCATTTATCTGAACTCTTGGTGCAGGTGTAAAGTTAATAAAATTCAGCTAAAGATGCTTTAATTGTTTTTTACACTTTCACTGACTACAAAATATAATTTTCAGAGTTTTGAAAATACCTCTAAAAATTTAAGATATCCACATCATTGCTATAAAAATTTGCTTTGATGGATTCGACCGTTCGAAAGAAGTTCAAAGAAGTTCGAAAGCTGTTCAATTTGATCAAATTAATTGAAGATATGAAAGGATCAAATTTGATGATCCTTTCATATCTTCAAGTACACGGACCAGGGTCAGAAAAGCTATAAAAATTTCCAACGTACTTTTCTTCTTCCAATAAAAATTGCAATCTTAATTAAAGGTAAAATCACTTTACCTGGTTCTCTTTTTGTACTGCAACTTTTTCTTGATTTCCGGGACGAATCCTAGTTGACTTTCGTATTTCGCTGCAAAGGATTATTACTCTATTTTAAATAAAAAATCATTAAAATTGTAAACCAGGTTTACAGTTAAAAGAATAAACTTCTTCTTTAAATAAATAGATTTAATAAAAATTATTAAATATAACAAAAAAAATCAATTAAATTCACAACCTCTTCTCGCCGTTACATTCATTCAACTGTTAAACTCTTTATATTTACAAAACCACAGACCAATATTTAATAATTCTTATCGATTATTCTTCGACCAAGATAAAAATTATTCATTGAAAATAAAAGTAGATGAAGTATATTTTGCACATTGTATTTTCTGACAATACCTTTGGTGCACTAAAAAGGCTTGGTAGTTTTTCCTCCATTCCTCTTTCTTTGATTAATATCGGATTTGTAGCTGCTTTTACAGCAGGGACAAAATCATGATTTTGGCATTTTATTATAATAAAAGTATTTAGAAACTACAAAAACAAAAATAACAACTTGAAAATGCTACACAACGCAATGTTAGTAAATTCAATCACATGCACTTGAGATGCTTTTTACGCTATCTGGTGTCAAAAATGTTCAGGAAAGTCTTCCAAGATGGCGTGTCATTTTTCGAAGCCACCAATGCGGGAGTTGTTGGTCTATTATCTTGGTCGTTGGCTTAAATACATCTTAAAATATAATCGCTTGGAAAAAGTATTTCTCTAATTAGAGACACAATATAGTTAAAAAGTTTAATTTTCTTCCGAATTTCTTAATTTTACTATCATTAACTTATAAAGATTTCTCATTCAGACTAATCAATATCCACGGACACCATCTATCGTTATTTATGGTAATATCAATACCTAACTCACAATTTTCAAGTCGCGAAAGCATAGTAACTATAATTTAACCAAGGATTTACACTATAACTTATATTTAAAATATAAATTATTGTTTTATATAAATTTCCATTTAAATATCGAACCTTTTACTCTAATTTTCGTGTCCAACTAAATTATCTTAGTAATAAAAAGAAAGTTGAATATATCCAGATGTCATATAATATAAAACTACGGATTTATGAACATAAATATAAAATAATATTTTACTTAAAAATAAAGAATTGCGTATAAATCTGAAAGAATTGCGTATAAATCTAATAAATCTGAATTTTTTACACCAACGAGAAACTTTTCGAATCTATGAATTTGCCTTTCTGATAAATTTTAGTATTTGACTTTGTATAATTGACTTTATTGTGTATGAAATTTACTTTAAAGACAACATAACTCATCATGGGGAAATAAAGATATGAGAGCAATGTTGTACTTATAAAATTTATTTAAAACAATTAAACAGTATTTTTAAATAAAATTATATGAAAATTTCTTAGGTTAAATAGATAAACATAGTTCTACAATAAATAACTCAGATCCTGGAACCAGGGGGTATGCGTACCCCTCTGGGGCTTGAGCTAGCCACCAGGCGCGTCAGTAGGTGGTGGATAACTGAACGTCCTGTAGGAATGACAGGATAGCCTTGAATATTGAATAAGAGGCTGCGAACTAGCTCCCGTAAATCCTGCCCAAACAACACAATTTCATCCAGTAGACGTCGATATGACATCCTCAACGGGATGTACTCTAATCCAGTAGACGTCTCTTTTTGGTCCAATTTAGATCCATGGCACGTCAAATATCCAGCTATTTTACGTCCACTATACGTCTACGAGACGTTGCAAGTGGATGGCTCATGGACGAAATTTGGATGTATTCATACGCACTGCTCTATACTAGGTAGTTTTATGAATGTATTCTAGATGTGCGTAGATTTTGAAATAATCCCTCATCTATCTTAGTGGCTCATATATTTTTGTCCACTAGACGAAGAGAAAATTATTTTTAATTAGCTTGTTACTTATGAAATTGCTTTAGCATCACATTTTTCTTAATTTTCAGTCAAATATCCTAGATTTTTGACAGATTTACTGTTCAAGTTTAGTTAATGTAATACAATTCTCACAATTGATAAATTAGTATTATTTTTATGCTCATTATTTTATAGTTAACCTTTTGAAAATTTAGTTTCTTATTGTTTAAAATAAAACTTTTTTTTTCTTTGAAAAAGTTAAAAATTACTTCTAAGAAGTTTCCAGTGAATGCATAAATTAATGAATTACTATTATAACTAGAGAGTAATAAAATAGTCAAGGATATTTTTATTTGTAGAGTGTAATTTTTTTTATTTTAATGTCAGACAAATTATTGTTCATACTTTATTTTTTTAATTAATTTTGTAGTAAGAGAAACTTATAAGAATTATTTCTCAGCCAAATATTTTAACTAATTAGATATTATTTCAACAATATCTTTTTTTGTAAAAGATAAAAGAGAAACTTTTATTTAATTAAAGTTTTCCACTCAATTGAATATTCCAAATTATGACAAAAAATTCTGAAAATTACTTATTTCATTGTTTAAAAGCTGAATTATTTTCCTTTGTAAATGTTAAAATTTGTTTAAGAAACATTCTAGCAAGAGTGTAAATCTTAATTAATTCAAGAAAAATATAACAAACTAATAGAATTTATTTTTAATGCACACAATTTTTATTCTGATTATTTACATTATACATAAATATTAATTAACTGAAATGTTTGATTCTTTCATTGATAAATTCTATTTCACCATCTGTTGTCTTTGAATACTGTGGAGTTCAACACACAGCATCTGAAAATAAAGTACATTTAAAATAATTAGCAGTAACAATTAACATTTTCAGATGAATAACCTCAGACAAAATAGTAAAAATCCAGAAGACAATTTTCATCAATATTTATTTCTTATCAATCTGATTAATACATTAAACTGATTGGATGTAAATCTCATTATTAAA
Source organism: Latrodectus hesperus (assembly GCA_037975125.1). Taxonomy (NCBI): domain Eukaryota; kingdom Metazoa; phylum Arthropoda; class Arachnida; order Araneae; family Theridiidae; genus Latrodectus; species Latrodectus hesperus. The sequence continues at coordinate 12,737,615 of CM075856.1, read as the reverse complement.
AAATAGCATAAATTAATCAGAAAAATATCAAAAATTTCCTTCACTAATTTAAGACATTAAGTAACTTTATAAAAACATAGTTAGAAATATTTTTATTTTAATTCAGTAAATGTTTTAAATATATATTTAGTAATTCAATTTCTGAGAAATATCAGCTTTGTAAATATGGTAACCTTTGTGTTTGATTAAATAATTAAAATTATAAAATGTTCAAAGTATGTTACAAACACCTTCAAATTATCAGATAGAATTGAACATTACTTTTATAATGAAAACAGTGCTTAAGTAATCAAACAGAGAATTGAATTTATATATTAGCGCGTACATAAATATATTTCATTAAAAAAATTTTTTATGAGAAAAGTGTATTTTATCATCATTTCTACAAAAGAAAACTTTCAATGACATGCTTATTCAAACATTGCACATACCTAAAACTAACTGCTTCATATTCAGTCCATTAAAGGATTTCTTATCCCTAGCACCAAAATAACTGAACTCAGGTGCAAGTTTATTGGCCATCAAATATTTTATAATTAAAACATTTTATAATTTAAATTTGAAATTACTGTATTAATTTTGGCAACATCCATACATTATGTAGTCATAATAATAATTATTATCTACAGCATAAAATTCACATAAGTTTTAGAAAAATAAATCTAATATATATTCCTATACATTTAATAAAGCATATATATAAAAAATAATTATTTAAACAATACAAAATCAAATCAACTATAATATAGTAACAGCGTAATACAACACAATTTCTTCCAATAGACGTCGATATGACATCAGGTGGATGTACTCTAATCCAGTAGACGCCTCATTTTGGTCCAGTTTAGATACATGGCACGTCAAATATCATAATACCAATTTTAGAAATGTTTATCTTTTTCATTACATATATGCTAAACCTAAGGGACTAATTTCTGGAAAAAATATACTATTTAATCTTTTACCCTTTGGAATTGATTAAATAACTGAAATTACAAAATATTTAAAATTTGTAATGAATTTTCAAGTTAGCAAAACAAGAGTTAGATTAATAGGTAAAATTTAACATTACCATTAAAAGAACAGAACTTAAATTATAAAATATAGAATTGAATTTACATATTACTGCTAAATATAAACAGAAATGTTATTTACTAAGGAATATATTAAATATTTTGATTAAACATTTTTACAACAGTAAACTCTTAATAAAATTTAATACATGATATATTTATTTACAATTTGCACTCAGTAGAAACAAATTGCCATGTTTTTAATCCTTTAAAGGATTTATTTTCTTTTGCTCTACATTAGTTCAAATAAGCATAAATAATATAGAAAAATTAAATTTTTTTTTAATTTGCTTATTTTAAATTTAATCTCATCCTCAGGTATATAAATTTGTTATTCTCATTTAACTGAAAAGGAAAACAAAATTTAGAATTTATAAATGATGTACATTTTATCTCTTAAAAATACAATTCAACTTTATCAACCAAAATAATTAAAGCATAATAAAAAAAATTTAAAATCTTAAATATAAAAAGCTAACTATTTATAAAACAAATTATTTATTCAATTTATTTGAAACTAGGTTCAGCCCATCATAAGCAATTTTTCATGCAAAGCAGAGCAGAATATGAAACACTATAGAAAAAATGAATTTCCAATCAATATTCAATAAATAAATGATGTTTACTGTGATCAAATGTGTACATCTTTTTTAATGATATTCAAATTAGATTAATAAAGAAGACATATTTAATAGAACTAAAAATCAGGTTATTGTGTGAAACGTAAATGCCATTCTGTTTATTTTTGCCAGTAAAGTCTTTGAAGTCTGTAGAAAAGTGAACTACAACAAAATAGCTTTAAAGGAATACAATTAAAAATAGAAGAATATTGATATTTCTGTTTAAATATAAATCAGAGAATAATTTATTAAATCAAATTAATCAACAGAATTTGAATGGAAGTACACATATAATATTCATTCCAGAAACATTGTTCTGTTTACGTAATCATTTTGCTTTTTAATTTCATTGAGAGCATGCTTCTTAACATCCTTTCAGGGCATACACATGCAAGCAAATGGTTTGAATTTCAGAAATTCCAGTTAGTTACTAATTTCATTTTTTACAATAAACTAAATTCTTCTCATACAAAAAGGTTTTAACTATATTGACTTAAAAATAACTTTAGTGAAAATGAAATCAATGTATTAAGAGTTTCATTTGCTATTATAATTTATGATTTTTTTCCTGAAAATGTGAGCATTCTTATATTAATTTACTTAGATATTTAAAGTGTGATTAAAAAAATAATTTATTTTGAAGATATTATGATTAGATAGTTTTTGTAAGAGTATTAAACAAAATAATACAAAATAAGAATATAAAAAATGTTCAACATCACAAGCATTATGGAAGTAGGAAATTTTGCTACCAAATTAAGTGTACAGAAAATATTATAGAAAATCACATTCAGAGATCACACACAGTCACATTCTAAATGCTTAATCACTGAAGATGTAAACATTTCATACTAAATGATTTTACATAATCTTAAACATCATTTTTCCTTAAAATAAAAAAAAATGCTTACTTCAAATTCTAGAACCTTTAGTAGACAACAAGAGAAGTTCTCCAGAAAAGTAAGAATTCCAAATCTGGTATGGGAAATAAACATATCTTCCATTTAACTACAAAATACAAAAATTAATTTTCAAGAATACATTTTAATAGCTCTTCATTTGAAATATTAGTCCAGCATGCATTAAAATAATTGGGTAATATAATTTTTTCTAGCTTAGTAGCAAAATCTTGAATTATTAATTTAAAATTTGATATTTAAAAAAAAAACACTCAGATTTTTTAATTCAACAGTAAAAAGTGTTTTAATTTAACATTAAATCTTTGAATCAAATCCTAATATTGATTAATTTTTATCTTGTTGAAATCAAGATATAAATACATAAGTCTTTGTATGACAAAATAATAATAAATTTAAGCAATTTTGGAGAGAAAAAATGGTTTTTACTAAAGAAAATTACTTTGTGGTATTTTCATCCAGCAATTTTCACCCTAATCGCAATGTTTGCATTTTTAGCCTAAAAATAATTTTAAAAGTTAAAGACAAAAAAATTATTACATTCTGCTATCAAGCACAATTTATAAATAAAAGCAATATTTACCTTTTAACGTTAATTTAAAATAGTTACAAATGTAATTTTTTAAAGTAAAAATACACTTTAAACATGGTTTTCTACACTTAGATAAAACTACTCAGTTTTTAAACCTTATTTTTTTATGACTTCTTTGGAATAAAAATAAGTTATTTAAAAAGAAAAGCAATTATTTTTTAACTTACTTCGTTAAACACTTCTTAACGTAGCAATAAACGACTGTAAACTGTGAGGCAAACGATAATTTAAAATTATGGAAGGAATAAACATAAATAATTACAATTGCAGTTAATTACCTACTTTTAATACATGTCAGGATAACATCCTTTATGAATGTCTTAAATACGTCCACTATGGACGTCCAAATTACATCTATCATGGACATATAAATTACGTCTATTACAGATCCAAATGCTAATAATCCAAAACTCATCCATCGTGGATGTCAATCCGACGTCGATAGAAGACCATCCAGTTCACATCTAACCATGGACGTCTTTATGACATCCAGAAGGTATCCAGGACGTCTTTTGGACTCTATGGATCTTTAAAAGACGTCCAATAGACGTGTGTGGTTGTATGGGTGGTGTTATGCGTTCCGTGCCTAGGGCTAATTGGCACCGCGGCATTGGTGTCTTAACGGAGCCTCTAGTTGCCTGGCGAACCTCTAGAGTAAATTGCCTTGCCCAGTAACTCAGGCAATGCTGGGTGGACTGTCATATTACCTGAGCTTATTAACTGTTATTATATGGCTGAAAAGACATTAAAAATAACAAACATTTCTGCTTTTGCAGGAGAAACTTCTGAAGTAGACCTTTCTGAAAAAGAGAAGGGAACTCAGAGACAATCTAATGAAGGGGTGGCAATGAAACCTTCACAGGAGGTAGAAATGACCTCCAAACCATCTTCTTCTGGTGAGAGTCAGGAAGCTATCTCTAGCATGACTGACTCTCTGACCAGAATCAAGCTTAAAAAGAGAGTATCTGGTGCCCAGAAAAAGAAGCTGGTGAAGGAGTGCAAAATCGCTGAGGGGACTTGGGTTGAAAACCCCAAGGCAACCAAAGGCGAGAAGCGTCCTGCCAACCGGTTGAACCAGGGCAAGGTCTGAAAGGCTGCCAAGAGAGAAGGACCTGAGGGATTTACTTACAGGGCGGCTCTCACGGCGATCAAGATGGCCGTGCTCTTAGAAGGTCATCCGAAAAAACGGTTAACAGAGAAACAGGCCTATGACCTGGAACTCTTGTTAACCAGGAAAATAGGAAGGAATGAGGAGGGTTTTGCCCCAACCTTCCTATCCTGTAAACTTGAAAACGGGGTTCTTATTATCAACTGTGCAGATCTGGAGAGCTCAAAGTGGCTGGAACAGAATGTCAATGATATAAGCCCTTGGCAAGAACATAAACTCTTGGTGGGTGAGGCAAGGAAACTTGTCAGAACCACCAAGATAATTGCAAAACTGCCAAAAATCTGTAATGAACTGGAACCTAAAGAGCTCCTGAGAAAAATCGAGGCTCAGAACGGTGGGGTCACTCCAATGGAGTGGAACGTTCTTAACATTAAGAACGACCCATCTGGGCGGACCATCGTTCTTAGTGTGCCTGAATTAGATGCTGCCACACTTCGTGTAAGGGGATATAGGTTTCATATTGGACTTCACCATGTGCAGGCTAAAGTACTTGATAAACCTGCTCCTGCTGATGGGGGTGAAGGTAGTTCAAGCCAACCTCCACCACAGTAGAAGTGGTACTACTAACCTCAGTAAGAAGTTTCTTGCTGGGGATATACACCTGGCCCTGATTCAAGAACCCTGGTTGGTTAGGGGGAGAATCAGTGGTCTCAAAGGAACTAAAGGTAAGCTTATCTAATTGTACTAATGGTAACGCTAGAACTTGTATACTCTTACATAAAAACATTGAGGTTCTTCCCTCTCTGAATTTATTCTTAGGGACCTGACAGCTGTGAAAGTCAGACTCAACATAGAGGGTAGGGACAGGGAAATTGTTTTTGGCTCTGGATACCTGCCCTATGAAGAGAAGGCTCCACCTGACCATTCTCTGCACAAGCTCATGAACTTTTGCAGAAATAACAACTTACAGGTAGTCCTAGGACTAGACTGTAATGCTCATCATTTTGTCTGGGGAAGTACGGACACAAATAAAAGAGGTGAGTACCTTTTGGAATTTATTCTAAACTATGGGTTAGATATTCTAAATGAGGGCAACGAACCAACTTTTATTACTTCCAATCGATCTGAATTAATTGACATTACTATTGCGACAACGCTGATTAGTAAAAATATCAAATACTGGAAAGTAGATGACAGACCTTCTGGTTCAGATCATCAAAACATCCATTTTGAAATTCACTCTAATGTGTGTCTGGATCGCATATTCAGAGACCCAATTAGGACGGACTGGAAGAAATTCCAAGAAGAACTGACTGGGTTGATTGAGCTCGGGAACAGACCTATTAGAGACAACTACGATCTAGAAGTTACAGCAGATCTCCTGCAGAGAAGTATTCTAGATTCTTATCATAACAATTGCCCCATTCGCACTAGAAGAGCTAAACTCCAATGCCCTTGGTGGAATGACTCTCTAGCTGCCGAAAGAGCAAATGTTAGAAAACTTTTAACAAAGCTAAGAAAAATGGTGAATGGGAGAACTATAAAAGGGCCCTCACTATTTATAACAAACTTGTTAGAAAAAGCAAAATTAACTCCTAAAGGAAGTTCTGTGACAAGATAGATTCTATTTCTGAAGGAGCTTGACTCCATAAACTCCTTAAAAGGGATGAACCTATTTTGGTTGGTACCCTAAAAGACGAGGAGGGTAATTTTGCTGCTTCCGGAAAAGGGGTTATGGAAATTATGACCAGGACCCACTTCCCGGGAGCTAGAGATATTTATAGCAACGAAGGGGAACATTGCATTGGCTCTTTGCAAAGAGTCAATAGCAATCAATGGACCATCGCTAAAAATATCATAAACTACAACATTGTTAAATGGGCAATTTTTGCCTTTAAACCTCTAAAATGCCCTGGGCCTGATGGAGTTATGCCCATCATGATCCAGAAGGCAGAGAAGGTTGTCATACCAATGCTAACTAGAATTTATAGAACTAGTTTGGCCCTGGGATATATACCAAAGACATGGCAAAAGACTAGGATTGTTTTCATTCCAAAACCTGGCAAGGACACTTATGACCAGGCCAAGTCATACAGACCAATCAGTCTTTCTTCATTCTTTCTTAAAATTATGGAGAAAATCATTGATCGGCATATTAGAGATTACTTGGGTAGAAATAGTCCCTTGCATGCTCTTCAATTTGCCTATCAACCCGGCAAATCTACAGAGACTGCTCTACATCAGATAGTTTCCAAGATTGAAGCCACTCTGGATCAAAAGGATATTGCCTTGGCAACTTTCCTCGACATCCAGGGTGCTTTTGATAATACTTCCCATCCATCCATCCTCAATGCACTTAGAGGGGCAGAGATTAATCAGACCCTGTGTACTTGGATTGAGGCCTTAATTTCGGATAGATATATACAAATGAACATCTTCGGTGAATCATTTGAAAAAAGACTACTAGAGGTTGTCCTCAAGGAGGTGTTCTGTCACCATTACTTTGGAACCTAGTTGTAAATAGCCTTATAAAACATCTAAATGATAAGGGCTATTATACGCAGGGATATGCTGATGACATTGTCATCCTTATCCTTGGTAAAGATTTTGACATAACTTGTCATCTCATGCAGGATGCTCTAAGTTATGTAGGTCAATGGTGCATGGATAGGGACCTGATGGTTAATCCTCAGAAAACCTACCTTGTACCTTTTACACGCAAAAAGAAACGGAAAGGTTTTTTCATACCAAGACTTTTTGATGTTGAAATCAATGTGGCTTCAGAGGTGAAGTATCTGGGCATCTATTTAGACCAGAAACTCACCTGGAATAAGCACATTGATGATAGGATCAACCGAGCAAAGAAAAGCATTATGATTTGCAGGCGAATGCTTGGTAAAAACTGGGGTTTACATCCAAAACTGATGTTATGGATGTACACAGCTTTTGTCAGGCCCATTTTCACATATGCCTGTGTGATCTGGTGGCATAAGGTGGAACAGAAGACTGTGATTGACAGACTGGGGAGTCTACAAAGACTAGCCTGTCTCTGCATCACAGGAGCAATTTCCACCACGCCAACCAGAGCATTGGAGGTTGTGTTGGATCTGACTCCCTTGGACATCTTCATCTGCAGCGTTGCAAGATTGAATGCATACAGAATGAAGCTGCAAAACCACTGGTATGACCAGCCTGTTGCCAAAGGGCACAAGGGCATCACCAGGAAATTTCAAGACCCTACTTTTCTGATGCCATCTGACATCATGGAAAAAACATACATGTTTGATAGGACATTTGATATAGTTTTTCCAACTAGAGAGGAATGGGATAACAACATATTTGAAACTAAAACAGGAGATCTAATCTGGTACACAGATGGATCACTGAAGAACAGCCTCTCAGGACTGGGAGTTTGTGGCGTGTCACCAAGAATCAGCTTGTCTGTAAGCCTTGGGCGATACGCTTCGGTCTTCCAGGCAGAAGTTTTGGCCATTATCCACTGTCTGCGACTGAATATGAAGAAGGGCTACTACGATAAGCGGATTCTCATTTTCAGTGACAGTCAAGCCGCTTTAAAAGCGCTTAATTCCTTCGAAATCAAATCTAAAATGATTCTGGAGTGTAGAAACCTTCTTACAGAACTGGCAACTAGAAACAGGGTGATCCTTGTATGGGTGCCAGGGCACAAACGTATCGAAGGTAATGAAAGGGCTGATGAACTTGCTAAACAAGGATCGTCTTTTGTTCCCATTGGTCCAGAACCTTTTTGTGGGATCAATTTGAAGACCGCAAAAACCAACGTTCTTAGATGGGAAAAACGGAAGATGTATGAAGCTTGCCTCAAATCTCCTGGTCAAACCCACGCTAAAAGTATAATCTGTAGATCATCAGCGAGGATTTCCTATGAAATTCTAAGATGCTCTAGGCAGAAGATACGTTTAATCGTAGGCTTCATAACTGGGCACTACTATTTCAGAAAACATCTCCATAAAATGGGACTGTTTCAGCAAGACCCTATCTGCAGGAAATGTCATATGCAAGAGGAAACGGCCAAGCATATCATTTATGAATGCGAGGCTCTTGCCCTCCCTAGATTAACCTCTTTAGGCATCATCCATACTAGAGAGTTACACCTAGACTCCATTAAAGGGTTATCAGACTTTATTAATAAAGTGGGTGATCCGAGCAACTGGAACTAAGAAACATTGGGTTTGGAGTTAACAGTACAAAATGCTGATAAAAGCAGAGGTGCTCAATGACATACAGACCCAACTCGAAGAAGAAGAAGAACTCAGATGCCATTTTTATTATTGATTCAATAAATAAATTTACAATTTTTAAAATTTATGCACATAAAAATGTTTTTTATTATAAATTTAGGATTTTATATGCTGATAATTTTTAAATTTGTATTGTTTGGTTTACAAGTATCCTTTGATATCAATAAGAGCTTAACAAATTGAATAAATAAACAAATTTAACATTTTTACTTTCCTTATTTTAAACATGCTAAAAGCAGTTATTACTTTCTATTTTTTTATGATTGTTGAGAATTATATGATAGAAAATCACATAGTTATTTACTTATTATAGTCTTTACTAATAATAAATTGATAGGTTTAATAATATAATTGAAAATATTTTACAATTTTCTTTTCAAAATTCTCATAAGAGTATAATTTAAAATTACTAATTGGCATTTCAAAACGTTTCTCTTAATAAATAAAATTAGATATCGGATAATTTATTTTACAGTTAAATAAAATGAAATATTAAAAATCTTATCTATAGAGTTAATTCTGTTTAAAGAATTGTATTGAAAGTAGATTGGAATAAAACTACAAGATAGGTCATTTTATCAACAATTATTTTTGCGTCATAATTGCAAAATATTGAACGTAATTTGAAAATAAATGATTGAATCAGATTTTGCTGCTATAATACATAAGACATTCATTTTATAATTTCATTTTCAAAAATAAATAAATAAAAATATACAAATTTATTATAATTAATTCAAAAAATTAATTTTGCAACATTTAAAACCAGACTTCTTAATAATTATCCTAATTACTTAAGTAATTTAGTGATTTTTTTGTGACTTAATTAGCGACAAACCATTTAGTGATACACTTGATGAAAGTTAAAACAATAATAATTTTTCTGCCAACACAAACATTATAAATGTTTTTCTTTCTTTTTAAAGAAATGTAATGTAATTCCTTTATTGTCCCAAATATTTACAGTCCCAAATATGTATTAAATGTAAAAATTATTATAATATAATCAATTATATTTTTATTTATAATAATATTTTATTTATATTAATATTATTATTTTAATTATAAATTTTTCGAAAAGAAATGAAAAAAAAATAACGTCAAGAATACATTTTTAAGTTCTATAAATTTTTAACGTACATTTCAAATTTAATCAAATAGTATATAAGTTACTTTAAATTTTTTTAATTTATAAAGTAATTATTTTTCTCTCAAAATTTAACATTAAATTTAAAATATTTCAAGTTTCCTTTGATTTTTGAATATAATTTCAAGTTTGTAAGAAGTATTTTAGCTTAATGAAAATTTTACTAAAATATTCACAAGAAAAAATAAAAATAAATAAAATGTCCTCACAATATCGTCAGAAAATGTATCTTTAAAAATCCCCATTTTTACAAACGTTTTCATCGTTTTTACCATGATATTTATTTATTCATCCATTTTCTCCTCCCTCGCCACTGTGGAGAGCCGAAGGGAAAACTCATTAGTTGCTAAGCAACGCAGCAGGCCTTGTATCTATGGGGTGTTGTTGGAAATGCCAAAAACAACGAGAACATTCCAAGCGATTTGAGCAGTTTAATGTTATTCGTATACGTAATTTCTTAAAAACACGTTAATTATTAAACAGTTATTAGTCGATAACTGTTCTGAAATAACAGTTCTATTGAATAACGACTATTTCTAAATTACTTCCGAGAAGGAAAAATTTGTAAACATCAGAAAACTTTTCATCTCGCGATGAATATTTGTAATGTCTCACTATCATCATGTGTGCAATATTTAAAAGTAGAATTGGAACTTGTAAGGAATTTGAAGATTATTTTTCACTGTTCCCACATAAATTAAAATAAAGTGCAAACTGATAAGCTAATAAAGAAATATTTAAAATATACTTTTCCTCCTGTTAGAGAAGATACTTTTTTCTATTAGATCAAAAAGCGAGAGAATTTGTGAAATTTTTTAATGAATAGAATAATCCCGTAATTATCTATATATTTTCCTATTCCAATTCGCGTTTTTATTAAAATTTTCAAGGTTGTAAAAAAGCAATATTCTCAACTTTGTATTTATGAATTTGACACAATTTTTATTTTTAACTATGATAATTTTCATTGGGCGTGCACAGCTACCACGAGCAGTTTTTTTTTATAAATTGCAGTTTTGTTAATGGAAAAACAATAAAGGCGATTAAGCATTAAATTAAAATGTTTTCTACTAATACATCTTCTGATACTGCAGAAAAAAGCAGAATTGGTAAAGATGGTGATCAATCCACAAACATTTTAAACTTAGTTTCTAAACATCAGCTTGGCATATCTAGCAATAGAGCATTCAATTCCAAAGTGAGAGATATGAAAGTAAAACAGTTATCACGAGCAGTTGGAGGGTTTGAAGTTGAAAACTGTGATGCAATGTCATGTAAATTCTTAAGACTTTCTACATTAGGTTATGATACCCTAGTAGGAGTGTGGAAGAATAATGAATCAGAGGATCTATATCATTCAGTCATTCATTTAAAATTCCAGTATAATCCTCCTAGCGGAAATATTATAAGTGAGCCAATATTTCTACCAGTGCAAGATGGCCCTTTTACTGTTGACTTAGATGTCACTGATTTCTTATCTACCAGTGAAAAGGAGTGTTTTTTATATGTCATTGGAAATACAACTAAAAAAGGAAAATTGCTTTTCATTCCAGAAACGTATGATACTTCCTTTGATGAAGATACCGAAATGGAATTTCCAAATTTTGTTTATAGTGTTGCTGTTCACTATAAAAACCCTGTTGTTGCTGTTGGTAGTGAGAATCGTTGCTATCTCTATGATTCATTGTATGAAGAATTAGATGTTATTGAGCTGCCTAATTTACCAGGAAATGTTCATGCTCTTGCATTTGATAAGATGGGCAATACTCTATACTGTGGTTGTGATGAAGGGGAACTGACTTCTTTTGATTTGAGAATGGATTTAAGCGATGGGGCTGAGAAGCCTTTTAATCGTTTAGGAGTGGAAGATGTGATCGATATGAAAATTATGCCAAATGAATTCATGATTGCATTTTCTGACACAGATGGTGATATGGGTGTAGTAAGTTTTATTTTTTTTTCGATACACTATTCTGGATTTTAAAATTGCAACTTACTAATTTCTTTGGGAACAGGTGTTGTATAATCTAGGATGCCAAATTCTGTGTTTGACGAATTTTCTTATGTATCTGGCAACCTTGTTTTTATTATGTCATACATATGGAGACCTATAAGAATTATGCGGAAAATTCTATTTTAGTAATCCTAATATTTACATTAGGATTACTAAAATATCCCACATGTTATAATACATCATCTTGGCAACATTTCTTCATCGCCAAAAAAAATTCAGAATTTGGGATCCTGGATTATACGGCATCTATGCCTTTCTTTGATAAATTTTCAGTTATATAATCAGTCATAAATTAATAATTTCTCAGATAAATCTAAATGTGTATAATATTTTACTTTAAAAGTTAATTAGTAGAAACACTATGTAATGAAGTTATCAAATTCAGTTACCTCAAATATTTGATTTCAATAGCACATTATTTGCACATCAAAAAGCACCCCGCTTTTTGATGTGCAAATAATGTGCTATTGAAATCAAATATTTCATAATCTGTAAAGTATCCATTGTGGATTTTTGATATGTTAATGTTACATTATAGAACTAATTTAATCAATAGAAAATGACAATTATAGTTGAACATCAAATTAAAATAATTAAAAAAAAACAGTTTAAAAAATTAAAAATAATATTGAGCATCTCAAAGATAATATTTTAAAAAAATAAAACAGAACACATTGATCCTATAAAAGATTAACTGAGAACTTTTTTTCCCTCCTGTTTGGTTGAACTTTTTGGTAATATAAGTATATGAGATATTTCAGTTAATTTGAACATCAGTACATCTATTATATTATGAATTTAGAATGGTAATTCTTTAAATAATGATAACTATTTAATTTAGAACTATTTACTAATTAACAGTGTAATTAATTTATAATGTATTTTGTTAAATACAAAAAATTTTAATAAGTGGTTGTTACTAATACATTTCACATATTTCAAAATTCTTTTCTATAAAATTATATTTGGAGAAAAATTTTGTTAAGAATGTATGTATGCATAATTTTTAAAAAAGTAATACAATTAAAAGAAGAAAAATAAGTAAGAGGGATTTTGATACACACACTATTATATATATAATCAAGCAAAAGGATGCAACTTTTTTAAGCATTGATTTTATAACATATCCAACTGAAATTTGAAAATAACCAGTGTCAAGTTTTTTATATCTCTGAAATATCCTCCTTTTCTTTCACTTAAGTTAATCATTATTATCATAGTTTTTTCCCCTATATGATTAGGATGCTTATTTGTAAATTCTAATTGTAAAAATGAAAATACAGAATTTACTGTTCAATCATTAGAAAATTAAAGAAGTCAACATAAAAAAATTAGTTGATATAAAATTTTTTAAAATTTTTTGTAAATTTTAAAATGTAAAATTTTAAATTAAAAAAAATTTTAAATATTAATTTTGCTAATAATTTATATTACAATTTCAAATTTTCATATCTGCCTCAAGTGTCATGGTCATAAATTCCCTAATGTCTCATTTAAAAAAATAAAAATTCTTGATTAAAAATTCCAGAAATGCTTTTAAATAATTTTTATGTATTCATATTAACTTTTATCAAAAAGATGTGAAGTTTCTGCAATAAAATGTTAATTAATTTAACTTAAAATATTTGATACATTTGCATAATAGCTCTTAAAATTATAAACTTTAAAAAAATAAGTTTGACATTTGGCAAAAAGAAAAATTTGGACTGATATCATTTATTCTTTGTAACACAGTATTTATGAAAAAAATAATATTTTCTTATGTTTTATCAGCTCATCTCCTTGTATTATAAATTTTAGATGGATATTCGAATGAGAAAAATTATTTTTCTCTACCCTGAACATAGTAACACAGTTACTTCTCGAAGATTTTCACTGAATAATGATCTGGATTTGATTTGTGCAACAGGAGATGATAACATTACAAGGTTGTGGTCTCTAAACACAGGAAAGCTCTTGAAGAGAATTATTCCATCACATAAAGATACTCCTGCACATTCATGCCTCATTACATTTCATAGACAATGGTTTGTTGTAGAAGTGCAAAATCATATAATCACACCAATTCTCATAAATTAAAAATTTAAGAAACATAAATAACCCTATTTTAATAGCACCATACTGTGTTCAAACTATAAACTTGCGTAGCTGATTAATATTTTTGTTTGATGAAGATTTGAAATATCTTTTTTCTTATTTAAAACATTTTATGAAAAAATTAAATTCAGTAAAAATATTTTTCTAGTTTATTTTATATTTTAAATTGTATTTTTAATTTATAGAACTAGAAAATAATGAGCTTGACATGAAAGATTGCTCTTTACATGTATAAAATTTTTTATTAATTTTTTATCAATGTAATTCTGGTTTACATCTGGAATATTATAAGAATCCATGAAAATAATCTTTATATTAGTTCTCCTAGTTATTATAAATTCAGTATGTTGTTGAATATACAAAATTTTCATGAATATTTTTTTTATAAAACGGTATTAGTTAAAAATGTTACAGCATATTCTTATAGCACAAAAGTGCTGGTCTGCTGTAATTGTATTAGATGAAGCTCTTTTAATTATGAGTTTAAATAAGGAATTCAGTAGGATTTAAATTTATCTCATTTTGTAAACATTCCCTTATTGTACTTTTATGCTTAGTTATTTATATAATCTACTTATAAGGTATAAGAGCATTTATATATTGCTTCTGTATTGCAATTGTTTTTCACCTGTACGCTCATTACTGATTAGTTAATTGAAGTGTAATGCTTGAATAGTTGAAACAGATTTAACAGTTAGCATGCATTAATGTATTAAAGAAATACACCTTACATATATGTTAAATATAAAAGTTTTTTTTTCATTGAATTATTTAAACATGGGAAATTGATATATTAGCTTTATAGTTTAAAAAACTTATAAATATCTATATTAGCAGCTTATCTTGTAGTTTTTATGTACATATGATGTATTCATTAAGTAAATATTACTTGTAAGTAGATACATGATATTATAAATCTGATATCTAAGAAACAATGAGAAAATTTTATGAATAAGATTACTTTTATTTTAAATAAAAGTACAATAGAATTTTTTTATTCTATGGATTTCAAATGACATATTTTAAGCACATGTAATAGTAATAAAAAGGTTATTTATATCGTTATATTTTCATAAAACAATCCCATAAAAATAAATTTGAATAATATGAAAATATTAGTTATAGCATCAAGTAATGGCACGTGCTTGTAAATATATAATATATTTCAGGCAAAGATTGGTTACAAAGTTACGGCATAAAATTGTTGATTAATTTGAATAGCTTTGATTTTTATAACTTCTTTTCAATAGACATTTCTGTTACAAAACTTGATGCAGTAATATAAAAATGTTAAACAAATCAAATATCAGCCAAATTATAAATAGGATGTTATCTTAATTATACAACAATTTTTGTTACCATTTTATATGTACCTGCCAATTTTATACTTAAAGTTTCTAATAATACATGTTAAAAAAATTTGCCAAATTTATAAAATAAATGTATTTTTTATCTACAGAATGTATTGTAAACCATGCCACTGAATTCTGTAATTTATAATATTACTTGAAAGGCCAAAATGATTACTTAATGTATTTAAAAATTACCAAAAGAAATCAAGATAGATTGAAAGAAATTTCTTAACTTTTATAACATATTAGTTTTATTGAAACACGCCTACTGATTTCTGTGACACCTGTATAGTAAGTAATTAGAAAATTAATGCAACCTTTATGTTTAAAATTTATGAATTTGAAAAGAAAGACAGAGTACTCCTTAGTGTACTAAAGAAATTCTTAGTACTACTTTAATCAAATATTATATACAAGTTCACATATTTCTAAGCTATATAATTGAGAAATTTTACAAAAATGTCAGCTTCAGAAAAAACTAATAAAATCATTTAAAGAATAATGGATTATGCATTACAAGAATTGCTTTTGTGAATGTATATAACATAAAAAGAAAACTTAAAAATTTTGTTTATAATATTCATTTTTATACGTATGAAAATAAAATGCTTTTTTTCTTAAAATTTTATTGAATGTTGCAAAATATCAGATTCTATACTGTTAATTGAGCTTAAACCAGGAAATATATCATCATAATGATGTATGTGTATATATATATAATTAAATATCATATTCTTTAATAAAATTTAATTTATTTGACAGATCTACTGTTGTCTACTGCTGTTTTAACAAATTATACTTCAAATTTTCTCATTTTTATAGATATTGAAATAAAATATACTAAGAAATAGCAAAAAATGATTATTTAATTTGAGTATTATCTAAGAAAAAGTAGCATATAAACATCTTTTTATGCCCAAGTTCTATTGACTCAGTATATTGATTATATAGAGAAAGAATTGTGAAACTTGAGGTTAGAGCTGACATTTCTGTTGTCTTAGTAATTAATAGTTTAAATAATATTTAACTTTTTCTAAGTTAACATTTAATAAATCTCTCTTAAATCTAAATAAACTCAATATTGAAGTAACTAAATCATTTGAAATTTTTTAAAAAATATTTGATGAAATTATCATCATATGTACTTAAAGTGCAAGCATAACTTTTTTTTAATAACAAAATATGCTATTGTCTTTTTTAATAGATGTATTTGACAAGTAAATGATAGTTGTATTTATAAACTGAAAATCATTGCAAAGGTATTATTTGTTGTTTTCATTTTTGTAAAGTATTTATTTTTGTAAAATATTTATTTATTGCACTATTATTCTATATGTTAAATTTTTATTTAAACAAATATATATATGTATATATTTATAATTGCTTGAAAAACTTATATGTGAATGTGTTTTTTCTGTTTTTGAAAAAATGTTTAAAGTGTTCCTTCACAATGAGTGAAAGTGCATTTTATTCATCTTTGTTTGTCTACTGAGTGAATATCTATATTATGGTATTTACATAAGCCTTGATATACTATTTCGTATAAATACAATTATTATTCTGTTCCAAATTAATTGTTCTGGTTTAGATTACAAAATAACCACCCAAGTTATTAAATAAAATTATAAATTAAATCTCATTTATCATATTCCTAAAATGTAAACACAAATCCTTATTTGATAAATGATAATCATACATATCTTTGTTTTTTATTAAAAATAACTATAATATGGAAAACTAGCATACTTTAGTTTCACATTACACATTATTTTGTTATGATATATTCAAAACGTGAAAAATTTTTGGAATTATCAATACAGATCTAATATTGTGTAACACTCATTTAGGTATACATGCCAAAAAATAATTTGCATATGAAATTTAAAATGTACTTAATTTGAATTCTAAAAAAATTTACTAAATATACTTTACTTTTGATATTTTTTATTTTATAAAATTAAATAAACCACAAGTAAAAATAATTTATAAAATTTTTAAATTATAATAATGTAAAACTAAAACATGATAATTTTCAATATCATATTTTGCTTTTTTAGAAAATTTAATTTCTACAAAAGTTTATTTAGTGTACTACATTTATATTATATCAAAGATGTTTCTTTTACTTGTTACTCTATTTTCTTTTATGAACTCCTACTCTACTGTTACAGAAAATATTTAAAGTTTTTTTTAATGAATGATAAAAGTAAAAACTCAAAAACTATTTTTTCTCTTTTCAAATTCAAAATTATAATAGTTATGTAAATTTCAATTTTTAAAATATAGGAATTTTGGTAAGTAAATTTCCGTACTTTTAATTTTAAATACAGTAAATATTCAATTTTACAAGCCTTTAATTTATAAATGTGGTTTTGCAAACTATTGGCTGGCTACTAAGAGCACCCCATAGATGCAAAGACAACTATAATTTCTATTTACGAACTTAATTTTTGTAAATATTTTATGAACTCGTTTTTATACATTTTTAGTTTGCATTTATTTTTTATCATGTTTTATACATTTTTATTTTATACTTGAAAAACTAGGATCGATGTTATTGAAGAATTTTAATATGGATAACTGCACCATTAAGTATTAATTAATCAGCATAATAAATAAAATGTTGATTCTAGAATTGAAATGAAAGGAAAATATTTTTTATAAATTGTAATATGATTTATGTCAGCAAACTTGTAGCTATTAATGAGCGCCAGTCTTGAGTGTCGCTCACACAGGATTTTTTTAAACTATCCATGAAAATTTTCTCCCACTTAAAATATTATAAATTAAAGGTCTGTAAAATCGAATATCTATTGTATGTAACTTCTGATTTCCCATGCATATGAGCGTAATCAATAGCTTTATGTGAAAATATAGCATTATACTTTTGAAAATAGTGATCATGTCTTTAAATGTCTCCCCTTACAAGACCAACTTTTTCTGAAAAACAATGAAATGTTTTTATAAAGAGAGCAAATTTTCTAAAATTTATATTGATATTTAAGTTGTATTCTCAATTTTTTTACATTAAAATGATTTAATCAGTTTTATTAGATTTTTAATTCCATGCATATTTAAAAAAATGCTCATTATATGTAAATACATTTTCATCAAAAAGGAAAATAAATTTTGTACCGACTAAAATCTTGGTATATTTTTGTTTATAACTAGTAAATAAAAAATTGTGTGAAAAATAATGCATGAAAATAATTTCTTATATTTTTAAATTAGATATTTTACTAATTTTCTTTTTTTGTATTGTGCAAGTACATTGTATTTCTAAAAATTGTAAAGTAAAAAATTTATAATTAGTACATATTTTAAAATTTCATATTGAAATTCTCAAATAGGAAAATTATATTACAGATAATATACCATAATTATATGTAATATGATTGAAAAAATATATACCAATATTATTTAGGGAAGCATTTTAATTGCTCATATTTTTTTTTAAAGAAATTTCTATAATTTTTGAACTTTACAAATTGTTAACTTTAATGAAACAATCACATAAAATTTAATAGATTTATTTGTAAAGAAATAATCTTTCTAAACTTATATTAATTATAATATATTCATAGCATTTTTTAAAAAAATATTGTCATTTATTATTTAATAAAAATATCAATTTAAATATAAATACTGGTTTCAAAATACAAAAATTCAACAAATACCAATATTAAAAAAATTATGTTTACTTTGTTAGATTATGTTTCAACACATTTGTTATTTTAAAAACATATTAAAATACTTTTAATACCTGTATAAATCCATCTTTTTAAATCAGTCATTAATAAATAGAAACAGTTTGAAAGCTATAAGTCAATGTATTTAAAAATACCACATGGCTCCTTAAATGATACATTAACTTAATTTTAAAATTATATAAATTTAAATAATAATTTTAGGTTATATAGAGAGTATGAGCATTTTTTTAAATTAATAATTAAATGGAAAAAGAAAACATTGTAATTCTTACTTTTATGGAAGTAACTTTAATTTTTTCAAATACTACCAAACAGATGTTATAAACTTTTGTTATAAGCTTTCTTGATGTCATAAGCTTTCTTTTAGCTGTTATCGGATATTATTTAACAGCCAAAAGAAAAAATATTAATGGGTTCTTTTATGCAAGAAATGACTTAGTAATTTGTTCTCTTTAGAGTTTCATATGCCAAATATTTTTTTCTATCAGATTATTTCAGTTCAGAATTTATAAAAATTTTGATGTCCATCATACAAACATATCTAATGAACAGATGATTGCAAAGATTACTGAATGAATAATTTTGGTAAATGGCATGTTCTAAAACCAATATTTACCATGGTGATTTTCTGCTCAGAGAAATATGAAATAAACTTTAAAATGATTGTATCTGCAAATTGTTTGATCTATTTGAATGCTTTTAGTTACTATTAAATATCTTTATTTTATATTACATTTATTTTTCTCTTGAAAATTTTAATATTTTAGTGATTTTTACAAATAAACATTTTTATAAAAGAAATTTTTTAAAATTCTGGATACAATTTAACATGTACCAAGGGATTTGTGTTTTATTCTAATCAAATGCATTGTTTTTACTTTTTACAATGTTGACATTTAAAGAAATTTTTATTCTGTTGTGTATTATATAAATTTTTAAAATAAATTCTCAGTATCTTCACAAGTTTTTGTATTTATTTTTAAGTGTATACATTTATTTCCATTCAGAAAATTCAAAGTATGCCAATTATTAATAAAGAAATATGCAGTAATAGCTCATTACACAGATTCAAAAGAATGTTTAAATTTAAATGTATCTGGATATTTTTATATTACATTTTAGGAGACAATTCTTAATGTTGATTTTGAAGAAAAATGTGTCACAAGTTTTTCCATTATTGAAAATATGCAAAGATAAAATATATTGAAAAATAGTAAATTTATTAATTTTAGAATGGTGATAAATCATGAATTTTCAGTAATATTTCATCAATAGGATATATAAGATGTGCAAAGCATAAACATAAAATAGGTGATGAAATTATTAAAAGTTGATAAGTGAATAAGCAGATTATGACATCGATGAAATGTCATACCAATTATAATAGTCATACTTTATTGAAAAGACATTTCATAATTTTACCAAACAAAGCTGGAATATTTATCTAAAACTTGTATATATTTTACTCAGCAAATTTTTTGGGTGTTTAATTTATAACCGAGTAAACAATATTGTTAAATAAAATACATAAGCTTGAGTAAAAGCATATCTGTATAATGTGTATGTTTAAGTTCATGTATATTATCAAACTTATTAAATAAAAAAGATTCAGTGTAACACAGGTTTGTCATTTTTATGATGTGAAGGCATTTTTTCTTATCTTTCAATAATCTTCAACAATTAATGACTCTCCTTTATAATAAATACGTTTGTCTACTAATTTCCTTTTAACTTCTTGATGGGTAACAGTTATTAGATTTGATAATTGATTCTGCTGATATTCAGTCAATTCTTTTCGTTGATGATAGAATCGTAACCACCTTTCTCCTGTTAAAAATAAAAAATTTTGTCTTTAATAATTTACTTAAAAATTATAAAATTTGAATAAATTTTTTGAAATATACACTTAAATTCATTCACACATTTTTAATTAGGTGTGTTTAATATTCAATGTTTCCTAATTCTATTAATAGTTTTACAATTATTTTTGATAAATAAACAATATGTTAATATAGAATAATGTTGACTTGAACTTGCAATAAGAAACATACTTTTGAGATCTTAAGCTATCTTAAGTTTTGTTAGAATTTATGGGGAGTATAATAAATATTTCTGCTATCTTTAAGACTATTTAATATAGAAGATGGAATTTGTGAAAGTAAATCGTTTTGTTAAGAAACATTTTTACTTACTATATATAGTGAAATTAAGACATCAAAAATGTATTTTTCATTATAAATTTTTACTTTCCTTCCCCTTGGCAAATTTTCTGGAAAAGTCAACAGAGCATAACACAGAGAATGGTATAAATATTTTTTAACATTATTGAATAACATTGGCAAATTCTTGTTGATTATTTTGATTGGATTGTAATCATTAAAGGTAATGTTTTTTTAAAATGCAATTGTAATTTGATTTCAAATTTATATGAATTTAAGCAGCCAAGTTGTACTTTAAGAGGCATCAACTGATAACTCGATTCCCACATATTTAAATTAAACTTATTCTTAGTTTTTATTTAAATATAAACCTTTTATTTACAAATTCTAACAAATTATGACTCTAAAGCTATAATAATTTAAAGCTATAGCAAACTTCCAATGGAATTTTTAATCTTTTCTAAAATTTCATGTGATAAAATATATAATTAAATCTGTTACATCATTACCAAATTTTAAATTATTCTAACATTATCTATATTTACAATATGTTACAAATAGAATTTATATTAGCAATATCCCTTTTATTATTAAATAAATGAAGTTCTTTAATTATTAAGAATCAAAATGAAATATATCTAAGTGTGGAAAAATATTCAAGTACTAGCTTTTAAAACCCTATTATACCAAATTTATACAGTAAAATAAATATAGTAGATGTTCATTTTCACAAACTCGTAGGGACTGGTAAAACAGTTTTTATAACAGGAAATATATTAAACTATTAAGATAAAGAATTATTAAGTATATACTATTACAAACACATGCAAAGTATGATTTATACTTAAAAACAACACTTTTTAAATTGATTCCACTTTCAACAAACAAATTTCTAAAGTTCAAACTGATTTCAAATTTTTGGAACCATACATCTGATGCTTTGTTATCTTTCATGTTCAGCTTCATAACAAAGCAGCTGGATTTTTCTTTAATGACATTCCCAACAGGAATGTTCATTCCTTTCATGTCCCTCAGCCAAGCAAACAAACCATTTTTCAGTTTAGGATGTTTTGCTTCTTTACAACATTTTCGAAGAAGCACTTTTGCTGGTGCTGTTTCATTGTTCAAGGATTCCTCCCCCCCCCCAAGTTTTTAAGATTTTTGAGAGGCTATTATTGGGCATTATATATTTTTTAGCAATATTTGTCTTTTAATATTTATCGTCTACTTTTTTTAGAATTTTCTGTTTTATTTCAACTGATAACAGTTAATTTTTTTCAATGCAACAAATTTTTAAAGTAACTGGCTCAATCTTTCTCTCGACAAACAAAATTTCATTTACTAAGTTGTTCAAATGAAATTAAATCAACTATATAACAGAGCTTAAACTTTTTTAAAAGTGTTTTCTACCTTTTTATGTTCTAATGTATGAAGAGGAGAAAAGAAATTTTGTTTCCTTTCTATGTTACGTACAAGATAGACAGGAGTCAAATTTAGCTCCTGTTTTTTTCGCATCAAATGCCTGGTATTTTTGAAGTCTTAGACTATTGTTTCCACACTATCTAGAATACCTGCATATGTTGTTTGGTTGTTCAAGATTGAATCGAGTTTTCAGGCGTTTATAAAAATAAATCAAATAACATATATTAGACCATAAAAGTGAAAAAAAAGAAGAAAA
Organism: Latrodectus hesperus; assembly: GCA_037975125.1. NCBI lineage: Eukaryota > Metazoa > Arthropoda > Arachnida > Araneae > Theridiidae > Latrodectus > Latrodectus hesperus. The sequence continues at coordinate 12,714,868 of CM075856.1, read as the reverse complement.
AAAAACCATTAAAAACTGATGTTTGCAAAAAAGATTTTTCATAGTTCATAAATGAGAGTAAAAATTATCATTGTCTTTATGGACTTAGAGTAAGACTAACCACTAGTTTGTAAAAATGTGATTGTTTGTAAATTAGAGGTTAGTACACATGAGGATCTGTTGTATTAATATTTTTTATCAAAGGACATGGAAATATTTTTTTTCCTTTGCTTGAGCTTATAATTCATTAAAATTATATTTACAATAGAAAATAAAGTTTAAGCGATATTTTTTGTTTGATGGAGTGTCTTGTTTATGTAGGTTTTTGGAGGTAAAAATATATTTACTTAAGAAATAAACAAACTTATTTATTATTAAAAAAATAAAACTTTTATGTATAGAAGATTTAGATTTTTATTTGCACTTGTGAATTCTTAAGTTCATTTATTTAAAATTAAAAATAATCCATATATATATATATATATATATATCAGCATATTTAGTTTTTACATTTAAATAGTCTATTTGAGTATTTGCATTTTATATACAGAAATCTAATTTTTTTATATACTTATTTATTTCTAAATCATCACTTGTACATATCTTATATTTTTTTTAAATATAATATGTTTTTAAATAGTTCAAAGTTAAATAAATTGACAAGATTTGTGTGTGTTGTACAACAGTAAAATCACAAGTTTTATTTAACAGTTGCGTCAAAAACTGTATTAAAGAATCAGGATAATTCAGCAAATAGTTCACTAGGTATTCCTTCATACATCATGTTTATATGTATGATATGTAAATTTTTAATGAAATGAAAACAAGTTTATATTCCTACATACTTAAAATTTGAGATATAGATTATTGGTACATGACAACTAATTTTATTATTTTATTAATAGGATTTTGTGAAATTAATAAATCTCTCTCCTTATTGTTTAAAGAACTAAGGTATTTCTCACCTTGATATATCTTGTCTCCAACTGTTTTTAATAATGTAAACCCTACACCTGGATTATTGCGACTGAAATAAGCTTCTTCTTTTGATAAATGAGCTAAACGTAATGGATCTATTTCAGAAATATAGCCTAAAAAAATTATTTAGGTATATAACATACATACATTGTTTACTATAACACAATTTATATCAACCAATACACATGTACAATACATCTATACTTAAGAAACTTTATATTAAAGCATTACAAAAATTTTTATAAAAATTTGTTCATTGGATTTTTGGTACAATGATAAATCAATCACCATTATATAAATTTGAGAATAGATGGTAATTAAAATTTTTCCACTATTATTATACAGAAATTAAAAAAAAACTGATTAATAAAAGAAGACTTAGATAATTAAATATTTGTTGAGCAAGGAATGGCAAATTACAAAAATAACAATATTAATGTTAGCCTTTAAATTTTACATGAATTTCTTACATTAAGGCAAACTGTGGCCTAGTGATAAAATTGTATTCTTCAGAATAAGATTTTAGGTTAAATTTTACACATCCTATAACAATAAATGGATACTTTTCCTTTGCTTTCATGTCTGTCAAAGTGTATGAGTAAGCTGAGTTTTTCCCCCCTTTAATATGTGAATATGGCCAGTTATCTATGAAAGATCTTTTCAGAAGGAAATATACAGTGGGTTCTCAAATGTCTTATAACAACTTTCAATTATTAGCAAGTCTGCTATGATGTGTCAAATCTTTTTAATTGTGGAGGAACTGGAAATTATTTTATGGTTAATAAATTGAAAATAACTTATAAGTGATGGATTAATTACTTTAAAATTTTATAATTTGATTTTAGAAAATCAGAAGAGAGACTAAGTGTTCAAAGTAAAAATTAGCAGTGTTAAGTTGTTAGAATCTCTAAATGAAATATGTTTCAGAAAAGTATATCAAGGAGCAGAAGTTTTCCAATGCTCTCCTGTAAAGTTACATACCATTGCAATAAATTCTAATTTAATGAAAATTTTATATTGTAATATGAAGACAAATATTCTTGTTCTTCATTTAATATCCACATGGTAAATTTTTTACCAAAATTTTTATTAATTATTCTTATTACATGTTTGAAAATGCAAAAATGCTAAAGGCAAGATGTTAAGATAAATATTTCTATTTCCAATATATAAGCACCCTCACCAACAGGAAACTTTGTTTTTTAAAAATATAAGTAAATATTGCTATTTTTCCAAAAATAAAGTTAATAGTAGGTATATTTTACATATACCCACTATTATCAATTACATATACCTACTTAATCAAATTCATTCTTTTCAGTTCTAGTCATTTTCGACTTGCAGTTCTGTTGATGTATTTATGACTGAAAAGAACAATGTTTTGGAAGTACAGGAGTGTATGTAATCCTTTTGTTACACATCACATTTGGATTTTTGTAACAAATCTCTATAGTTTTTGACCATTCAGTACTAAAATATTGTTCATTTAAAAAGAGAATAAAGATTATTGACTACTAGGCATTAAGATAAACTCTTGCACAATTGTACAATATTTTCTATAATTTGTGTTTATCTATTCATTAATCAGTGTAAACTTCCTTCAAAACTTTTATATTCCATAAAAAATATAAACTTTAAAAAATATTTTATTATGCTTATAAATTAACCAGTTTCCTCATTAAAATATTTTTAAAAAATCGATATATGAGTACGTAAGTTTGTGAAAAATAACAAGTGAAGTGATAAAGACAAATTGTTATTCAAACTTGTTCAAAAACAGCAAAGAATAAATTTGCATTAAAAAAATTACAAATAAATTCTTTATCAAAATTATTTGTACAAATTTAACACATTATTAGTTTAAATAAAGAATTTTCAAATAGAAATTAGAAATAATTTAGCAGCTATACAAATAAAGGATAGTTCAATATTAATTTTTAATCTTCAAAATTCTATTTTCTAAAAATGCAAGTTTATTTCATAGTTTAATGTTTTTTTTTTTTTTTTTGTATAATGCTGATGTTTTTACATAAAATATTTTTGAGAAATTTAAAAATTAAAATTAATTTAAGAATTCTTGTATTGAAATAAGCTATCAATTAAATTATGTTATCTTAATGGAGTTTATACAAAATCTATATATTTAAAAAGGCTTAAGTTTTTCTCCTCATAAATGAATTAATGTACAAACACACAGGATGGAACATAACTACATACACACACCAAATTAGATGACATAATTTTCATAAAATTATCTTGCATGCAAAGCAAGTGTTAAAAAATCACCCCCACTATTAAAATAATAACTTCACAAAACTTCACTTACTCAGAATAATTTTTATAAACACAATTTTTATATAAATAAAAACCAATTTAAAAGCAATCAAGCAACTATATTTTTACTTTTATTAACTTAGTCCTGTGTTACATTTACTTGTAATTAAGTTAACATGAAATTTTCAACCTACCATCTTCACCATTGAAGGTAATATCTGTTTGGTTAAGTGTTGTTTTATATACTTCAGCAGAGTTTCCATAGCACAGCTGATTTGCTAAACACTGAGAAACACCTTGAAATTGTATCATCTCATAAAACTTCTTCAATGCATGCCCATTTTGTAATGTTTCAGATATTAAACTCTCTCCTCTTTGACGACATATATTTCTTGTGAGGTAAAGCAGTTCTGCACCTGTACATTTATTGAATAATTAGAATTTGTGAAAAATTACTTTATTCACCATAAGAAACCTAAGTTTTTACATAGAATTTTCATTAAGAGACTTAATGCATCTATTAATAAAAGCCTGGTTAATTTAGATAAGAATAAATTTTTCATCATACGAATAAAATAAATTATATTTGAATTAATGAATCTTATCAATTTTTTGTTGCAAATCTTGTTCATTCCACATTTTATTTTTAAATTAAACTCATTCCATTCATTCAACTAAATTCATTATTTGGTATATTTGTCTCAACTGCTACTTTTTGCAAGATATATAGACAAGCATGAAGAATTTGGAAGGAAAGGACAATTAATTGGAAAGGAACAGACAAAAGTATTGTATTATAAAAATCAATTAAGTATGAATCCTAAAAGCAAATCTCTTCTTCACAGAAAAAACAAGATTAAAATAATTACTAGCCATAATTAAAAATTTCACTTAATATTTAAAATATTTTTGCTGAAAAATACAAAAATCATAAAAATTTAAAAGCACCAGTTAATTTAAAATTATATAAAATATTTATTTCTATTACATTAACACAAATAAGCTTAAATAGTACAATAAAGATTTACAAACTTTTAAGAAAATGAAAGCTCAAAAGGTAATTTAGTATAGATCTGATTCTAACAATGCATTTATAATGACAAAAATAATTTAATATTTCTAGTTTTTTGCATACACAAACTTTCAAAACTAATTTTAACTACTAATCCACTTAACTTTGAGCTTACTTTAACTAAATATTTTTTACGATATATATATATATATATATATATATATATATATATATATATATATATATATATATATATATATATATATATATATATAAGCACACACATTTGAAAAGGAATAAAAATATGTTTAGTCATGAAAAATTGAAAACAAGTTATTAAAGAAAATTTTTTTTAAAGCTTCTCATGCTTCTCTAAATAATCCTATCAAGCATACACACATTTATGGTATCTCTTGTGTACAAATGTGGGAGGTGGTTATATAGAGAAGACAAGAAAGCCTCATGTACTTGAGTGGTTACCAAAGCCATTTGGCAGGTGAAAGGACAGCCAACACTCCATGAATCATGAACCCCTTCCTGTAACACTGGTGTTATGTGATCCATGATTAAGGTGAATAGCACTGCAACTAAAGTGTCTTAATGTAGCCTCTAGTAAGCTTGGTGAACTACTAGAGTATCTTGCCTTACCCAGTAACTTTGATAATGCTGGATACTTTTTTATATTTCCTGAGATGTAAAACACTTCACATGAGATAGAACCTCTATGGTAGAACTATCTCTTAACAAGATAAAGAATTCCACAATAAATTAACTGTGTGTGAAGGAGTAAAAATGACTCCTTTGGTAATAGAGGTAGATAATGCCAGAAAAACAAGGAAACACATATTGTATAAGAATGGGATGTTTTTGTCTTCACTCAATTGACTATTTTAGGTATTCTTGATACGAAATAATATATTTCAGACAGATAAAGGGTCTTTTAAACTTTATAAAAAAGTAGGAAATTTTAACAGATGGAGCTACATTAATTTGGAGTTTAGTATGTGGAAAATATCAATCTGCAGCAATCCACTTGGTCCTGCCTGAACGCCAGAGGGCGTTCTTTGCAACTTATATTTGTAATATAGTTTTTAGTCGCACTTTTGTAGGAGAACTATGTTTCTCAGCTTGGGTCGATTTAATCGGCCAAAAGTATTTGTGATTTTTTTGTGTTATTAAATATTTGTTATATTTTCAATTGCATATTTATTTAGTGTACTTCTGCAGTGCCTTCACCGGATCTAATTAGTTTTTAGTTTGATCTTTTTTTTCATAGTACAAAATGCTTTTTGTTTTTTTTTCTTGTAAATAGTGTGGTTTTTCATTTTTTTATCACTAAACAATTTTCACTTCCTAAATGATCTTAGTGAATACACATACATGCATAAATATTAAAAAAATGACAGCATTTATTATTTTATTCAAGCAGGAAAAAATAAAGGTGTTATTACTTCTTAAAATAAAAGAAAAATATTACCTAGCACACATACAATTTTCATGACATCTTCTGGCCCATTACCCTTTAAACATTCTATTGCTTCTAAAACTTCTAAGGAATTTCCAATGCTTTTCCCAAGAGGAGCTTCCATAGAAGTAAGAATGGCAGCAACATTGACACTCTTAGAAGTTTCAACCTCAGAATTTAAAAAAATCAATTTATTTTAGCACACATTTTAGTCATTTCACTAATAAAATTTTAAAGTTATAAAAACAGAGTAATCTAAATAATTTTTATTTATGAATATTCAATTTAATATATTCTTGCATTCAATATAATGAACATTATGACTGGAAATTAAGTGCCACCAAAACAATGGCAAGCTGATCACACAAAAAAAAAACACAAAAAAAAAGAATCCCAGATGAATTGTTATTATATTTGAATAATAAGATTCTTCAAATGATTCATATGAAAAAATTAGAAACATTTAAGTAAGAATCTTGTATTATTATTGTTTTCTTTTATGACACATTAAAGCACAATTCCCATGGTGCTAATTTACCCTGGCAGTAAATTATGTAGTGTTGCAAATATGTAAGTATCCATAATATTTTAAATTAAAGGGCTATTTTTATGTTACCATAAAAATTTAAATATAAATTCAACATGAAGCATTTTCTCTTGCATGTAACATGATTGATCTATTAAAAATAACTATATTTTAAATAACAGTTGTTCCTTTTATTACTTTGTTAATAATAATATGAAAAAATTAGAAACATTTAAGTAAGAATCTTGTATTATTGTTTTCTTTTGACACATTAAAGCACAATTCCCATGGTGCTAATTTACCTTGGCAGTAAATTATGTGGTGTTGCAAATATGTAAGTATCCATAATATTTTAAATTAAAGGGCTATTTTTATGTTATCATAAAAATTTAAATATAAATTCAACACGAAGTATTTTCTTCTGCATGTAACATGATAGATCTATTAAAAATAACTATATTTTAAATAACAGTTGTTCCTTTTATTACTTTGTTAATAATAAAAATCACATAATGAAACTAGATTTCTTATAAGTTTTTATGCAATAAAATTTTATAACAATTTATTTTATTACCAGTAAAGAAAATCTAAATAAAATAAAATTATATTTTATTAGCAGGTGCTCTTGTTGTAGGATATTTAAAATGTAAGATGTCTCTTTAAATTTTGAATTATACCGTTTATTTTTAATTTTTGTCAGCATTTAATATTTTCCTGCAGGTGCACATTTATGTTGAAGTGAAAATGAATCTTCCTAAAAAGATTTTGAGTTGCTATTAAAGGGAGAGAAAAAATTCAAAATTAAATTTTTTACATCATAATTTTTGGTAGTATTTTAGATAATTTTATAAGCTGTTTTATACAATTTACACTAATATTGCAAAACTGTTATAAAACTCTAAACTTATTGTATCACTTGAAATTTGTTATGAACTTGTTGTATCACTATTTAAAACTAAAATTACTTATATAACTTAAGAGTTAGTCAAGTTGTGTTTGGTTTACATCATATTTTTTACAACTCCTAATTAATAAACTAAATTTAAAAATAAATTAGAATATGGACTAAGATGATTTTGCTATTGAAGGGACACAAATTGTGGTTATTGTGGTAGGGTAAAAATTGTGGTGGGAGGGACAGTTAAAAAAAAAAAAAAAAAGATATCTACCTCGAGAAAAAGTTTTTGAATCCTTATTCCAATTATTTCAAAATTTAAAACAAAAAATATGTTAATAACATTTTGTATTAATAAAATGATTGACAAATTGTTTAGAAATTATATCGTTTGAAGAACTAGTAATAAAATGATTGAAAAACTATTTTATTAAGAACAAAAACAAAATTTAAAATTAACATAGAAAATCTCAAAACACAGAGAAACAAGTCCTACATTGCATTAGCATAATATTAATAGTAAAATTGACTATGGCGAAAACATTACATAAAGTACCATTTTTTAAAATTTTGCTACAATGGATTGCAATAATGCTTAAATATATTTTTTGAGTTACATATTTCAGCATACAACTGAAAAATAGAAAATTATTCTTTGAAACAAGCTTTACAAAACATTCTCATAAATTTAAAAAAACCTTATACTTTATAATTGGAAAATTTAATTTCCAACTGTAACGTATAATCTGATTTAGTAAAATTTACAAGTCACAAGTAAAATCATTTTATTCATCAAATTTTTAAATATTTCAAATTAAAAGTATTCTAATTCTATTTACTGCCAACAATAATTATAAATGAAAGAATTTTGACCCATTTTCAACCAAGGGAGCATAAGTGTATTATATCAATAAATGTTTGTTATTAACATTGAAAAATATTTTACATTAATTTTTTTTTCTTATGTTTTTTCTGTTTATTCATAAGACATGAGCAAAATATTAGTAACTCAATGGGAATAAACACTTTCCTTTGCAAAATTGTCAAAATCTGCTAGTTTTTTGTAAATTTGAAATGGTTATAGACAAATAAGGCCTTTTCAAACTATATAATTCTTCCACTTGAGATTAATCATGTTTTAATGAATTAAAGTTACAAGTTCTGAAAATGAAATAAAACAAATGCCATAAAAAGAAAACTTTTTATGCAGTTTCTGAGTTTTATTGCAAATTGTGATTTATTTTAATTTACAAATATAGCATTATATTAAATTCATGGAAGCTGAATAGAATTTCTACAACTACTAAGACAATATTTATAAATTTTAGATTTTGTATCTGATTTTATTTTAAACTTGATTTGTTACTGAAATCTGATTGCAAGAACAATCTATCTAGCAAAAGCACGTTACAATTGATATATTTTAGGTAATATTAATAATAAAGGCCATCTTACATTTGCAATTTTGCTGAAAAAATTTGGACCGATAGAACTACAAGTGAGCTATCAGGGCTTTGAATTTAGCTATCAGGGCTCTGAATTTAATACAGTAAATGATGCAACAGTTACTGCTGGTAACAAATGCTTCAACAGAATACACATATATATAAAATCGAGTCTGATTAGCAGGAAAACAAAATTATTGCTCAATAGAACTTTGATAAGGACCATAACCACATATGCTGCTGAAATGTTGGTGATGACTGAAAGTGATAAAAATATCCTAGGAGTTTTTGAAAGAATAATACTGCAAAGTATTTTGGGAGGTGTGAAGTGCAGTGGTATATGGAGAACAAATTTGGAACTTTATAAACTATATGAACAGCCAGACAAAATTTATTTCAATCAAAGATTGAAATGGACAGGATACTTGATCAGGATGGAGGATGGTCAAGTCACCAAAAAGATCTTTGATGCTAAACCAACTGCAGCCTGTAAAAGGAGAAGACACAGGATTGGTGGATTGACTATCTCAAAACAGATCTGAAAATTCTCAAAACAAAAGTTTGAAAGAGTCGATGACAGCAGAGGGCAGTCTGGAAATCCACTTTGCGGAATGCAATGTCCCATTCTGGGCTGATGCGCCCACTGAGGAAGCAGGAAAAGTTATAAGTAAGCAAGGAAAAAAGCTCATAGACTATGCTAAATGTACTAACACCACACAACCTATTTGCATCTTAAATACCAATTCCATAAGTAATATGAAATATTCAGCTGTCAAATTACTAAATCATACTGTTCAATTAGATGATTTGTTGCCTGATTTTACCACAATGGTGCATATCAAGCTATTTTATTTCTTATATATTTTTAATGTAAGATTTCTGTATTTTAATTAAATTAAGCTTATTTCAATGAAAATAATAGCACATTTTATAAAATTTCTATGCTCAGCCTCAAAGGAGTTAATCTACAATGCATTTGGTAATTTATAAACCACAGATAAAAAATAATGACTTTTTTTATTTATACAATATATAAACAGATTTTCTAAATGCTGAGTCATATTTTAAATGATTACATTTTACTTACAAGGTTTTCTGCAGTTTCTAAAGCTTCTTCCTTTGTCTGGAACATAGATCCTTTTCCATACTTAACATCATAGACTAATGAATTGAGCTCCTCACTTAATTTCTTTGAGGCAATTGAAGCTTCGTAAAAAAATAGAACAGAAAAATGTTACATTTTATTAATAAACTTAACCTTTATTATATTGTATTATATTACTACCTATACCCAAAAAATCAAAAGATCATTTTTAAAGAAATGATAAAAATGATTCATACTATAATTATAACTGTAAATTATATAATTAAATATAAAATGTGCATTTAATACAAAGTAAAATTTAATATTTTGGCCTTATATTTAAAAATTGTTTAATGAATTACATTATTGGATAAAATTTAAATAAAATTGGATTAAGTTAAAAACATTTATAATTTTTTGCACTTTAATTTTATGTTATGGATTGAAGATAGAAACCAAGTTAACTTATTACTTAAGAATAAAAATCATTTACTTCGGAAATTTAACTTTACAAATTTCTTGTAGAACAGATTTGTTGTACCATAGATAATTTTGAGAAAACCTTGATACTTTTGATAAAAGTTTACAAAATAAAAGAGTGGATGCTACAAAACAAGGGACATTTTCTTTACCAATAATGAACGGAGAGAAATTTACAGTTGAAGTTAATTCTCTACAATGATAAAGAACTTTATCTGCTGGAACACAGTCTTCTGTCTGTCCAACAATACAGCACCCAACAGTTTCCATAGCAGAATGAATTTCCTCTTTTTTCAAATACACTTGAAAGCCAGGAATAGATTCGAGTTTATCAAGAGTACCACCAGTATGACTCAAGGATCTGCCAGATATCATTGGCACCTAAAATCCAGCAACAGAATAAGAATATCAAATATAACTGTGCATATAACCTACTTGTAAACAATTTATCCTAAAAGAAATATTTTCTTTTGAAAATTTTAATAGATATTAAAATAAATTGCAAAAACAAAAATTATCAACATTTTTTGAATTTACAGAGGGTATTAACCCAGTTTTAGAACAATTTTGGGGCCTTTTAATTAATGTTTAAAATGTAAAGACTATTTTTTTAAATGTTTGATCTGATAGCTTTTATTCTGGACTATAAGTCTGCATCGTGATTTCCATGATATAAGAGCTTTTCGTAAAATTTCCAGAGATATTGCTTTCCATTCCTCTTCCACTACTTTTCAGAGTCCATTCATCGTGGTGGGTTTGCGTTTAGAAAGAGCTCTTTTTAACACAAAAGGCACAATAGTCCATAGTTGAAACGTCAGGGGACTTCACAGGAATATGTTGAAAAGGTATATTTGCAATACCTGTATTAGTCTTCATTTTTTCAAAGAATGCAGTAGTAGTTTTCAAAGTATGACTTGTAGCTTTGTCTTGTTGATGTTTCACTCTTTGAGAGACTTTGGGATAAAGAAGTGGAATTTCTTCTGTAAATATTGGATGTAAAACCTTCTCCTGATAGTATGATGAGTTGATTTTAACATTTTTTTCTACTCTTTTTATTTTTATCTTCCCATTGTAGGAGACACTTGCGACTATCATAAACCCCTTACTGAAATTTTTTTTTACATTGACGGAACCAGGTTTATACATTTTTTCTTCTCATTTCCTATAGTAAATAGACCTTTTTCGTTGCAGTCATTTAGGTAAACCTATGCTTCAGCAAGGGTCACAATGTATATCCATTTATCTCCTGCTAAATGGTTTTCATACATGATTCTACAAAATGTTTTGCGTTGAGCCACATGTTTCGGCAAAAGCTGGTGAAGATTGTTTTTTTAGCTTTTTAAGTTGTAAATCTTGATTTATTATTTTATTTATTGTTGCTACAGATGTATCCAAGGACTTTGCAATTGATTTCTGTGTTGGCGGATTTTCTCTTCTTACCAGGGATTTCACTTGGGAACATTTGAAACAGTACATACTTTTTTCGGATATTCGTTTGGAGTCTTCTTTCCGTGTAGAAATAATGATTGACTTTTTTTACCTGTCCAATTAATAATGTTGCTTATTTTGCACTTAGAAATTTTAATACCATGCATTTCGCAACGTTTTTGAATTCTAGTATAAGAATATTTCTCTTCGGAAAGCGCAAAAACATATCCCTCAATCCCCAGCTTGCTTACATGCTACATTTTGAAAGAACAATAAATTTTAAAGTAGCAGACAATATTTCTCATTTCAAATAATAAGCTGTTGCCAAAAATTTTTATTTCAAAACATTTACTCTTTTAAAATTCTTAATCGAAATCGTTCTAATCATGTGTTAATGTTCTCTGTATTTATAGTAAAGATTATTTTGCAATGGTAAAAGTCCCCTTTATTTTTTGACATTAGTTTTCAATCTTAAAATTGCTGTATTTTCCTGTATATAATCCGCCGATTATGTGTTAAAGTTCCGAATTTCGTTGTATGTATTATACGCCACCATGGATAATCTGACAAAAAATATTTTTCATCAGAAAAGTTTACAATAAAGTTTTGAAAGAAATGCTGCTTATGTTTCAGAAAATAAATAAAAGATGGCACCAGTACTCAGTTGATTTGTTTTCACTATAATAAGCATTGTTCAATTACATTCAAGAATGAATTCAATTCTTCTGAACAGTTATTAAAGTTGCAATTCGTTAATGTAATTTCGCATTCTGTCTTGACCTCAACTGTTTTGTCCTGAAAACATTCAAATTCATATATTTTCATAGGGAAGTGAGAATTATTAAGTTACAGAGTAAATTTTAAGTTAAAAGCTATAGGGAAAGCAAATGAAAAAATGTCGATAAACATGCAATGTGAGGAGAAGACGAAGCAGGCGTAGTAGAAAAGAAAAAATGTAATCCATGCGCAGTTAGAAATTAATACATTTCTTTCATTTAACTAATAACTAAAGAGATAAAGTTTATTTTTAAAATATGTCTAATCTCATTTTAAAAGTTATTAAAATCTAAAAATCGATAAGTTTTACTAGAATCTTCTTGGACATTGATCGATATTGTGCTTTCATCTCAGTTAATCACACTGTGTTGAGGTGGACACCAACAGATCTTTATCATTATAAATGTTTTTGTAGAATTTACTATATTTTTAATTATAATGAATAATTTTTTATTTTATTTGGCATCAAATTATCAGCAGCGAAAACTTTCGACTATTCGAAGAAAATATTGGTGCTGATAATGAGATGCTTTTTTTCTCTGTTGCTGGAATAAAGGGGCTTGCAGATAATACAGTGCTGCAGATTATATACAGGAAAATACAGCAATTTTTAATTACAACATATTTTATTAGTATGCATTATTTTTTCTGGGAAAAAAATATGACTAACAATTCATTTTGATTGGTGTATTTCATAATCATCAAATCAATAGTATGTTATTCAATCTTTAAAACACTTTTACATTAATGTCATTCAATAACTTTTTGCTCAAGAAACTTTAAATCTTATGTATTCAATTTGATAAAAGTTAAAAATTAAATAAAAAGTTTTCCAACACAAAATTTTATTAAGTTCTTATAATCAAGTGAAAAACCTAAAATAATATTATGGAAAATACATAATCTAAATTATATTATTATTTATCTATACAAATAATAATATAATTTAGATAAAGGGAGTTTTTATTTTTAATAATATTAAATCAACAAATGAATGTATAATAACAGCTAAATTAGTCTATAATTTAGACTCACATCAGTAAAAATTTAAGTATGAAAAATTGTATAAAATCTGAAAACAATTTTTCTTTTTTTTATAAAATAAATAAACTATAAAAGTCAATGATCAATTAAGCAAATTAAGCAGTCATTTAATTTTGGGAAAAATTCTTAATTTTATTTTTTATAAGAAAATAGCAAGCTTTATAAATATCCAAAAGATTTTGCTTTACATTAAGAAATAAACATTTTTATCAAATACTTTATGAGTATAAAAGTATAGTAAAATTAACTTTTTGCATTTTATTATTTATTCAAATATATCATTTTATAATCACTGATTGCACTATTTGTGCTTTATAAATACCATTTAAGTAAATCAATATAAGCTGTAAAAAATATTTAAAAATATTTTTTCTTCCAACATAAAAGAAAAAATAAATTACCGTATTTTCCCGTACATAATTCACAGTGGCATATTATCCAAAAGACCTTAACAAGTAAAAGAAAAGTGTCGCATAATATGCAGCGGTGTATAATCCGGTGCAATTTTTTCAGCAAATATTTGAATGCTGCTGATAATGTCATGCAAGATAAAAAATATAATAAAATGCATAGAAAAAAATTTTATTATGAAAAAAAAATCTGTTTGGATCCACCTCAATGCAAAGTGTGATAATCTGAGATAAAAACGTAACATCGATCAAGATCTGAGAAGATTCTAGTAAAACTTAATATTTAGTTCTTAATAACTTTTAAAATGAGGTTAAACATATTTTAAAACTAAAATATATTTGTTTTGTTAATTATTAAATTAAAGAAATGTATTATTGGATACACTTTTTCTTTTGTACTGTGCATACTTTGTTTGTCACCTTACATTAATGCGTTTATTATCAATTATTTTATTTGCCTTTTCTATGGCTTTTAGTTTAAAATTTGTAACTTAAGCATTTTGGGTTCCACATGATGATACATGAATTTGAATGTTTCCAGAGCGAAACATCTCTTATCAAGGCAGAATGCAAAATGACATTAGCCCATAGTAACTATAATATCCTTCCAAGGAACCAAATTCATTCTTGAACATAATTAGACAATACTTAGAGTAAAAATAAATCATCTGGGTTGTGGTGCCATCTGTTATTTGTTTTATGAAACATAAACAGCATTTCTTTCAAAATTTGATTGTAAGCTTTTTTGAAGGGGAAAATATTCTATCAGATTATCTGCGGCGGCATATAATACACACAACAAAATATGAAACTTTTTTAACACATAATCCGCAGATTATATACAGGAAAATATGGTATTATTTAGATTTATTCTAACTAGATAAATATAGTATGATCCTTTGTTCATTGATATTCTAATGGCAGCAAATATTTGGTATTCTGTTCATAAATGACATATTAGTACATGTTTATTAAAATACAGAAATTTTAAAAGTACTTTGCTTAAATAATCATTTTTTTTCTATTGCTAGAAAAAATTACTGTCTTCTAAAAATACATAAAACAAATCAAGCTATTTTAGCTTGTGTTGTTTACTGTTAAATGCTAAAAAATCCCAGTCTAAAATATATATAATATTATGTATATTTATCTCAGTAATTTAAAAATGAGAGGCCTTATGATGTAATGGTAGAATTTTGCAATCTCAAGGCACAGGTCAGAGGTTCTGCCCTTAGTGTAAGTAAGGTTGAATCAGCTTTTCATCCCTTCAGTAGGTTAGTAAAACTGAGTACCAAGCATGCTTGGGAACTAAACACTGGGGGTTTTACGTTAGATAGACCAACTAACGAGGACACGTGCTTTGCACCTTAGGTCCTTGATTACGAAAACAGAGGTTGGCATTATAGGCTTTGGCCACTTGGGACTGTCATGCCATTGAAACTAATCTTTAATTTACAAATGAAATCAATCCATGTATTAATTATTTTGAACTGAATGATTAAATAATTTGTACTGAAATATATATAAATACAATTAAACTGAATATATTTGACACATCATTTCATATTACACTAATTTAAAATAAAACATTAGATTAGTGATCTGGTTTGGTTTTCTTTGCAATGGGAAGTAATTCGACTGGGATCTATAGTTTAAAGTGACTACAAACATCCAAGCCAGTGGTGAGATTTGAACCAGTGAACTATTGAACTGAAAGTCAGAACATTAACTATTCAACTGTTATGTCTAATTTAAAGAGATTGAATTTTTTACTTTAAATTAGATGAAAGTACATATAATAACCTTAAAAAATTTCAATAATAAAATGCCACTCACTCTTTCTTTTTAGAAAAATCTAGTGGCACATTATTATTTAATAGTGATAGAATATTATTTTACCTTTAAGTTAAGTGCAGCTAATGCAGGAGCCAGAATGAGGCTAACTTTATCTCCAACTCCTCCAGTACTGTGTTTGTCAACCATTAGAGACTTCCATTCATCTGGCCATTCAAAACATGCACCAGAATATTTCATTTCTCGTGTTAGTTCAGCAGTTTCAAATTTATTGAAACCCTTCATATAAATAGCCATTAACATAGCTCCTGAGAAAAAACAATGCAAATTATATAATCACTAAAAATATTCAATAATTTTTAACACATAATTTAGTTCAGTTAAAAAAATGTTATATTTAATTATATTAAATAAGAAAATTTCATAATAACAATATCTTTGCTCTTATAGTAAACATATGTCAATGATTTGATTTTAAACTGATTAACTGCTTGCCTGATTATCTTGAGATAGCTTTCAATTATTTATTATCCCGATATTTCTCAAGCAAAGCAGAATTTTTCATTAGGAATTGTTTTATCACATTTCTAATCAGGCTGGAGGAAATGAAAAGAAATATTGATTGGGAGTTTACCAAGTTTTGTTGGAGAGCTCTGAAATTGTTTTAGCAGGAAAGATCACAGGTTTCTCATGATTGTATATACCACTGATAATGGATTACTACTATATTGAAAAAAATAGCTGCATTGAAAAAGTGCAAAAAAACGGTGACATGTTAAGATAGGGAAAACGATGATTTTTCAGATAGTGATTGACATTGAAAATAAAGGAAATGATTCATTTTTAACTAGCCTTATGGAATACGATAGTTCAAGTGACTTAAAATCAGATGACTTGACGACAGCTTGAACGAAATAAGGTATGGCCAATTCTGGAAAATTTACTTAAGAAATTTCAGAGATCGATTGTTTTGGAGCAAGATATAATAGATGGAAATTTACTCCTTTATAAAGACAGACTCAAGTGGTACAGTACATCCCAGTGAGGAGAGCACAATTTAGAATAGAGATTCTTGTTGTGCGAATACAAAAATTGGTATGTGTGGAAATATACAGTGCAATAGGAATTAATTTTGGTAATTCATTCATTGATCTTCCTATATCAGCCTGAGTTGTGATGGCTCTTGCAAAATAACTGTTTGGTAAAGACTATTGTCTTACAATGGACAATTTTTATAATTCATCAGATTTGGTTGATGCATTAATAAAAAGGAAAACTGATGTGTGTGGAACATTATGATTGAATAAAAAAGATTTACCTAGAGATATAAAGACAAAGACAATGACAGAGAAATAATTAGGTATCAGAGAGGGAAAATAACTGTAATGAAATGGAAAGATAAGAAGGATGTTAGTCTAATTCACACTATACATACTACTAAAGTGCAGAATGTGACAAATAAATGGGGAGTCAAGACCTAAATGTGAAAATAACAACAGTAACAAAATATAGAATGTGTAAAGTTGACCAGCATTTAACTACTTATTGTACACTAAGAAAAAGAGGGAAAAAATTTTACAAATATTTTCTTCCATTTATTGGATTTGGCTTTGAGGAATTCCTACATTTTGTTCTGTAAATCAGGATGTTCAGCATCATCTAAACAATTTAGAATAGAGCTGGTTTCACAAAACTTATTTCAGAAAATCATCATAATTAGTTTTCTACCCTATTGGCAAGACCCAGAATTAGTGCTTCACCACTCAGGTTAACTGCAAGACATTTTCCAGATATAATTCCTGCTTCAGAAAAAAGTCAAATCCGAAGAGACAGTATGCTTTATGCTCCCGTAAAAGGGATTTCAGAGGTAAACCAGAGAGGGAAGACTGGATAAGTCTATTGAATGTCAGGTATCAGTTCATGTTGCCATCTGTTTTAAAACTTAGTATACAATGATCAACACTTAACTTTTTTTCTATTCAGCCAAGATAACTCTGCATAACAATGTAATATTAAAATTAAATACTGTTATACCTGTCAAATAGTAAAAATTAAACTTAAAACCTATATATTTTGTTGTTTTATTTCTTAATATTAAATTATGGAATTTAAAAAAAATAAGTTATTTGATATCTTCTCTTTTTAAAAAAAGGGTAAGGGAAGCAGTTAATGTATTGAATCAGCATTCATAGATTAGAAAAATGCAAAAGTCTAAAATTAATATGGTAAAGACTAACTATAAGAATTTGGCACGTTTTCCAATTTTCATGCCAAGGGTTGCACAGTAATCTCGCCAATCTAAAATATGTCACTACACACAATATCCAGTCACCAAATACCAACCACACTAGAGCTTCAACTTTGCAATCATGCACTATTTTAAAATTCAATTATAAAAATTTCTAATATTTCATTATTATTAATTAATACTTAAGTACAAAAAAGTTACATATTGAAAAACAAACTAAGTATCATGCAATCTTCAACAGGTGACAAACTAACAATGAAGCTAAATATGTAACTTAAATAAAATGGATTTTTATGAAATTGAATTTTAATTAATCGGGCAGTGGCACCCACCTTAAGAAAAAAACTACAAGTGAAACCCAATCTATGGCTGCATTGAGCCGGGCAATAAAGCTAAATCTGTTACATAAACAAAACAGTTTTATTAAAACTCAAATTTCAAATAACTGTACCTTAAAGAAATTCACTGTAGTGCAATCTAGCCAAAACTTAAAATGGGTACTAAAAATAAAACTATGAGCAAGCAAATATTCTGACAAAAACTAGTCTTTCTAATTAATCAATGTTACCATACTGAATAAATGTAAATACTAATATATAAAATAATTATAAACACAATTCTTAATATCTAACATAAAATATTACAATAGTAATTAAATGCATAAAATAATTAACCAAATAATTGCTTGCAGAATCATCGTCACTAGTCAGACAATAGACATATTATGCCACAATGTTCTCAGAATGATTATATGGCCACATATATTCCACAAAATAAAAATTTTAAATAATAATTCACAATAATAGAAACAATATGAAAGTAAATTTATTTAATAACATTTCAAAATAATTTTTACTTAAGATGCTTAAATTAAAAATTTCACTGCAAAGATTTAAAAAAAATTCAAAATATAAACCTTAAATCATCTACTTCAAAAGCTTAAGTTGTAATCAAATAAAAATGAATTACTAATGAAATGCTTCATGGGTTCCTGGATGAAAAACAAATTTTGTGCATGTACAACATTATAAAATGAAAGTTATGCTATAGAAATGCACAGTATGCCAGTTTGGTGGATTTTATCGATATTAATGGTTAAAGATTAGATGCCCATACTGGCACTTAATCTTTAATATCAATGACATCTATTCATTCATGACAAAAATAAACTTGAAAGTTAATTTTAAAATATTTAAATTTCAATATTAATGTCATTTTTTACCAATATTGATTTTGCTATTTTCATATTAAGAGTAGATTGTTTGATAGTAGTTAGATCTGAGAATTAAGTGTAGTCAAAATATAAATCCTTTTAACATTTATGAATGAAATGCAAACAAAAATATTTCAATTATAATTTATAAATTATGATTGAATATTTTCATTTAAATATGAAATTTATCAATTCCTTCAGTATTTCTCCAATTAAACTGATTCAAGTTGAAATTACTAAGATTTATAATGAATTAACAAAACTGAATACATTTTCTTCTAACTTGATTTTAATTTGTTAAATATGAAGTAATGGGCCAGCCTTTAATTGTTGTAATTTTCATAGGCAACAGAGCTGAAATTCAATAATTACTGTATTTTAATATTTTAGAATTTCCTTTATAATTTATTAAATGGTTGATTTTTAGTACTTTAAGTATTTATAAAAATTAACAATATTAATTCTCACCAACTCTCACAACAAGTTGTACTGGAACTTATTAAATATTAATTTACAATAAAATATTTATATTTAAAAAATAATAAATGTTCTAATTTAAATTTCTAATACTCCAAAAACCATGTTCCACAATTGTTGAAATTTATTAGTTTTAAGTAAACTAATAAAATTATTTATATTGAACAGCATTTATTAATGCAATTTTATACAAATATTTTCATTATGCCTAATATTATCAATTAAATTTTATTAATAATTAAATAAGATTTGTGATGATTTATATATTATATGGCAATATAAATATAAATGCAAAGTTAGATATATAACCAAATGTACAAGAATATATAAAAATATAAATGCAAAGTTAGATATATATAATTAATTATATGGCAATTAATATAAACAAAATTGGTTATACCTATCTGACAGCGGTCTGCTGTTTGGAATGCATCTGCATTTTGTTTAGTTGTCAGAACCACAGATTTTATGAAATAAGCAATATCCTCTTTAGAAAGTGACTCCCCTCTTACTTTTTTAGCAATGATTTCTGCAAGCTTAATATTAGACATTGTAATTAAATTTTTTATCAGGATACCAAAACCACCTACAAAATAAAAACATATAAGACAATTATTAGATGAAAAACTGAAATTTTTATTATTTTAAATGTTTTTTGTAGGTAATTTTTTTGGGTATTTATCATATGCTTACAGTATCAATGACAAATTTATGTATAACAGAATTTCACAGGGCATCACTCCCTTATATTAATATTGTTAATCAAACTTGTTAATATGAAGCTTTCAAACTAAAGTAACAAATTAAGCCATTAAATAATAGATTTATTAAAACCATTCTAATATTAAATAAATTCAACTTTTACTCTTTTCAACACAAAGCAAATACTTTCTATGTAAATAATAGAATATTACTATGACATTTGGACCATTATTTTTTATAACAGTCTTAATCATTTACAAATAAATTATATTGAATAAATACAGTTCTCTTTTACTGCTTTTATAGTTACACAAAAATGCAGTATTCTTAAGTGCAGTTTTATCTAAAATTAGTACAAAGAAAAATAATATTAAAAGTACAATAAAGTCAAGAAATACATTCAATACATAAAAACTATAGCAATTCATTATTACTAGTTAATAACTTACTATGAAATATAAGTTTTTTAAAATATGAAATTCAATAGTACATAAAATTTATATTTTAATTATTATACATTAAATACAATTAATATTTTAAAATAAAATTAAATCCCAAAAAGTGAAAGATAAAATCAAATACAATAACGAGAATTCTAATAGCATACTTGTATTTGTTGCGACATATGTATTTTGCGTTGTTTAAACCCGAGTTTACTACAGCTGTTTTGTTGAAATACATTGCGAAATTCCAGAGAATACCAAGGTCAAACATTTTGAGTGGACACTTCGAATTAAGATTCAATTACGGAACTAAAGTCTCAAATTTTCAATTTCGTTGGATTTGTCTGGCATTCTCGGTATTCAATTTCACAATAGCCAATCCCACTTTAAAATTCAATAGTTGGTCCCGTTCGCTCTTTTGATTGGTAGAAATAAAAAACCACAAGTTTAACTCATTTAGCAATATTTTTATTACAGCACAGGCTGAGAAAAACTATGCTTTCCTTATTTGTTTTTATTACTTGATTCAAAAGGTTTGAATTTAATTAATCTAAATGTGTAGTTTTTCGTTCCTAATATTAATTTTATTACTAAATTACGAAGAAAAATTGTTTATTAATTTATTCATTAATCAAATTTAATGAACTGACAATCAGTGACAAGAAAATAATTTATTTAATTTAGTGACGAGTTTAATTTAGTACGAGAAGGCACTCAAATTTTACAGTGGGCGGCAGCAAAAAAGGAAGTTAAGTAAAGATATATGCTTGTGTCAACCGTAATAGTTTAGAATTTGTTCGAAATACATAAATTCAGTTATTAACATTCCATTTTCTTGTATGAATGCATCCATTTGGGTATAGAAATATATTCAATAGAAATTTAGATAGTTATAATGAATGAATCTTATATGCTGATGGAATTATAGATAATTTGGTTCGAAAAAATAAAATAATACGTGTTTCAAAACTAAAAAGTAATATGAAATTCAAGACACATTCACACATCACTTTGGAATAATGATGTAAAATTCCCTGAAATTTTGAACTACGGGAATTTACTCAGGAATTTTGGGAATTATAACCCGGAATTTCGGAAATTTTGAGGGAATAAACTCAACGAATCATCTTTCGTTTAATGGATTGTCGTGTCTTTAATGTGAAGAAAAGTGAAATAAAGTATGTAAACATATATATATATATATATCACAGACTAATATGAATATATTGGTCGTTGAGATATATATATATATATATATATATAATATATATATATATATATATATATATATATATATATATATATATATATATATATATATATATATATATATATATATATATATATATCTGTTCTGTCTTCTAGTACGAAAATTAATTAGTTTCTCACTGAGAAAAACAAAAATACTTGTTAAAACAATAAAAATAATGAATTAATATTGGATATATTTTTACAAAATTGTCAGACTAAGTATTGACATATCCACGTTTCTGTCGTTATACATTCATAAATTCATACTGAGAAAGAAAAAATATATGCATACATGACATTAATGTTTGTAGTCATTCTAAATTGGTCAATAAAGCAAAATTGTTTTCTGTTCCTCGAAAACTTTGAGATACCGTAATCAATAGTAAAAAATCATAAAAATAAATTAATTTTTATTTTAAAAAATATCTGACAAAAAAAAACTTCAAAAATTTCTAAATCCGTCGGAAAATTTCAAAATTCTTAAAGACATACAAAATTTTCAAAATAATAAATCGGGTTTATTCCCGGAAATAAACCTAGTTCCCCCCCCCCCTTACAACACTACTTTTGAATGCATATGCTGGATTCTGCTGTAGTGAACAATATAAATAATACTTTTAAGTCTCACAAGATGGCAGTACAAGCTGGATGATCTCCTGTGAGCTTGGAGGCTGCGCATGCGCGAAGGCAGTTTTTCTGACTGCGGAGAGAGAAGTATAAATGCGCTCCTCTCGGTCACACTGATTGTACCTCAGGTTAAAGAAGCTAAGTACTTTGGACTCACTCTCACATCTAGATTCACTCGGACCAAACACATTAATAACGTCACCAAAAAAGCATATGCTGCTTTCGGCTGCTTAAAAAATCTTATTGGCAAGAAATCAAAACTGAAAAGACTATTATACATTTCTATGATTCGCCCCATTGTCACTTACGCTTCCCCTGTTTGGAATAACATTGGCAAAAATGAAAGAAGAAAACTTCGAAATTTTCAAAATAAAATTTTAAGAATTATAGCAGGTGTTCCTTACTATGTGAGAAACAAAAATATTGAAAAAGACCTCAAAATTGAAGACATTTTAGTGCATATTCGTAAATTAAATAAGAATTTCTATGAAAAAGCTAAACTCTGCAATACTGCAAATTTCAATGAGATTTTTAATTGTAAAGATATTCCTGAACTTAGCAAATATAGACCTATTGCTACTCAATTTTTTCTAAGTGAAAATGAATTTTTATAAGTGTTTACAGCTATTTTGTATATAGTGTACATATTCTACATTTTCATCTTGTATTTCTCCTATATTTTGTATATATTTTGTATATTTTCAACTTTAACACTTGCAAGTATTTTTTCTTAGAATTTCTACTGAAATTTGTTCAAGCTCCGACCACAAGGACAGCTTCATGCTGATTGGATATTAGGATTCCATTGCATTCCTTACTCCGCTGTACATTTCAGCGCTTCTCCGTTAATAATGTCAAGTTTCTCCATTCGGAACTATTTCAGATGAAAGAGTAAAAGCCTGCTTCGCAGTCTGACACTCTGGAATAACCACAGACCCAAGACACTGATTGTAAGACCTATCATCACAAATGCTTCCCCTGCATGGTGTTCCTTTTCCAAACAAGATTTACATCTTATAAATACATTTCAAAACAAAATGCTACGTAGAATAGTCGATGCTTCTTATTTTATAAGGAACAAAAACATACAAAAAGATCTAAATCTCGATGAATTATCACAATTTATTCAAAAACTGAATGTCAACTTTTACAAGCAAGCATCAAAGAGCTTAGCTGGAAACTTTGACAAACTTTTTGATTTTTATATTCTCCCTGGGGATGCCCAAGTCAGACCTATTGCGGCCTTTTACTCTTCTGACGCAATACTTTCTAAGGCTTTTGCCTAAACTTTTTTACTTTCAATTTCTTCACACATTTAATTCTTGCACTTAATTTTAACAGTTCAGATGAATGAGTAGATGCCTTAAGGCCTGTTTACACGTTCCGAGTTTCTCCTCCGAACTTCCTCAGAACCCGTTGCCATCGCGAAATCGGAGTGTGTAAACACGTTCTCGGATGTCGAGCTCCGATCTCGGAAAGAGGTAAAACATGTTCTACTTTTCCATCCGAGATTTTCGTCCACAGCCAATCAGTTTTATGGAAGAGTGACGTCATTGAAGAACGCAAAAATCAAAGTTTTCAACCCCAAAATTTTTTTTTTGTGGGGCATTAAGAAAATGAATTGGGCAAAAGAACAAATCGAAATTCTAAATTGAAGAATATAAAGGGCGGCCATATCTATGGAATGTAAATTCTGTTGATTATCACAACAAGAATTTCAGAAACAAAGGATACGCAGAGCTGTCTGCTGTATTAAATATATCATCAGACGAAATTAAAAAATAAATAATTTAAGAAGCCAATTCTTATGTGAACAAAAGAAAGTGCTTCAATCACAGCGAAGTGGCACTGGTAAGTTATTTTGTAAAACATTAGTTGATTTATAAAAATTCATTGCTCATGCTATATGATACTTAAATATAATTAATTTGATATTGCACAAAAAGTCATCTATTTTAAGAATTATTTAAAATTATTTTCTTCAACTAAAAAATTAATAAATAAGATTTAAATTATTGTAATTAATCTGCATTTTCTGATGTGATGACTTAAATTAACTGATCTACTCCTACTCATTTTAAAGAATTCAAAATGATGTAAATAACTTGAATCTTTAAGTTTTTAAACAGGTTAATGAAAATAAATAAAAATGAATAGAGTGAATCATTATTCCAATGATTTGATAAAAAAATATTTTGCTTTAAAATAGTTTTTATCAAAGCATTAACAAGAACTCTCTAGAAAAATGTTATGATTTGAAAACCAATGAAAATCTTTTGTTTGCAAATTATTGTCATTTCTAGGATTTTTCTGTTTCTTTCTTAAACTAATGAATCATGTTTATTAGAATAATTAAATATTAAAAAGTTGACATGTCTAATAAAAATTTTCCCTTATTCTAATCAAAAAAATTTTTTTTATAAGCAGCAATTTTCTATGCAGATATAATTGAAAAATCTAAATACATTCAGAACAACTTATTGGCTTTATCAATTTTGTTAACAGAATATTATTATTTAATTAAGTTTAATATAAAGGCATAACTTTTTTGTCCAATTTAATTTAATGGTGAAAAATATTGCTTAATTCAGTAATACATACTTATTATGATTCAAATGGCCTCACTGAAATATTTTTTTATATCTTTGTAAAAATTGACTAGTGTTTTTGTGACAAATTATTAATCCTTTTCATATAAGCAAATTAATTTTCTATTAGCTGAAAACAGTTTCTAAAATCTCTTATAAGACCAGTCTTATATCCAGTAGTTTCCTCACTGTTACAACACAATTCTAATTTGTGTCTTTGACCGATTCAAATTTTCTTGCCTGAACTCTGGCTCACCAACTTCTCTTGTGCCAACATCTCTTATGTCATTTCACGTTCTCTTCAAATTCGTTAAAGCTTCTCTAATTCTCTTTCATTCGCTGGTAAAAATATACCTGAGGGTGCCCCTTGGTGAGATTAGCGATTTTTGTTTGGCGCTAATCCTGTTCGCGCAGAACGCTGTGGAAACAGTAACGGCGGCCAAAACACAATGAAATTTCAAAAATAATGCAGTGAGCACATAAAAAAAGAAAAAAAAATTACTCACTTTATTTTGCTGGAATATCCTCACTTTGAGGTACACAGAATTCTCTAATAGCACCTACAGATATTGCTTAAATTTATCCTGATAAGCAAACCAATCAGAATCAAAACCAATCATAACCGTGAATGGATTTCAGAATAACGTTTAGGGTTATTACAAATAGAACAACATCACCCAGCTTGGCGAGAATTCAAGGGGCACCCTCAAGTATAGTCGAACCCATATCGCTAATTACGTCTTCACATATTCCCGTTTGAAGAATACTTTTCGAGTATCCGAAACCATGATTCCAAAAGTCATTTTCATAGCCAACTCTTGGAGCCAAATGCGATAATAGTATAGCTTAACAATCACGGAATTGATTTCGACATGACACCCATATCGATTAACAACTATATGGCTTCAACTCGTTGGAATCTAAATTTAAAATTTTAGTAAAAGTTACCAGACCCGTACTCGATTGGCGCGATTTCAAATTTTGGCACCAAGCGCTCTACAGCTCTGTCGCTAACCTAAATTACGTTTCTACGCGCGATAGATGTCAACCAATAACGATCGCGTTCGAACTTCAGCTTTGAAATCGCATGTTTTTTTAGAATTCCAAATATTAAAAAGCTGAATATTTCATTATAATTAAATACTGTAGAAGTTTTAGAATTCTAATAAATAGAAACGAAATTTTTAAAAGTCGATTTTAAATATACCGAGCAATGGCACCCACCTTAAAAAAAACATCAGTGTAGCGCTACTTACTACAGTGCCAACCGGGCAATAAAACTAAATTTCGAACGTTAACAAATTTCACTTTTTGTTTAAACTCGAATTTTAATATACCGAGCAATGGCGCCCACCTTAAAAAAACATCAGTGTAGCGCTACCTACTGCAGTGCCAACCGGGCAATAAAACTAAATTTCGAACGTTAACAAATTTCACTTTTTGTTTAAACTCGAATTTTAATATACCGAGCAATGGCACCCACATTAAAGAAATTTCAGTACGCGGCACATTCTAACACTAACATGCAATACACACAACTTAAACATTCATATACTTACTTTCTTACTACCATCACGCTCTAAATAAAAAAAACGTAAGTTCAATACATTCTCATCCACAGTTAATTTTCGTTAGCAACACACAAGCTCCAAAATTCGAATATCGAAACTCAATAATTAAATATTATTCTATAATAGTTTCAAGGGTTACATACAAAACGCGCTTGTCACGCGATCATGTTACCTAATATACGAAAGCACGTCATACATACGTAATCCGAACCGTTAAACCAGTTTGACGAACTTATCGCACCACTTTATCGCCTGCTTGGCGCATTTTACCCTTTGTACAGATCTCTTCACTTTAGCGAAAATTTTATCTAAGTTCATTTTGTAGTATAAACCTTTCCTTATATAAAGATCAAAGCATAGGATTGAGAAGCCGTTTCCCGTTCATTAAAGTCATTAATATGTTGACAATAGAACAGAAGAACTTTAATATTGTAGTTAGTTTAAATCGGCAAAAACACGATTTAAATTTTTAAAATTGCAATATATGTGTACTTAATTGAATGTAACAAGTACAGAAGAGCCAATGAAAGAGCGAGTACAAGTAACAATGTCATCGATATATCGATACACACGGACGAATTAGGAGATTGTGTCAGGATTTGGGAAATCTCTTCCCATGATAGGAAGGGTGGCTGGGTGGGTAGGAGAAGAGAAATGAGATACTGGTTTAACTGGAAAATAGAAGATTGATTCTTGGGAATTAGAAAATCTCTTTGGGCTGAAGCAACACCCCCTAGAGATGCATGTATTTTAGGAGAGGGTGTTGGCTGGAGAGGGTACATAATGAATTTCTATTGCGAAAATGAAGAAAAAAAGCAAGTTCATTTGTTTCGTGTTTGTTAATAAAATAAATGAGTTGGGAAAATCAATAATCGTAGCACATTTATTTAATGGTTTTAAATATGTCACTTTTTAATATAAGAAAAAAGCCTGATATTCTTGTTATATATTATTCCATATTTATTGACTTATTTTTCTTATTATTTTTTAACTTTTAATTAATTTTAATTAAATTTTTTAAATCTGATCATTGTTTCCAAAATTACTCTATTGGCTTGAACAAAAAGTGAATGGAATTTTTTTTACTATATTTTAGTTTTAAAGATAATTTTTTAAAAAAAATATTTCTAAAAGTAATTAAATATTTTTTACTTTAAAAATTTTTTCTCTTCAAAAATATTTTTACCATTAAAAATTAGGTAGTTATATAATCACATAAATTGCTGTTCTGAAAATGAGAAAACAAAATTAGGGAAATTGTTCACGTAAATAAAAATGCATATTTTCAATTCGTATTTAAAATTTAAAATGGTATGATTAGGGGATGATTTTCGGAAACAGGAAAAGATATTTGAAAATAATTAATAACACAGAATGCTGAGAATTTTCTAGAAATTTTTGTATATCAAATATAGAATTTTACTCTTGAATGTAAGTACCTGTTAAAAAATAAAAAACATTCGCTCATTATTCATAATGAGCTGCATTTAAGCAAATTAATTAAGATGTGTTATATTAAGTAGTTTTATAGAAAAATTAAATTTCGTTTAGAGTTTTAATCAGAAAATACGTATTTCTAGCTTATCTCAAAATAATATAACTGGGAATCAAGTATCTAAATTAAAATGTACGCCAGCACATTAGATTTAGAAAAATTACCTTTATTTTTATAAAACCAAGTTTTCAGTTCAGATTTATGTCGGTAAATTCAGTTTAAATCATAAAAAAATTACTTTTTGCATAAATTTCTGCACAAAATATAATATAATTCTATTTAAATAAATGAACCGAAATTTATCACAACATAATTTAAAAAATCATAAGAATGAGAATATTGCCTAATATGCTACAATTTTTCTTGAAAATGTGCCAGTAATATATATATATATATATTTTGAAACTACGTAACGTAAACTCTGCACCCATTTAGATGACATAAAGCAAACATTTGAATATGTATGTAATGTAATATAATTTAAAGATTTGAAAAAAAAATTACGAGATATTTGAATGAATTTATGATAAATCAATTTCCAGATATAAAATTGTATAAAATGAATTTTTTTTAACTGAAAAAATATTTTGATATAGAATGAACATATTTATTTGAACCTCATTAAATACAAATGTATTTTATTTTGGTTTCCAAATTTTTAAACAAAATATATAAATTAAAACTATTAATATACTTTCATTGTTTTTTTATTATTATGTGCATTTTTGATTATGATTCCATATAAATATATGTACTTTTTATTGTACCATGTTTTAATTTCACTATATTTTACTATGAATATGTAGAATATAAATATATAGAATTTAAAATTTGGGAAAAATTTGTTTTATATTTTTTTACTATACAGTTAATTTTATTCGTATAGTGATAATGTTGGTTGAAACATAATAAAGGTAGTTTATTCATTTTAATTTTGAACTTCAAAATGAAAAAAAATTTTTTTATATAAGTCAACTTTTACTTTTTATCTTTATTTATACCATCATGTGTATTTTTTAAATTACAGTTTGATGTAAATAAAATATATGTATTTTAGTTCCTGTATTTTGTATTAAACATTACATTATTTAATATTTTACATTAAAACAACATAAAATTTATAGATAATTAGTAAAACAGTTTTGCAGTTTTTGTAATTTAATGAATTTTTGTGTTACTATAAAAGTTACTTTATGAAAGATGATCATATTCACTTAAAAAGTATTATTACAGTTTTAATTGCAAAGCTACTTTATTTATCCATAAATTAAGATTCAGGAAACTGAAGCAAGATATGTGAGTTAATGCAATTTTTATTTTAGAAAATCTAGTTTATCTATTTCATAAAAATATAAACAAATAAACGCCATTTATAAAATAAATAACTATCTATTAGGTATCAAAAATTTTGCTATAATTGTTTCATTAATGTTTAATAATAGAAAAATATAAGAAATTTAATTTGATTTTTGTTAAACTAATTGTATATTTCTAAGTAAATTAAAAAAATCTCTTTGTAATTGATTAATCCTCCCACTTTACGATTCTTTACAAATTATTTGCTAGTTAATTATAAAAATTTATTTATATAATTGGAAAATCTTACTAAATTAAAACAAAAAATTAAGATGATGATTTGGTTGAAAAATAGAAATTATATTATCACGTCTAATTTAATATTTTAATTAACATTGGAAAACTTTGAAAATTACAATCGAATAATTTGAAAATTTACTTAGAACAGATGAAAATTCTAAAAACAAATGTAAATAACAAAAGATTAGGATTTTTTATACTGAAAGAAATATATTTATTAAAATATATAAGTTCAAAATTTTTCACAGAAAAACTGTTTGTTGAGGGAATAACTTATATTTAATTGCTTCATAATAAAAATTAAAGTTTTTAAGAAAAACAAAAATTGCTATTATTGAAATGTTGCATTTATTAAAAGAAATATTTTTATAGATTATTACATCAGCTCTTATTTTAACCTTAACTGGATGCTTATTTATAAATGATAATGATTTAAATTAACATTAATTATATTAATTAATTTTATGGAACTATACAAAATGTTATATATTTAATTAATTATTAATTTATTTATTACTAATTTAGTTTTTATCTATTCATAAAACTTGGAAAAATTGTCATTACATTTTAATCCGATAGATGGCAGCACAAAAAGTGTAACAAGTACAGAAAGTAATCGGTAAAATACTTGTTACTTTTAAAGTAACTGTACTCAGTACGTACCAAGTACAAGAAAAGTAACAAAGCCCCATCCCTAATTTTAAGGCAATCTCTTTTGAATCTTAAAATTATTGCCTTGCTTAAGCCAACATAAATAATTTTCCATATTACTGAAATAATAAAAAGCAGATTTGTAAAATATGGGCTCAAAAAGTTTCTTGTATTTTTTAAAATTGTTTTATCATTTTCTTTGTATCTAACTGTTTCAGAAGCAAGTTCCAACATAAGAACTGATAAATTATATAGTCAATCTAAGATTATAAGTCACTATAAGGTATATCAAAACATCTTGAAAAGATTACATATATAAATATAAAATAATTAGAGGTTATATAGTGCATTTTACTTTGAAATGATCCATCTTGTATGGAGTTTTATGTCATGTAATTTCGTAATTTTAGTGTTTTCTAAATTTTTATGTGTTGATATAAGCACAATATTCTTAACAACAGCATTACACTGTTAAATCCTCAATTTTCAGATTCAACCTTTTAGGACTCAGAGGATATTATTGATAATGAGTTTAAAGAACAGTCTCATTGTTCTTTGGGTGTATATACTATATGTATTGGGAATATGGCTGTATCTTTCCGGTTTTCTTCTGAAAAGAATTGTTATTCATCAGTATTCTAATTCAGAAACTAATATTGGTATAGATCTTAAGTGTAAAAATATTACATCTTTGCGATATGTTGGAGAATCGAACGTTCATGAAATAAACAATCCAACTTCCAGTAAAACATATTTGAAAAAATTCGATAAAGCAGTTATATTGATTATTGATGGCTTGCGTTATGATTTTACATTTTCAGAAAATGAATTCAGCTCTTTCCATGAAAAATACTATTTCAATAAAATGCCTGTCTTTCGCCAGGCATTAGAAAAGAAAAAAGGTCATGCCATGCTTTTTCGATTGCTGGCTGATCCACCAACTACGACCTTACAACGACTGGCCGCTATAACTACTGGTAGCCTTCCCACATTTATTGATGTCAGTTTGAATTTTGCAGGTTATGAAATAAAAGAAGATAACATAATTCATCAAATGAAAAATGATGGTAAAAAAATAACTTTTATGGGAGATGATACATGGGAAGCAATATTTCCAAATTTTTTTCATCGATCATACCCATACCCCTCATTTAATGTTAAGGTAAAATATTAAACTTTTTTTTAATGTAAAATATTAAACTTTTTATGTTAAATATACATTACTTTTATTCTAGTGTAAATTTGAATTATTTATTTATAGGAGCATAAAAAATTCCGTAAACATAGTGTATGTTATTTTGATGCTTTAATAAAATTTTCAAGAAAAAAAGTGTTGTGGAAGTATCAATAATTTGATTATTTTTGAGACATAATGTTAGTTTAATATAATAGAAGTTCCCGTTGATAATATAAACAGTTAAAAGCTCAACTGAAAGTTATAAATATTTTTTTTATAAAAAATATAAGTGTCATTGATAAGAATAAATAATAAATTACTCATTATATAATCTTGTCATGATGAGTGTAACTGTTAAATTTAATTCAATCAGTTAAAGTTATCAAATTTATTTTTTAAATAAAATAAATATATGAAATAATAAGAATGTTTGTTCTCGTACACGTGTTCTTTGTTTGCAAAGTGAAAGATATTTGAATTTTTAATGTCTATATTAACTATTATTGTAGTATATGATATGACATTCATGTAATGCTTTGTTAAGATGATATTTTTAGGATCTATTAATTGTGTTATTTTACTTGAAATGGATTATCTGGTTTTTGCATTTAATCGTTTATAGATAGGCTTAAAAGATTAAGAAAAGCTTTTTCATGAACCAGGTTTTGCAATTTTTTAATACCTTATAGTTTTTGATCTTCTAAATTTGCATGTCAAAAATCTCATCTGAAATGAAAATAGATTTCGTTGTAAAGATAAGAAAATTTCACAATATTGCATTGTGAATAAATATTAAATATTGTTAGGAAAGATAAAGAATGAGTATTACTCTGATAAAATAGCATTTTTCTTATTAAATAATGTAAAAAAATGAAGCTAACTTCATATTAGCCATGTGATAAAATTTATAATACAAGAAATTATATAGAAATAACAAGACTAGAATATTTCTAAAATTACACCAGTTTTAGATAAAAAGATCGAATCAGAAAATAATTTTAATAACTTGATTATTACATTGATATCTTCTTAAAAATATCTTTTTACTGCAATAATATCTATCATTTAAAACTATATTAATATGTTATAGTTTAAATATGAAAGAAAAATTTGGCACTTAAAGATGGCTTAAACCAATTTTTGATACTTATGATCCTTTTAAAAAGCAGATTAAATTTAAAAGTGAATTACGTAAGTAATTTGAGTATTTCATGAGTAAAGTTATTGTAATAGGATATTTGCTGAAAGTTCAATGGTGTCATTTAATAAGTTAATTTGGTTATCTTAAATTACAAGAAATTAAGTTGATGATAATGCTAAATCTATTTATTTGCTAAATTGAAATCTATGTTGTTAATAATCATCTGTCTTTGAAATTCCTCTATATTTTAATCCCTTAAAATTGTACAAAGTTAAAAATTATTTTGTTTTTTGTAATAAAATAATATCAAGCTCTTTTTAGAGATATATATAAATATTCTAAATTATTAATGTATTATCATATGATGAATAATTATTTACATTTTAATTAGTAAAAATATTGGCCTAGCAATTAATAAACTTCTTTTTAACCCTTTCATGCAAAAAATACCGCGAAAAATATACATTATATTGTTTAATATATAAAAATTGATGAAATTCCTGCACACATTTAATCGCACAATATGTACTAGATAAAATTGTGAAAGGAAAAAAAATAATAAAAGTTTTGCTATTGCTCCATATAGTGTACATCAAACATTAATTTGCTATTCTGTGTTTTCTTTTTAATTGCAAAAATAAGTCACTAGCTCTTTATAGTCTTAAAGTTAAAAATGAATGTCCATATCTTTGAATCCAGTGGAATCTTTTTCTGCTCTGATTTCTCCATTCATAATATCCATTTTTTTGTTTTGATTTTTAACTATGAAATCGATTGTGTATTGTTTTGATTGTTTACTTATCCAATTATTTTTGTTAATTTATCATATTTTTAATTGCTTTAAAAATAGTTAAGAAAAAAGTGTATTTTGTTGTTGTTGTCGTGTGCCAGCTAGGCTGGCAATATGGGGTGTGCTGCTCCACTTTTTCTAACTGAACCATATTTGGTGTGGAGTCCGACTTCTTCAGTACACACATGCCATAGGAACCCGTTTATAGGGTAGGCAACCATTCACACCTCATTCATACAAGGAAGGGAGAAAGACAGGATAAATAGAGAGAGAAAGTACATCCATCCCCAAACCGGGATTCGAACCCAGGACCTCCTTATCCCCAGTCAGGCACACTGACCACTAGACAAATTGGGTGGCAAAAAGTGTATTTTAGTTTTGATATTTACATCTATTTCAAGTTTTATTAATTAAGCATTACTAATGAAACTTTTAGTTTAATAATACTAGGTAAATGATACCTTTCCAATTAAAATTTCATCCTGAAATTTTAAGATTTGGTAACTTAAAAATTTACTGGTTTGCTCATCAAGTCTTATTCTAAGACTATATTTTATCTTAATTGTTATTTAACCCCATGATACTAAAATAAAATTTAATTATATATTATTAAGAAAGGTATTTTAATAACAAAATGTTGTATAATATATTGTGTACAGAATAAATTAAAAGTAGTACAGAAAAAAATAATAGCTTTATGAAGTGTATCTTAAAATGAAAATGATATATTTGTTAGTTGATTTTAAAATGGTAGTATATATTTCTTATTTACTATAATGGTACTTAAAACATTTGCAAGGATTAAAGGTTTTATTTATAACTTAAGAAAGTTTTTGAAGTGCAAGTATTTCTTTTCTTTAAATTTAAATGATTATTTTTGATAGTATCATCAAAACACATTCTGAGATATAAGGCAAATTAGAAAACAAGTTTCATTTAGTATTTCATATTGTTAATTTTTAAATTTTAATTTCCTTCTATTTATAATTTTGTTGAGATCTTTCATTATATACCAAGTTTAAATATAGTTTTTTTGGTTTTTGGTTGAGATATTTTTTAAATGAGAAAAATGTAGATAACAAACATAAGAATTTTTTTTTCAAATTGTATTGTTATTTTGTTTTCTAAATTCTTCACAAATGTGTCATAATCTTTTAGAGTAATTAAATCTAGAAATTGAGATAACATAAAATTAATAGATATTAGCCCATTTTATTTTATTGAAATATTGCTTTTGAATTTCAATCATATGTGTATAACTTTGTAATTTTAAAAAAATTTATAAATCCTAATTTCTTTAAATTATTTTGCTATTGTCATTTACAAAGTTAGTAAAAAATTAATATATGTTATACAAAAATGTATTGCATTATCTAAAATTAATTAATTTTTTGTGGAACATTTATTGAATTTTTTCAAGATTTAATTATTAGTCATTTGACTCTACTTAACAAATATTTTGGAAAAATAGAGATTTTTTTTTTATTATTTCATATTTTGTGGTATAATAGTATTATGTGATGACAATGATTTTGAAAAATACCATTGTAATGCTCACAAATAAGGGCGATTTTGTGTTGTTGAAGTAGGAATTTTGTGGGAAGATTTTGTGTGAAATTTATGATTTTCAAAAAGAGTCACTTGATTATGAAGACAAGTCTTCAATTTGTGGCATTTTTTCGTCACTTGTGAGAAATATGACAATGTGTAATATGAAATAGCTTTTCTTTGATATAAGTTTAATTTCAGTCCATAATATGATTTTTCTTCACTGAAATTAACTCTAGATCATAACTAACTAATAATTTTTCATTTCTACTGACATTTATGTCAATTGAAGGATGTGATTAACTTTTTAGCAGAAAATAATAAGTGAGATTAAAATGTAATTAGAAAAAAGTGTTTTTTTTAATATCATGTGAACTATGATATTGAAGACCAAATGTTGAACATATTAATGTAAAGAAAAACTGACTGATATCTTTTTCCTATTGATTAATTAAAAGTTTCTTTTTAATTTAAAAGTTATTTCTTCAAACTAAGCAGATAGTTTATTAAAATTTGATTATGTAATTCTAAGAATAACAATTTTTGAAAATTTGCTTTATTGTGTGTCGAGTTAGAAGCTGATTAGTTAGAGTTTTAATCTGCAATTCATAAGTTCAATTATCATATTGGGCATACATGTTTATAGAGTTGAGAATCCACTTAAAACTAGGTCTCAGTCAAATTAGCCTTTATGCTCAAAAAATGATCATAGGATGACAATCAAACTAAATTAAATTTAATATATTATGATCAACTGGAAATATTTTATAAATTAAATTAAAAACAAGAAAATAATCATTTACAGAATGAATGCACTCCATATTTTATATATAATTTTCATCCTTTTATTCCAGTGTTTAAGTTTCAAATATTATTTCATTATCATTCTTAAAGATTCTGTGTATGTATTTGAAAAAGAATTTGCTAAAGATAAAATTTTTATTCTGAAACAATTAGAAATATTACTCATCAATATATTAAATATTACTCGCCAAATTACTTGTCAATGTATTAAATGAACAATTTTGATTATTTATATTTGATTCTAAATTGAAAATTTATTTTTAAAAATAGCCTTTTATTTTTGTTATTTTTTGACAAGTTTAAAAAATTTTACTTGAATAATGAATACGAAGAATAATGTATAAGTTCTTTCTTATTTTCATTAGTCTCATATTACTCATGTTAAAAAAGCTAAAAGAATTTACAGAATTCAATTTATTTAATTATAGAATTTCCATAATTCCAGTACAAGAAAATTTTGGATCTTTATTCTTCCTATTTTGATGTTTGAAGTATATTTACTTTTCTTCTAAGTGGTAGAAAGAATATTATGACACTTTGATGTAATTCAATGTAAAAAAAATATGGAGCAAATAATGGAATGTTGAATTTATATTGTGTTAAACGATTTCTTTCATGAAAGCAACACAATAAAAAATAAATAGTTGGAAGTTAAATGTAATTTGCATTCATAAATGTGCTCTGCTTTTATTAATATGCTAAATATTAATAGCAACTTTTCTTTAGGATTTGGATACTGTAGATAATGGCATTATATCTCATCTTCATGAAGAAATTAGAAATAATAATTCAGATATTATTATTGCACATTTTCTGGGAGTTGATCATTGTGGTCATCGATATGGTCCTAAGCACCCAGAAATGAGTAGAAAATTGATTCAAATGAATAAAATTGTCAAGTAAGTATTAGAATAGTTGCTATTTTATTGTAAATGGATTTTGAACTAAGAATATTTTAAAGAAACTGACATTTAAAGCAATTAAGAACTTTTCTACTGAAATATTTCCACAAATAATGATCAAAATGTTTTTTTTAAAATGTATTTAGTTTAAAGATTCATATTCAGTGTGAAGGTGTGCAGGTGATTCCTATAATTGTTATTTTTTTTAATTATGAACTTAAGTATACTTCCTCTAAAGAAGTTTTTATCTCTTTTCAGCATAAAATATAAAGTTTTAATAAACTTTGTCTGAAAGCTAAGTGCAAGAGTTTTAAATCTTTCTATATGAGATCAGTTTTAAGAAACAATTATATGCCTTATAATTCTACTAGAATTCCGTCAATGGATTCCTTGATTTGGTCTGACTCCATCAGACCCCTTGGAGATAAGCAACTACAAAAACAATAAGCAACTACAACAACAATAATTCTAATAATAAAATAATTACTTAATTAATTTCTTAGTTAACTACAAGGTAATTAAAGTAACATTTGGAATAATATTGTTCAATTGAATTTTTAATTGCTGCCATTGAATTTTTCAAGTCATCTGAATGAATTAAAAATTTATAACTTTGAATGAATTGAACTATAATTTAAATGAGTACAAATTAAGTGAATAATTTATACTTATCAATTTTGAATGAAATAAATAACTGAAATTTATTACTTTGAATAAGTACAAATTATTTTTAACTTTATTAAAATTAATAAGTTTATGTGAGCACTTTTATTTAAAATACAATTTACCCTTTGAAGGAAAAAAATTTTTCCTTTTCAATTAATCAGATAATTCTAGTTTATATGATGAATTAGTTTTTGCTGTAGGGATGGATGAATTTCTTCTACATTCCTATTCAGTTAAATTAATTATGAATATTATTTTAACTGAATAATGTGGAAACTTTCACTGTTATTTCTTCCTCTTGATAGCATGTATAAACGATATGTGTTTTTTTTTTTTTTTGAGTAGTATAAGAAAACTAATTTAACTTTTCTTTTTCTGAAGAGAATCATTTTATGCACATTTAAGATAACATAACTTGTGAAATTATATTAATTAAGAAATTTCCTCACTCATTTTTATTTCAAAGAAATCAAAAGGACAAAATGTGAAAGAAAAAGAAAAAAAATATTTTTACAAACAGCTAAAATAATTTTAGTTGGGTAATCCTATAATCATTTTTTTTATCAAGCCTAACTAATTTAATACTAAATTATAGTACTTTATGAAAATATTGTTTAAGAATTAAATATTTGGATTCATGACTAATTGTATTGAATTGCTGAAATGTATTTGACTGAATGTTTGAAGGATATATTGACAAATAATTTTATTGTATGGTTAATTTAAATGGATTCCATAATATATTATTTTAGAAGTGAAATAATTAAATTTAAATGCATCTCATTTAAATTAAATCCTGTAATATACTTTATGTCAGTTTTGTGCAAAATTTCGTTTGTATAACTAGGATTTATTTTTATATAAATATTTTGAAAAAACGTTCTTTCATTTGATATTTTCCAATGAAGTTTTTTTAAATAAATTTTAGGCAAGTTATGGAGGAAATAGAGGAAAATACTATTTTAGTAGTCCTTGGTGATCATGGCATGACTGAAAGTGGTGATCATGGTGGTGACAGTCTTCAAGAAATATCAACAGCTTTGTTTTTGTACAGCCCAACTAAGTTAGGAAAACCATTTTTAGTAAGTTTACTTACAGAATATTTTTTAATACTTTATTTTTGCTTATTTGTTCACATAGTAGATGTATTTATCTGCTTCCAGCTATTATAGTTTAAGTTTAAGCAATATTAGAGTGATCACCAGATTTTACTTTATAGCATAATGTATAAGACAAAATTTTTAAATCAAAGTTATTTATAAATACGTATTATCTTAAAATGAAGTTTATTATGGAAAAATTTTATAGTTATTGACAATCTTAATATGAATGATTGTGTCAAGATAAAACTTGTATTGTATTCAGAAAAATTAAAGTAGATAAATAGATTTTTCCTGTGCTGAATAATTTAGAAATTGTTGACTTTATGTTTAAATACTGTGAATGTATAGTACTAACTCCTTTGTGGATTTTTTCTCTAGCATTATTTAAAGTTAATTATTTATCTTATTTTGCAAATATTGTAATGTAGCACCCCTCTCCTAACTTCCAATGAGCATCATCATCTACTGGTCTGAAGAAGTTTTTTCAGTGAGGGCAAAAACTTTGATATCTCTAATGCTCTACCTCTTCAAATTTCACTGTAATGCTAATTTTTGTTGTGGGTAGTTTAAAAATATTTCTATCCTGAACCTTTTGACCCTTCTTCTACTTTGGGTTTTGTCTAATATAAGACACTTTTGCTTAAAAATATTCTGTACTAGGTACACCAAACCCAATTAATCCTAGTTCCACATTTTTGGGTCACTTACTTTGTTTTAAAGTTCTACAATTCCTTAATGGAGCTTAGGTGTAACTCTTTAGAATCAGGACTGCCTAAAGTAGTCAATCGAATAAAAGCAATGCATCACACTCATATATAATATGGTGTGCTGATTCCATATCTTTGCTTCATTTCGGTTCTTGTTGATAGAGTCTCATTTTATGAATGTGTTTTTTTAATTAATAGTGCCCAGTTATGAAGTCCACAATTGTTTGTATCTTTATTCTTGAAAATCTGAGAATTTCAGAGATGCTTTTTACAGAAGAACTGTTAATCATATTTTGTGCATGTTTTTGTCCAAGAGTATTGCACCAAACTTTGTTTCTGACCCTTATTCAGTTAACCCTCTGTTAACCCCTGTTTCTGACCCTTATTCAGATATAAAATATTCAGTTAACCCTCTTATAATAAATTGAGAAATTTTTTAAGTAACACTTTTTGTTTTGCATTTCATTTTATAACATTGAAGTATACTTGTCATATTTTAATATATTTTTTAACATTTATATTAGTTTTATTGCATTTTTAAAATTCTCTTGGATAATAAAATGCAATTATGATATTAATATAAACAATTCAAAGTAATGAATACAACTCTTTTAATGAATGCTAAATTTTTTATATAAACTAATTATAAGATATCCAATTATATAAAAAATTAATTTATAATTTTCATACCAAAAAGTTTTGAGGAAATTAATTTGTTATTTAAAATTAATTACTTTTTAATGTAAATTTAACTAACTTGGAACATATTAAAATAATTATAAATTTAGCTGTATTTTTTTATTTTGATTAGAATTGCTATGCAGTAAAACTTGTTTATAATACACTATAAACCTGGAAAAACTATTGTTATATACAGTTTACAGTTATAGATTATTAGAGCTTCTTTTCCCATGATTGGTTTATTTCAGAAATTGTTACATTTTTTGTCAATTTATACTGTTTCATGACACTAATAATATATTATATAAAATATTATGCATTTTAGATTATTTTAAATATATGTAAAAGTGAATTTTAAAAAAAATGACATAAATTATTTTTATAAGAAATTGTCTATAAGCATTTACAATGAAAGGTATAATAAGAATAATTTTATACCATAATAAGAATATTGTGCCAAAAAATGTTTTTAATTTATTTTATTTGAAACAAGTGGCACTGCATTTATATATATTTGTGCTTATTTAAGAAGTTTATGGCTGGTTATGTGTTGATATAAAATCCAATATTAATGAGTTGTCACCATCAGTTACATTTGAAATAACTGAGTCTATCTTTCTTCATCACTTAAAAAAACTAACAGTACAATCAAACTAAAGAATTTTTAACATTAGATAAAAATAATAAAACTGGTCATGTTGTAAGAGTTTTAGTTATCACATATAGCAGTTGATGAACTAAATATTATTTTTATTACTATTTATTATAGTAGCATCAATATTGGTGTATTTAACCCTTTTTTTATAGAAAAAGAAACTTTAAAAATTTTGAATTTTCAACTATTTGAAGCCTTTTTAACTTTCAGATGCATTTTTTACAACAATTGTAAAATAATTTGAAAGTTTATTATACAGTTTTATCTAATCATTTAAAGGTAGTATCTTATATTTGATATCAATTAGATTATATTTAATATCAGTTATAAGATTGACATGTACTTTGCAAAAAAATAAATCGGTTTTTTCCTTTCTTTCATTTTTTTAATAATTCTGTGTTATAAAACCATAGTTGTCCACAATGAGAGCAGTTTTTTTAATTGATCTTTTTATAAAAATCAGATTAATCATCATAGATATCTTTCATCACCACCTTTTATTTGTCCTGTAGTTGACTGGCCAACTTTTCTCATTTTAAAAATATCAAAACATTTTACTAAGGGCTCTAATTTATCAGTTCCAGTTGCTTATATACATCAGAAACAAGTCTCTAGTTTGATTTTATCATGTCTCTATTACTCACTTTCAATTGCTATCAATCATCATTAACCTTTTTTAAAAATGAAACTATTGCAATCTCTGGAATCTTATTCTTTTTGGTAACATCAACATACTTAATTCCTTTATTAATTTTTGAACTTATTTGAAGTTTCTCTTCAATTACTAATGTTTTAAACAGGATCTAGCACCATAATTTAACAATTTTTAATGCATTACAAACCAACAAAAAGTCGCATAATCAAAATAAAAAATAAATATGTACTATGGTATTTAACAATGATTAAAATTATTGTAAACAGATGAAATGTAAAAATATTCATAAAAATTCTAAATGCATTGAAATAAATAGGAATTTTCAGTGACACTCATTCACTCACTCACTCACTCACTCACTCACACACACACACACACACAGCTATAGACTATACCATTACCCACAAATTTAATTGTATATTTTATTTCCAGATATAGTATTCTCTATTCTAGTATTTCAATTACAATTATTTTATAAATATAGAGATTTTACTTATCAAGTTAATGAGTTGCTTCAATTAAATAAATACAATGAAAGGTTTTTCCTTCAGGTAATATACATTTAAAATAAAGAAATTCAATAAATTATTTGTTATAACATCTTACTGATTAAATGTGTGCAAATTCTTTATTTTTTTATGTCAGTAATTTTATATGTTTAAATCAAATAAATAATTTTCTAAGTGTTGTATTATGCACTTAAGCTAACTTTAACTAATTTATTATTTATTAGAATTTCTATATTATTAACTCTAATGTATTCAATTTAAAATTTAAAAAAAAAAACTGAAAGATTTAAACCAATATGCAGTTTACTTAAATTTTTTTATTTTTTCCAAAGTTAGTTAATTTAATTGTATTCAAGACTTTTGTATCTTAATTAACTAATTTATTATTTATTAGAATTTCTATATTATTAACTCTAATGTATTCAATTTAAAATTAAAAAAAAATGAAAGATTTAAACCAATATGCAGTTTACTTAAATTTTTTTTATTTTTCCAAAGTTAGTTAATTAAATTGTATTCAAGACTTTTGTATCTTAACGTATATGTTGATGAAAATATTTTCTCTTTTTTACATTTTGTATTTGTTATCCATTTTAATAGCATTTTTTAATCTTTACA
Organism: Latrodectus hesperus; assembly: GCA_037975125.1. NCBI lineage: Eukaryota > Metazoa > Arthropoda > Arachnida > Araneae > Theridiidae > Latrodectus > Latrodectus hesperus. The sequence goes on along the minus strand of CM075856.1, from coordinate 12,672,459 downwards.
GATTTATGATATACCAACTGTGTCACAGGTGAACATCGTACCAACACTTTCTCTTCTTTTAGGTTTACCCATTCCATTTTCAAATTTAGGTTCTATAATTCCGGAAATATTTACTCTTAATTTCAAGAACGTTTGCTTTCATCCTAAGTTGGATCCTTTGATAGGGAAAGCTCTTGCAGCTACTGAAAATTCATTGCAAATACGCAAATATCTTCAGGCTTACAGCGAAGTTTCTTCAGAATTATCAAGTTCATTTACTTCAAAGATTGAGAATGAATTTAAGAATGTAAGTTCGTTATGGAATAATATCTCAGAAGATTTGTCAGAAAATACTGAAATTCTGCACCGTATTCTGGATGGATATGAAACATTCCTTTATAATGTACGAACCACCTGTGCAGAAAAATGGGCAACATTCAATATTAATTATATGATTGCTGGATGTGCTGTTCTACTTGTTGCTGTTATTTTCAATGTCATTGTATCTCATAAACTTGAGTTGAAACATTATTTATTTATTATTGGTGGACTAATATTTTCATTTTTAGTTGCTATGCTATACTTATTTAATTTGTTCAACTTTTATATATGGCCTATTGTAGTCATATTTTTCTATTTTTGCTTGAAGATTTTAAAACAAGTACCTGAGGAATATATGGTATTTATTAATGAAATTGCAAGCATTCCATCTGTGATTTTAATCATGCTATTTTTCATGAATTTCTCTAATAGTTTTGTTGTGTATGAAGACTTATCAGTCATGTATCTGCTACAATCTATTATTTTATACAGATTTTTGCCACTTGTTGCAGAATCTCTTAAAATATTTGGAATATTTTTCAACACTAAATCTAAAGCTACAAAGCGAGGTCCAAGGCTCAACTGGAAGAGCTGTCTACAACCTTTGTGTTTGTTGTGTCTTGTGCTGTGTATCAGGATCGGTTCAACATTCCACAAGTGTCGAGAAGAGCAGTTGTCATGCAATAACTCAGACTTAATAATTTCTCTAGAGAAATTGCATCAGGGTAAAACTTATAAAGCAACAAGACTGATAATTTCCTTATCATCCATGATTATTCCAGCTGTGATATTCTTCACCATGATGAATTATAGATATTCAGGAAAATTACAATCTGTATCAGCCATTGGCATAAAATATGGAACTTTTTTCATATGTGTATTGACTTCTCTTAGATGGTGGCTAAATATTATACCTCCAAATATAATTGAACGAGTGCTGAAAGGAAATGAGGTATATTGTTTGTTAATTATGTTTCTGTATTTTTGATTTATAAAAACATTTATATAAAAATTATTTGTTTACTTTTTCATAAACTTAAGATAATGGTACATTATATGCTTTGCTTTATGCATTTATGTACCTATAATTAATTACATTAAGTCTACTTGTATTTTCATTATTAAAAAAAAAACTGCAATTTTTTAAAATAGTTATTCATATTAAAATAGCTATTAAGCTATGTAATGGGATAGCACACAAATGCTTTTTAAAATTTTATTTTAAGATATAATTTCTGACAATTCTAAAAATGTATATGCTTTTGATATTTAATCTTTATTTCAAACTGTTTAATGAATCTCATTGAGGAGTTACTATTTTCTATTGGGCCGTGCAGATACACTAAAGTTAAATCTTAAAGTAAGTACAACAAATATAAAATTATTTGTCTTATTCAGCATTTGCTTGTAAAAAAATTATCTGGAAGACAAAATGATGTTCAGAATTGAAACAACAGCTTGGTCAGTTGCTTTTAACAATTTTTGTAATATTGAAAATATTTAAATTAGATTGTTCAGAGTTCAGAATAATGTCATCATTTTCGGAAATTTTTTTTAACTTGACAAATTAGTCATTTGTCAAAACGTATGTACTAACTAAAGAAAATAATTGAATATTGAGAAAAATTGTTTTGGTAAAATTTAAAACTAAATTTTTTTATGCAATATGTATTATATATATTTCAGTTTTAACAAAACTCGCAGATTTTCTTCAAAGTACATTTTATTAAAATGCTAGATTTTTGTACACAAATTTTCATATGCATTGAAAATGTAATTTTAGAATCTCCCTTTATTTTGTAAAAAACTTATTTAATTTTTTAAAATTAAATTTGCCACGTAATAAAGGGAGATTAGAATTTTATTACTTAAATGTAAAACTTTATAAATAGTTATTATATGTTTTTTTTAATTTATAAACTGATATTTCATGCTTTATGGATAAAACTTCTTGTTATTTATTTATACTTTTGTATTTATATTAAAATTATGTTTTATAAGTTGAAATGTACCCTGTTCTCTTGAAAATAATTTATTTTCTTCAATGATAATATTTTTCATATGGTGATATATATTTTTGACTAGCTAAATTAAATCTACCATTAAAAGTTTTAAGTGTATTTTGCAATAGGCATCTATTGAGATTCAACACAGATGTTTCAAGCGATAAAGCAATTTTAAATTGGTATTTTAAAAAACAAAACTTAAATTTAATGATATTTTTGATTGTAGGAACTATAGTATCTATGTTAAAATTCTTGCAAAAATTTCTTGTAGCTGTTAATGTATGCTATATCAAATTTACTGTTTTTATAATTGTAAAACTGTGAAAATTCAATGTTTCCATTATAAAATATTTTTTTAGTGAATATAGTATTCTGCAATGCTTTTTGTTTTTAATTAATTTTGGTGAAAAACTAAGTTACTTAAATATATTTAATTAATAATGAGAAGTGATTTTTATGATTTTATGATTATTTTAAATCCAGTTCACATTGTAAAGTACGATGTATAAGCAATTGACTTATGAATATGAAAATTCAAATTCTTTAAAACATCATCAGTTTTTAAATACACATTTTATATTTTTCTTCAAATTAACTGTTTTTAAAATTCTTCTTCAAATTCAATTCTTCAAAACTACATTTGTGTAGTAAATTCACTGGACAAAGAATATTAGTCACCCTAGTATACAATCAAAGAGGAATCAATAACTTTACAAATGGTACAGTTTTCAAATGACATATTCAGCTGTTTATTCATTGCTGTAAGTTATCATAAGACAACAGTATTCTTTGAAGCATTTTCATTTTAAGTGGAAATTCTTCGTTTAGATGTATAAATATAAGGATGTGACAGAGTGGCAAAAGGAATAAACACATTTGGCCACGTCCAAAGCTGTTAGTTTATTGCAATAAACTGTTAAATTTGCTTATAAGTAGCAATGTAATTCATGTGACTTGAAATACAACTTCAGAAAAGTATACAGAAAATATCCTAATCGACAGATATTAAAAATGAGTTGCACAGCTTTTGCATTCAAATCTGACTGAAATTGTTTCAATTAGTGAATGAAGGTTCATATTTACTAGTTAGCAAGATAGTATTGTGATTAGAATTGTAATCAACGAACACATTGATTCAGATATGTCACAAGAGGCCATTGCTCTTGTGACATCTCTTACTGAAGTAGAGATCACTATGTATGGGCAATAAACATTTGGAGGAATGTAATGGGGTATGAAGAATCATGCCTTTTTTAAATAACACACATCATAAACTGTCTAATTTGAATAAATTGGATGAATGAAACTTTCTGAATGGTACTTGGTCAGATTCAAGGTGGAAATGGTGGCATCTGTCTGTGGTGTCATCATTATGTTTTCTTTAAAATATTAGGGTCCACTCTTGGCCACTCAAGGTTGTTACCAACATAAACTAGTATGTTTATTCTAACATTCTGGATGATCAGGTAGTTTCTATCTATCAACATTTACCTGATGACTATGTTGTCAGTGCCATGACATTTTACATGACAACACAGCAAAATTCATCAGATTGGAAAAATATGCGATTAGTTTTATTAACATTCTCACGGCTATTACATCTCAATTGTAAAGTCATCTGAATTAATTACTGTTGATAATCTGGGACATGTTAAAACAATAAGTGAAATTCCAAAATCAATATCTTGTCAATTTGGGGTTTATATTATCAAATCCTTTATGAATGTGTTAAATTATATGTGTGAAATATGCTCAAAACTTTATTGAGTTATTTTCTAGTTGAGTCTAAGTGACTACCAAATACAGAAGTAAAGTTACATGATATTCAATAATGTTTTGCATTATTTTTCTCTTGGGCTGACTAATTTTTATTTTGTGAGTTTGTTGTAAATTATGTTAATAACTTACTTTTTTAAATCAGATTATTGTATTGATGAAAGTATCCAATATAATTTTGTATTAAGTTCTGTATGAATTCAAACTTATCTTCAGAAACAATAATTGATAAAAATGCATCATTTAAGATAAAAGAAATAAAATTATTCTTTTTTATTTTTATTTAATTATTTAATATTATTATTTTTTAATAAAATAATTTTCTTTTTGTAAGAAAACATTCTGCAAAATAAAGTCAATTGTTAGAAGTTGGAAGTTTATTTAGCTATCACTTTTACAACTTTTGAAATTTAGATCAATTGTGACACGGAAATCCAATTATCTATTTTTGAATAGGATGCAGCTATTTAAATAAATGCAACTGGATTACAGTTTATTTATCAAATATGGAACATTATTTCGGAGTGGATAAATAATTTCAGTTGTAATAAATTGCAAAAAGTGAATTTTCTTATAAAATTCAACTGTGTGTTTTGATATTAGATACTAGTTTTATTAATAAAAAATAGTTAAACTCACTTTTTTAATTGTTTCCATTTATTTTTATTTACTGCAGTTGTGTCAGAAAGAGTTTTTTGATAAAAATGTGAAGAACTCTTGAAATAAATCTTTTTAAATTTTCAATTTATATTACAGATTTTTCAAAATTAATGTAACTAATGCTATTAATTAATTTTCAAATATCTAATGATTTTTAAATTAAAATAAAATGTAGCAATTAATTAATGTAAAATTTTATTTAGGTATTTCTGACTCGTGCTTCATTTTTACTTTCACTTCTGATGTGTATCTTGATCATTCTGTTCCCATTTCTGACAGAGAAGCCATGGTTAACTCAGTCAAAAGAAATATATCATGGGAGTTTCTTATCATTTTTGTTCTGTGTTGTTCAGTTGCTTCAGCTCATTGTTGGTGATGCTTTATCAACTGCTGTTATGCTCATGAGCTTATCAACTTTATTTTATATAATTTTAGTTAACTCATCTCCATCTTCAGGTAATTTATCATTAGAAGACATTTTAAGTAATATAATAATGAACCCAAACATATAATTATAGAAGCAATGTTTTCCTTTTCTATTATAAAAACTATTTTTCAATTTGCTTTAATTTTAATACTTTTAAGTTTTAAATTTGTATTACTTTAGTTACTTATGATTAATTAGTTAAATTTAAGTAACCTTTGATATTCCTTAGAAATGTTCTTATAATATAACATGATATTTTTCTATAAAACATATACTTATATATAGCATGATAAGTTTTTTTTTGTTTTACCTAAAAAAAATTAGCATCTTTAATTTACTTATTAAATTGTAAATTTATTATTTTTTGTAAGTATTAAGATGTATTTGGTCATATAATCTTTTAATTCTACTATATTTGTGATTTCCAAATATGAAGATGGATGTATCAGATTGTCAGAAATATATCTGTTTCTCTAATTAATTTTTATTATGTGCTGCTGCTCATTGAAAATCCAAGGAAGAATAACATAGATCACATTTAAATTTATATCATGTATATACTATGATGGAGTATACAAATGATTACAATTTTGCTGCAACTGCAAGTTTTAATATAACAAATTGTATACAAAAGCACTTATAAACTATATATAGAAACAAACTAAGAAAATATAAATTACAAACTAAGAAAGATTTTGAAGTGTGTTTACATGACATTGTTTTTGTATGCTTGGATTTTATGTACTTCAAAGCAAAAGAAATATCACAAGCCTTTTTGAGTTTAACCATGTAACAATTTGTTGCCTACAAATATTGTAAGCTATTTTTTTAAGAAATCAGCAATTGTGTCATACAATGATTGATGATTTAAAATTATCAAGCATCATTCAGGGCAGAAAATAGTAGCAGAATTGAAAGGTGCAGATAGGAAGGATTGATCAACAGAAATAATTGCAACCATCTTGTCACATCATTATATGTGAAGACAGGCAAATTATGTGTATGCTGTTAATGAGGCTTTTTATGTTGGTTCAAACCACTTGACATTGAGGGAAAGATATCCTCAATTTCAATTACCATTTGAAATAATAAAAGAAATAATGGCATGTTGTAATTTGTGATTCTATTTCAATTCAGGAGTCTATTTCAATTTCACAATGGTCAGGTTACAGTTAAAAGATACTGGAGAAAGATGGCTAGCATTTTTTATGAATTGTTATACTTAATCTATATTGAATATAATTTTATGGGATTATATAAAATTCCTTCATACCTCCTAATATGCATTTTTAGTATATTAATTAATTAATGTAATATTTAAAAAATTTGCATTGTATCATTTATCTTAACCTTCAATTTAATTTCTATGGGTCAGTGTGTGTACACATGTAGCACTCTATGTCTTTTGTTTTTCTAAGTTTTAATTTTGTCTGCATCCATACTTCAATAAGATAATAAATTCTAACTTATTGCATGCAAATGTCTTAGACTTCTTGACTTATTATTTGCATAGTTTCCCTAGTTTATGTGCTTTCCAGATCACTTATTTCTTATCAAATATGTCTAATTTTGTTTAAAGAATGACCAGCTCAAAATGCATTATCAGCTAGTGTGCCATATTTGGCTGTGTGTGAAAGCATTGTGATTTGATATTTCCCAAAACAAGACATCTAAAGAATCTTTTAGAGCAGTTACATATAACAGCAGTTATTGCATGTTGCAGAGGCAAAATTCATTACTAACTTACCGTATCTCTCATCTTTCTAAAAGCAGTTTTTCATTTATTTAAAATTTATTGTATGTACAATCTAAAATAAATTTGATTTTAATATTTCCTGATTTTAATATTTCCAGAAACCCATCACTTATTAAGCAATTTAACTGGAATAATTACCTTAAAATACATGACCAGCTAATACACCAATATTTTTGGTCACCACCATTTAATTTTCAAATTGAATGTAAGAATCTAATGAAATTCAGTTATTTAAAGTTAGTAAACAGACACACATTGTAACATTACTAAATATAAATAATTTTTTTGCAGTGAAAATATAAATAAATGTCTTATTTTCTGAATTAATGATTTTTATGTATAAACATACACATATGTATATTTGGTGTCATGTATATAGTACACAAATTTTTTTTTAAATTTTTGAAATAATTTTTAAACTATACTTTTTTATAAAAAGAACTGTAGTATCTTTAAATGTTCCATTTCTTTGCAAGATTTTGGAATACTAGAATCAAAAATAACTTAAATTTTCATAAGTTTAAAAAATATTAATTGCAATTTTAAACAAACATTTAATACAATTTGATTTATTGATGTGGTTCAATAGAATAAATTTATTAAGTAAACTGTTAATTACTTCTTTATTATTTTATGACATTTTCTTTTTTAGCCTAATTTTAGTATTAATGAGTAAATTATAATCAAATTTTAATTTGATTATATGTATATACACACGCACACACATCACCTTTGACAAAGTATGGTGAATAAAGTACCTATAGTATGGTGAATCGTCCTGTAATATTAACATTCACGAAATGTTAATGAAACGTTATCAATGCACTGCTGAGATCTACTGTACATGTTCTGGAAACTTTGCAAGAAGTTTTCTTTTGGGATTGAATTCAAAAGCTTCATAAGATTTTGTTAGATGTCAGGAATATCATCAAATCTCTTTCCTTTCGAAGTAAGTTTTAATCGTGAGAATAAGAAGTCTGGAGGGTTGAAATCTGGCAAGTATGGTGCATGTTCAATTTGCACCACTTCCTTTCTTGCCAGGAACTGTTTGATGATATCAGCTGTTTGAGGGTTAGCATTGTTGTACACAAAATATCATGAACCTTGTTATGTGTATTGGAGTAGTATAGTGCGTAGATGTTTCATAAAATGCACCAAAATTTCAATTTACCTTGAAGCACTCATTGTCATTTCTCAGATAAATTCCTTGTGGACAATGCTTCGGCTATCAGAAAAAGTGATAAGCATTTTAATGCATGATTTGTCTGCTCTGACCATTTTCTGACAAAGTGTTGCAGAACACCATTCTATGCTTTGTCATTTTGTTTCAGGGTCATAACTGAAACACATGGACTCTTCCTCAGTGACAATACAGTTAAAAAAGTTTTTTGTTACATCTGTCATTCCAATAAAAACTTAAAAAACCTGTAAATGTGCCTGCTTTTGATTGTCACTCATGTGATGTGGCACAAGAGAGTAACTTGTTTTTCTCATCCCTAAATTCTGGGTGACAATTTGTCGGATGGAATCATGTTAATCTACAGTTTATCATTGATCATCTGCACAGTTAATCGGCGATCTTTTGTGATTAATTTCCTTATTTTCTCAATATTTTTGTCACTGATGGAGGTCACGAATTTTTCACTACAAGGTTGTCAAAAACACTTTCCCGACCTTCTCAGAAATGGGCAAACTATGCATAGACACACTTCATGGACAGTGCTTGATCTTCATAAACACGTACCAATAGGTGTTTCTTACAGTGTCTTGCCAAACTTAAAGCAAAACTTTAAATTGATACTTTCGTTCTTTTAACTGTTCTCAGTTAAGAACCAACATACTAAATAAACACTAACTAAAACAAGTCTTAAAGAAACACAAACAATACTCAATGGAATCAAGTAGAGGGAGGGGGCAAATAGTGAACACCTGCCATTACACATGAACAACGTTTTGCTTCACCAATGTTAGCAGAATGGCTATTCCGAACTTTATTGTCAGAGAGTGTGTGTGTGTGTATATATATATATATATGTGTATATATATATATATATATATATATATATATATATTTTGAGAAACTTTATTATTTTTTTCAAAAATTTGTTCATTTATTTAATAGTTAAAGAAAGAAAATTTTTCCAAAGTTTATCAATTAATTATTATTACACTTATAAACATTTTTTACATTAATCTTTATTTGATATTTAAATTATTGCATTACAAATTCCTTAATTTGGGTTTTTGAATGATTTTTACTAGAGAGTTTTAAAGTGATATTTAAAACAGTGATTTAACTTTGGAAAATATTCATATTCTAAAACTTTACAAAATTGCTTTTTATTAAAAAAAAATCCGTCCTTTTTTAAGACAGTTTTATTATACTAAACAGATCTTGTTAAGAATGCAACTTTCTTATTTAAATGGTGTGTTAACTGATTTCTAAAAATTATATTTGATGCATATATTAATTATATTAAACATCTTTCATTAGAAACATGGATTTGGCTTGATGTCATTGCATGGTATCTTTTCTCCTGCTACTGGTTTTATGGTACAGCACATCAACCAACTTTTACAGCTATACAATGGGATGCAGCTTTTCTAGTAAATTACAAAGAAGTTTACAGTTATGTTTTGTCTGGCATTCTAGTGATTCTGAATACATTTTGCTCAAACGTATTTTATGCATTAGCTCTTCCAATTCTTTTGACATGTACAGAGTCATCTATTTTCACTTCAAAGTCACTTTTAAGGCTTCATATGAAGTACTTATTGTGTTTTGGTGTAAAAGTAAGTGTGTATTTTAGTTTATTATAAATGAATTTTAATATATAATTCATAAATGGATTAAACTTTATAGATAGTTATTTATAACCTAATATAGAGATTTATTTATATTTATTTTTTAACATAACTTATGTAACATTATTATTTATTATATGAAGTAGCTTGTTAAATAAGTGATAAAAATGTTGTATAAAAGGGTAAAATGTATTATGAAATATGCCAGCCCCTTTAATATAAAATCAAAAGGGATATATTCAAATTAATTGACAAAAAAATCTAAATTCAGTGACATTATTCTCTTCAGAACATTATTGCTTATAATAGCAAAATAAAAAATGATTAGGTACTGTCAAATTATAGTAACTCAGTTGCATTTTTTATTAACTAATAATTCTATTTGCCATCGTGTTACATCTGGAGTGTGATAAATTATCATCAATTGATATATTTAGTAAATATGAAAAGTCACATATTTTATAAAAAGAGAATGTTATTACTTGTTTAAATATTCAATATATTTCAAAATCATAAGTTTATCTGAATTCTTTATATGTGGAATAAAGAAATGTCTTAATCTCAATTTTTTCAAGAAAAGTATATTGAATCTGCAATTATATACAGCAATAAATATTCTTAGAATTGCCGACCGATTGTGGAGTGGTTGGCACCTCTAACTTCGAAACAGTAGGTCTTGATTTCAAATCCTGGTTCGGGCATGCATGTTCCTTTTTCTGTGTTCTTTGATCTTTCACTTTCAGGGTGAACAGGGCACATCCACTGGGTGCCCCACTATATAAAATGCCATCACATTCGTCCCTGTAATGCTGAATAGGTTATCCTAAGTGCAGCCAGGCATTAGAGAAAAAAATTAGAATCACTATAAGCTTTTTAGAATTATTGTGAATATAAAAGTAAGTTTTTGAAGAAACTATACAAGAAACAATAATTGGAACAACGTGTAATTGAAATAACATTCTTTGTTAAATTTTCCATTTCAAATTACTCAATTCAATCTCTTCTTTTAAAGAAAGTTAGTTCTTGTTTCTGGTATCATCATTAGTTGTGAGAAAACGCAATTTAAGAAAGGAGTGCAGAAATCTCTGTTTTGGCTTTCTAAGTCATGTTAAAATTTAATACCAAGTTAATCAGGTTCTTAAGAAATGAAAAACTTGATTGATTTAAGAAGTACTTATTCCTTTCAATTAGGTAAAATATGAATTGTTTCAGATCAGTTGTAATGAATGATTGATGATTTCCTTTTAGATGAGTAAAAGTTCAATTGCTTTACAATTATAAGCAATTTTTTAAACAGATCCCAAAAAATGAAATTCTTTGTCTTTTAGCAAAATATGTAGAAAACTATTAAAATTAATTTACAAAGAATAAAAAAGTGTAAAGTTGTTAAAAATAAATAAATACAAATTACTATTTGAATTGTTGAAGTTGTTTCTTATTGTTTCTTATTTGCTAATAAAAAATTGTCCATAAATAAGGAAATTAATTGAATGACAAAATGTATATATGAATTGATTTAACTTAATAGGTGTAGAAGAAGGATGGAAAAAATAATATAAGTTATAAAAGGAGAAATGTATAGCTGAAATTTTGTTTTAAATGAAAAACATCATCGCATATCTTTGGAAGTTAAATATACTATGATTGATTTTTTTAACTAGATAAACTATTAATATTTTAAAAAAAAGTATTAGTTTTATTTATTTGAGTCTTTAGCTGTCATCTTTTTAAATTTTGAAATAATGTGATACAGAATTATGCATATATCAAAAAAATTCTACAATTATGTATCCATTTTAGTGTTAGTATAAATATTAAAAGAAGCTTCTAAAATAACAATTTATTGGATCTCAGTTGTACTGTTCTTTTTTTTTTTTTTCATATCTAAAATGATGCACACTTGAAATCTATTCTGAATATCTTGAGAAATATATATATATATATATATATATATATATATATATAATTTTTAATATATGTAAAAAAACAATCATTTCTGCTGAAGTAAGAATATCAATTATTTAAAATCTAATTGAAATAGAGGGCATGTAGTGCTATATTACACTTGTTCAAATTAAAATGCTTTAATCTCTGCATTTTTCAGAAAAACTGATTCAAGTTTTATTTATATTATATTAAATTTACTCAAGACTTAAATTATTTGAAATAAGATTAAAAAAATGATTTTTCTTAAATTAAAAATGTTCCCTTTGTTCTTGAAAAAAATTATTGGAATAAAAATCAAAGGAATGAGAGTTAACTCAGTCCACTGAAATGCAACCTGAATATTGTTATAAAAGTAAAACTCTCTATTGTTTCCATTAATATTCAATATAATTGTTTTAGATTAGAGGTTTCTTTTAGGAGAGATATATGTATGATTTCTCAATATTTTCTAATTAATATTTAAATTTAAATTGGAATAATATATTGTTTGGTGATTACTCTAAAAGGAAATTAAATTTAAAAGATATGTGAAAAACTGAGGATATATTAGACTATTTGTTATCAGAGATAATATCTAAGTATTGTACTTTTTATACATTTGTAACTTATTAAATCTCACATATAACATACATCATTGTAGTTCTTTTTCATAAACATTGCAAAATAAGAGAAGCATTTTCATTGTTTAAATGTATTTATACTAAATAAAATTAGAATTTTTCAACAATTCTAAATCTATTTTCAAAAAGCTAAACTTTTTCATAAGTTTTATGACATATTAATTACTTGCAATAATTTAATTTTGCATTTTTATTATTAAAAAAGTTTACCAAATATTCATTTTTATCAATACATCTATTATTAAAAAAATTTTTTAAGCAATTCATATTCTAAGAAACTAATGTTTTGATATTAATAATAAAGTAATAACACAGTATGTAATTTTTATGGATAAGTATAGACATTGCTCTAATGAGATTTTACAATTTTAACTAAATAGTTTTAATCAATTAACTTTATAACTTCCAAAAAATTTATTAATCATAAAAAATATGAATAATTTATATTTTGAATGCATAATATTAATTATATAAATTATTAATATTCAAAAATTTTTGAATTTCTTATTTATAAAAAATTGAATATTTATGGGAATGAATTAAAATTATTTTATAGTATGTAGTTTTCCAAAAGTGTGTGTTTGAAATGTTTAGTTTATTTTTCTTATGTATGAATCCCTAAAATAAAAATGCGTATTTTCTTTAAATATTAATATAGAATTCATAAAAGAGATGCTCTCCTATATGAATATCATTGTAATATTAAAACTAATTTTAGTAAAAATTACTAAGATTTTCAAATTAAATTTTGAAATTATATATGTATCACAATTGAGTGCAATAGCATAAAAAATTTGCAATTCATTATCTATAAAAATGAATTTTAGTGTATTTGATTCATTTTTAGTAATCTTTTGACTCTTCTGTTTAAAAAGTCTTACTTTGAAAGGAGTTACTATTTCAATAAGAGTATTGGCTTGGTGATGCCATGTATAAATATACAGAGAATTTCAAAATTCCTTTTTACAGATATATAAATATGCAGAGAATTTCAAAAATGTGTTTGATATATTTTATTAGAAATTGCAATTGGAATCTTGCATTTTGTAAACCATTCATGTTTCCATTGGTTTATGTGACTTGGGTGTGAAATTTACTAATTCACAATAATTTCAAACTTTTATAACAATATATAATTTTTAAATGTGCATAAAAAATCAAAAAATTTAGAGATCACTTTAAAAGAAAAGAAAAATTTAGTTTTGTTACATATTATTTTGATATCTTCAGTTTTTTTAATGATTAATGGAGAGAAATAAACAATAAGTTAAAAGCCTTCCATTTTTCATTCTGTATGATCTAATTTTAAATTATGCCAATATATTTTCTGGTATATCAGCATTATTATAGTATCCATTATTAATCCTCCATTATTGTCAAAAATGAATTCTATATATAAATGTTGTAAACATGTTAAACTGTTTAATATTTAATTTGTTGCCCAATCATTCACATCTATTAAGTGGGGATTTGGAAGTTTTCTAAATTTTGCTTTTTTTGACATGTCATATGACTTATCAGTTATGAAGTCTTCGTGTAAAGCATTACATAGTAGGTGTTAAAAAGACCTTATAGCTTAAGAATTTTAAGCTCTTTTGGGTACTGTATATTAATTTTGCTATATAATGTCATATTGCTTTATTAGAATATAATAAGTGTCATAAATTTTTTTTTAAATTTAATTATATTTATTTTTTAACATTAATAAGATTGATACGAAGATAAGATTGTCCCAAATAAAAGGTAATTTAAATTTTGAAAATTTAAATGTTTATAGCATAAATATTCTTTAGGCAAAGGTTTCATAAAGGTAAAAATATGAGTTTACTCATAATTTCTGTCTTAAATAAAGAATAAAATGCTTCATGAATATAAACAATTGTTAAATATTTTTTTGTGATTGTCAGTTTAATTACCTTTTTTTTTTTATCAAAAATAAAACACAAACTTTCAATTTAATTTTATAAAATTTAATAGAATGTTAATCTAAATAAATATATTTTGTGAAGCTTATGGTTATATTTTATTAATATTTGATATTCCATGATATCATAAATAGAAATAACTGTAAAAATGAATGTCATTATAAAAGAATATTTTTATTATTAAAAAATCTTCCAACTTAAATCTGTGTATTTTTATTACATTTTAAATTTAATTCTTACTCATCTCTAATTACAAATTTAACAATTATTTCATAAATTATTTGTGTTGTGACAAATAGAAGAATTTGTAAATTAAAAGATTTTCAGAAATTTCTAAGTGGTTATATAACTTAAATTTGTATGTGGTGTTATGTACTATTGAACCACACAAGTACTGATTTTTTACTTTAGCATGGCTTTGCCCCATTTATCGTACCTTCAGTAAACCTCTTGTAAAAGTGATATTTTTTACTACAATCTAATGATATATATATATAATATCTAAATCTTTTAATGACATAAATTTACTGTGGTTGTATGAACTTGAAAATCTCTTCTAATTAAAATTTGTAGACTTTTATTTAGTATATTTTGTCATTTGAAGTTGCAAGTGAATATTGTGAATATTTTATTTAAAATTACATTTTAAATTTTTTACATTATGTTAAATATCTGTAATTTTTTTAGCTTTCAGGAAGCATATTTGCATCATTTGTCCTTCGTCGTCATTTGATGGTATGGAAAATATTTTCGCCAAAACTAATATATGAAGTTTTAGGATTCTTCATCACAATGCTGTTTGTTTCTATTAGTCATTATTTTTTAATGAAGCTATCATTTCGTTATCATAATCTCATCCGACTGAATCTCAAACAAGTTTTTGAATCAAAAGGATAATAATTTTCTCATTGTTTTTTACTTATTCTTCAAAGATTATGACATGAATTTTTTCACATTATATTTTAATATAGAAAAATATGTTAAGCTATTTTAGTTAATTGAAAAATAAATTTTAAAATAAGCTGTATAGTAAGTAACTTTAACTATAATGTAAATAAATAAAAATTTTCTGATATTTAATTTAGAAATAATTCAAATTTTTGCTGCCTGTTTTTCAAAACTATCATAATATAGTGTGTTTTGTATTTTTATTTTATACTTTTTTTTTTAAAAAAAAAAAGAAGTTAAAAATAAAATTAATTTTTATGTAAGCTTCTTTATACTACTATACACAATTGCATTTGTTTATAATAATGTAAAATAACTAGTATCACTGGTGAGCATAAAACAAAATTCTGAAAAATATATGTCAAAGTTGTATTATATTTTTCACTTATATCATTTATATTTTGTTTTGAAAATTAGTAAAAAAGAAGCAAAATGGCTAGTTGTAACCTACTAGAAGCATATTCATATTTTTATTTTTAACTAGTGCATAAACTTTTTAAGTCCAAAAAAATTTTTAAGTTGCTTGGATTATGTTTTCTTATTGATACTCAAATTTTAAATTGCTTCTAGGTGTGCTATATTTAATCCTTAAAATTATTTTTACTGTGTTTCCATTATTTGAAGCAAAATTGCATTGTATATTTATAATTGTTTAAACTAAAGATAAGCAAAACCCTTCATTTTGGAGATCAGATTAAAAACAGCTCATTCACACAAAAACAGAAAGGAACCAGTTCTTTTTTATAGATTCACTAATTCTCTCTTCAATGAAGCATTTAATTACATTCCCAAAAGATCAAATTTTATTTTTTACTAAGGCATAAGTTATAAATTGATAAATACAAATAAATATATTAAGTATGCAAAAAATAATAAATAAATAAACATTAGTATAATTTGATACTAATATTACACATAATTAAGACTATTGTAGTTATGGTTAAAAATTAATGAGAAATATGAAGGGTTGTTAACTGTAACCAAGAATCTAAGAGTCAGTCAAAAAATCCATGAGAGTAGGGAGGCAAGCTGGTGCCTGAATTAGAACGAGTAAAGAATTAAAAAACAATGGATTCAAAAATAGAATTGAACACAAAAGATGGAGATGAACTGCCGATTCTCTATGGACCGATGAGAAGTGAAGGATCTGAGAACTGAATTGCAAAAAGCTACCAGTCTTTCTTTCTGAGTCATCATTCACTCATTCCGTAAAAGGAATCATTTCTTGAGAATTGCCCATCTCTTATCTAAACACAGAAAATACATCTTGCAAATCATTGATTAAAACAATTTTGATACTTTGAAATGTTTGCAGTTTTTGATTGATTGGAAAGTTTGATTTGCAATACAGATAAGGAAGTAACAATGTTTTAAAATTATATTAAATCTAGAAAGGAATTGTAAGTGTGGTTATATTCTGTAATTAGAGTAAAATATTAGTTTTGTTTGTATTTTTAATTTTTCTTATAGTAAGTTATTAACCTTGTTAAATTTGATTATAACTTTTTAGAAATTATGTTTTGTATATTATCAGTTTTTAAACTTAGAATAAAATTGGTAATAAATTATAAATGAATTTAATATTAAATTTTCTAGAATAGAAAACTATTCTAAAATTTATTATATTTCATAAATGGATTGCAATTCAAAATATTTTTTACTAAAAATAAGCAATGATGTAGATTTTGTTTAATTACGGTTTTATATATATGTTTGTTTAATTAATTTTTTTATTTCATCAATGTTTATTAATTAATCAGTGTTTATCAATACAGTGTTCTTCAATGTGGTTTATACTGATTCCTTAGGCTCTGTAAAGAAGCAATTTTATTGAACCTAAAAAATTAGAGATTGTTTTAACAAAATTGCAGATTTTCTTTCAGGAGAAAATGAGAGAATCAATAATTATTGATTATAATTCATGAATTCATAGTTAATTATAGGCTTAGCCATATGTGATAATTTTCTCTAAATAAGAACTAATTGAATAATTCTGCAATATATATATATATATATATATATATATATATATATATATATATATATATATATATATAATAACTATCAATTTTATTCATAAATATATTTTTAATTGGCTATATAAGTGTTTAAAATGTAAATGTTTTGAAATTGAAACAGAAGATATGGGATTTTTTTTTTTTTTGAAATTTGTAGCAAGTTGAAGATTATTAGTATATTAGACTAAATTTAGTTTTTTAAAATTTTTAATTGTTGATAAGTAATGATTGGAAAAGTGATTTTAATTATTTTCAAGTTGAGCACACTAGAACAATCTACTTTAGTTTTTTTTTTTAATATTTTGCTAAGTTACAGCATATTATTAAATTATCCTGAAAGGTAATTAAGCTACTTGTTGTGCTATAGACTTGAGTTGACTTGTAATTTATAATTACAAATTTTAAGTTTTTTATTAATATATTTAGTCATTTTTCCTCTGTGAAGGATTTATTTAGCTCTATGTTAAGTTTGAAAAATTTATAATGTTGGTGCTTTACATATTTAATGAAACTGATTTGATTTTCACAGACGTATTTATATTAAAAAGAGCTTTTAATGTTTATCAAATAAATTGAAAATTATATAAGTATCATATTTTGCAACGGAATATCATGAAGTAAATTTTATTCATAAACCAGAAAACAGTCAAGTACTTCATTATTGTGCATAATTTTTATAGAAACTGAAGTAATATCAAATTTTGTAAAGTTTTGTTGTCATTTAGTTTTATTTATCTTTGTAATTTTCAGAAATAAAAAATGTTTTGTGAAATATATGGTTACTTTTGTTGTGGTTTAAAAATTTATTTTATCAAAGTTTATTGAAAAGGTTACACAAGCAGTTAAATTCTTAATTTGAATATACTTATATCTGTATACACAATAAGTATTACAGATAGCTTATGATTGATACACCTTCAGCTAATTGCTTTATAATTAAGATAAACTACTTATACTATTAGTAAATTTAAAAATAAAATACACATAAGTTAAATATTTATCCAATAAATAAAAATACAGAATGTTATAAATCTAAGAATAGTTTGCATGTGTTAATTCAAATGTTATTTTTACTTGTAATCATTAATAAATAAATAACTGCAAAATATGTATTAGCTGAGAGAAAAATAGTGATGATTATAGTAGTGATGTTGACTGTTGTCTACATACTATAGCACATTTTACTACAGTACCTGAAATAGGATTATGAATATTGATAATTTCTTAAGCATAGATAACTTTTCATTTATACTTAAGATTAGTGATAAAAATGTCCAAAAAATAGTATATGCAACTTATGACTTTAAAGAAAATTACATTATGTGATCACACACAAACTTTGACTAACAGATAAATGGTATTTAGACAATTTAATGGCTTGCTAAGGTAAATACACGGTCTGCAAAATTATCAGTTTATTTTGAATGTATCTTGAGTTAGCATGGCTGAAAATGATCAGCTATTAAATTGGTACAACTATGAACTACCAGATCTTTCTCAAGACTGTTGCACAAAGTAACATGCTGTTAGATAACAAATGTTGGATTGGATTGTTGATTTCTTGGCTGTCATACAGTCATGAACACTGAGTGAAAAGCAAGTTTAATTCCTAAAAACCACATTTCTTTAACCAGACAATATCCAGATTACATAAATTAGAAAATCACCTATATGACATCTACATTTGAGAAATTAATGGAAAGAGCTTTAATAGACATGAAAACCCAAACTCTAAGTCATTTATGAATGGTATGCCTTGATAGCACTGAATCTACACCAACTGATCAATGAAGAAAAGGCGATACAACTTCTGAAACAAGTAATCATTCTGATTTGGTCAATCTTTATGTATGGCTTAGGAACATGAATCTATGTAGTAGTTGATTCAATACCTTTTTTGATACAGTGACACAAAGTTATATAATTATACCCCACTTTAGCCAACATGTTAACTTATAAATCTGTTGATTATGGCAATACAGACAAATGTCCCTCTAAAAAAAAGAATAACTGTAAATTTCACTCTACTTACTATGTCATTATCAATCTTATAATACAAACTAATCCCATGCTTTATTTCCATACTTTAAAATCATTGTCACAAATTATTTTAACACAAAGTTTTTTATTAATGTGAAGTATTTTTGTTATTATTTTCTCATTATTTTATTAGTTTCTGTTCCAATAACTAAGCAAAAATAAAATGGCAAATTTTTCAGTAGGTTTTATGCATTTTAAAACAAAATATATGTACATAATAATTTAAAGCTGTACAAAGATGTAAAAAGAAATCTACATTATTTTTACAAGAAATATAAGGTGCACTTCTGAAGATTGATAATTTATCTGCACCTTCTTTACTTATTGAATGGCACAAGTAGATTCTGAAAATAGATAAAAATATAATTAAATATAAAAATTTGCAAGAAAAGTTTTTTATTAATTTAGTAGTTTTCTATATATATATATATATATATATATATATATATATATATATATATATATATATATATATATATATTGAGGAATATGAAATTGTTAAAGAACTAGAGCTAACTATATTTAAATTATGCATATGGTTTATTCCAAAATTATGAAAATTAATTATTAATATAAAAACATTCTTACTATCAAAATTTTATTTAAATAAAATTAAAAGGTTATGATATTTAAAGAAGGAATTCATGACAATGAACCAAAGTAGTAATTGTGTGTGTATATATATATATATATATATATATATATATATATATATTCCTTATGAAGAGAAGTGATTTATTTATCTAATACATTCATATTTATTAGACATTTTAGAATTTTTTTTTGTAGAAAAAGCTTAAAAATGATTAATTGTAGAAGCTCAAATAAAAAAGTATTACCCACACATTCTAATATTATTTTATTTAGGAGTGCATGATAATTAGATGAGAATAAGTTGGACCTAATATTAGTTTATTATAAGGAAACTACAATTACATTAATCATTACTTTAACCAAATGAAAAAATTACATTCAATTCTAATAATTTAAGTAGATAGCATTTACAAATATGTTTAAGTGGTTAGAAAAATGTAAAGAAAATTAAGAAGTTACATTGAAAAAAAGATAAAAATGAGGAAATATCAATTTTATTTTTATGATCTAATATAGTTAAAAAATGATATTATTTTTCAAAGAAATTAAAATCAAAATATTTAAGAATTTTATACAACTTACATGTATGTTAATTTGCTTAAAATATAGATATATCATTTTATTAAATATCTTTTTTTAAATTCTGAAAATTTCTTGTTCAAACTTATGGATAAATTGTAAGTTTTGGATATGAATATTAAATGGAAAGATTTAAAATAATTGATATAATGTATAACAAAATAAAATAACAAACATAGTCATTTTAATGTGATGATATTTGAGTGCTAGACTGGAAAAAATTAAATTTTTTTAATTGAATTTTGTTAATTTTTTATTATTTCTAAATTATTATTCTTATTTTAAGAACAAAAGTTACATAAAACAACATAAAAAAGTATACGAAATTTATATTTTATCAATTTAAATACACTAAAACCAGAGTTAACTTATGTAGACATCAGTAGAAATTAAACTATGACTCAATTTTCTAGGGAATATGTTTGCTACTGTGTTTAAAAATTTATTCAATCATATATTTATATATACTTAGAACTTCATTTTACGCTTATAAAAAGGATTCTTTTAGATAAAATGTTTCTGCATTTTATAATCTCTTAATTTAATGAAAATATTCAGAAGATAGTAAAATATTCACAAAAGAATTCATACATTATTTAATATTTTTATCAATGTAAATTTAAGTTTTTATATTTAAATATTTCTTTTGTTATTTTTGAGAGAACATTTTTTATTAAAATAGCAGAAGAAATATTTAAGTGAATAAACTTAGTTGGTTTGCCAGCATAATTTAATCTAAAAAATACTAGCTGATGTATACAAGCTATTGCAGCTTATATATGCAAATTAATAATAAAAATAATAAATAAACAATCAATATACATGCAGTTGGGAATATTTTTTAGTAAATTAAATATTGGGGTTCATGTAGCTATGGCAGAACAGAGCACTTTAGAATGAAATGCCCTGGGATCAAACCAAGTCAATTTTAAACAACAGAGGATGGAAGGGAAAGCTCCCCTATCAGCATTCACATCTGTTAGGGTGGTAGCTCAAGAGTTTTTCCATCTTTCTTCTAACAATTTGTAAATATGGTTTACAATTTACAAAAAATCCTCCAAGAAGGCAGTTTAGGCAGAGGATATTCAAATACATCAGAATAGGTTTATGTCATTATGTGATGTCAGAATAAGAGAATATTAGTATCTTAAGTTTCAAAACTAGTAATTATCTAAAAAAATTATCAACAGATAATTGATGTAAATTTTATCTGCTTTATGAATAGCAACAATGTAGTTATATGGATTGTAATTCTTAAAACTTGTTATTTTCACATAAAAGTTATTTTTTGCAGAAATATTTTATACATGATGTAGAGTATTTAGACTGATACAGCTGAGACAAAGGGTAAATAAATGAATCAAGCTCACTTAATTGCAAAATTTGGATTAAACATTTATTCGCATGCTATAAATAATTCCGACGAATATTTAAAATAACCTACGATTGGTTATGGTGATTATCTACAATGTTGATACAGATTGTTAATAAAAATCTTTTATTGACTTGCAGGGTTCACAGAAACTGAATTTTTCAGTTCCAAGTACTTTTCATTGAAATTGCAAGACAATTGACATAACATCAATGATGGATGCTCTCTTAGGGAAAGTCTCATAATTATGGGACTGAACGGTCTCTTAAGATTCACATTCGTCAATATCCTATTAGAATCTCCAGAACGCTCAGAGATCCTTATCAAAGAATAAAGTCTACTTGGAGTCATATCTGCTACAGGCAGAGATCTTCCTCAGATATTGTTGATCAGAGACTCAGGCTGACTCGCCCTGAGTCTTATCAACTGTCAGGATCAGAAACCAAGATGGAAACTGCAGGCATAACTACCTAGCCTCTAGTGGCTCTTCTATTTAAATCATTCTGCCCATCATCAGAAACTTCTTGAACATTCTTTTGATGTCACTTTTGGACCACATGCTTCTGGTCAAACAGGCGATTCAAAACCATAGGTGATAGTCAGAAATGTGCTGCACTAGGAAGCAATTAAAAACCCATTAAGGGGTCACAAAGGTTAAGGTAGAGGTAACTTCTCAGGAGCTCATTGTAAGTAACCCTTATTCAAAAGTACAGTTGGCCACTTGAAAGGTTGTTTCAATTTTTGCAGATAAATCAGATTTTCCATGAAGGATTTAATACCCCTTTTGAGTTATTTCTGCAGTTCCTCCACATTAAATCAAATCACTTCTAATGATTTTTCTCTGGTACCAGTTAGTTCCTGGGGTTCTATATGGAAAAATCAATCTCTTTGACAAATTCAAAGAGTCCGTTGGATGATGGGAACATCTTGGTGTTATGAAAGCAATAATGGTGACGTTATAATGATTCTAACATCAAATACTGAGTTTTATAGAGAACTGTTGCCGTACTTAGAATTCAATATAATCTTAGAATTATTTATCTATAATTGGTTTACTTTTTATATATACCCTTTGAAATATATAATGGAAATATTTTTCACAAAAGATATTGAAGAATTTGTCATTGTAATTCAGGAGATTCTAATCCTTGTCTTTCTAAATCAGAATATGAATTTTGGAACATTTCAAGAAGAAACAAGAAAAATGTTTACCCTATTTTGCCATAATAAATGTAAATACTTAAATGTGATAAAATTGCATTCCAAATGAGGATGCCAATTTCAAATATTTTGCAACAATATATATATATATATATATATATATATATATATATATATATATATATATATATATATATATATATATATATATATATATATAAGTAAGTTTAAAAAATATTATTTACTTCATTGTTTTTAAGAACCATGTTCTAGAAATGTTAATTTTGACATATGCTTGCTCCTTACATTTAAATAATAGTAATAAGCATATTATGCAAAAATTGTAATATAAATTATATCATATATTACATGATTGGTTTTATTTCAACAAATATAAGCAAGTCTTTAAAAAATTAGAAAAAAAGATTAACATACCAATATTGTCAGAAACTTTATCAAAGCCAATATTATCACTAGTTTTATTAAAATATACTGTATTTGTGATATTATTTGCTTTCAAAAGCCTTTTTTGTTTCTTAAGCACAGCTTGGAATGCTTTTAAGTCTTCAGCTTTTTTCATATATTTATTAACCTATAAACAGTAAATGTTAATCAATGATATTAAAGAACATGCACTATATGTTTAAATGAAATAATTTACATACATCCCAAATATTTTCAAATTTAATAACCAAAAAATATTAATGATTTTATTTAAAATATGGAAGTTTGAAGAATTTATAGAAAGAGAAATTAAAAATACAATGAAACTTTATTATTATGCCACCACAGTAACAACACATCTTACAGGAATGCTTAAAATACTTTTCTACAAAAGGTGAAGCAAATTTTTTTTTTTACAAAACATTTAGCTTAAAAATTTCCAGAGACTCAGTGTTCAATTATTCATTTAATTTTTGACTATTCCATAATAAAAAAGACACAATATGATGTAGAATAAATGAACAGATAGCAAAATACAACACATATTTTATAATACTTTAAATAATAATAATAAAAATACTAATTTTAATTAAAATTTTGCTCATAAGTATTAATATTGTTAAAATTTGTGAATAAATTAATAATATTTACAAGTTTTATTCATACTGAAAAAATCTTAAAATTAATAATATTCTTAATGAGATAATTATATTTTCAAAAGGTACACAGTAAAAATTTAGAATTTATAATATCTATCAAAAAATTATAAATATAACTACGTAATGAAGTTAATTAAAAAAAATATCTTTCTAATGCTTTATTTACTTTTCAAAATATTTCTTAGTAGTTATTTATGAGCATTTATTCACACACATGAAGTTTATATTATTATAACATTAATTAAACTATTTTTTCATTTTGCAGAAAAGAAGTATTATAAATACATGAAATAAATGTAAAAGTATCTTTTCACTGAAAATATTTATATAAATATTTTTCTTACATAAAATCTAATATAAAATTTTAGTCAGCATGAAAACAGAAGTGAAAATTTCTTAACATAAAACTACAAGATAAATGGAAATAATTTTTCAATAACATAATAAAAATAACTTTGTACTCAGGAAGAATATGTTTCATACCTCTGTATATAAGAAATCTTTAGAAGACCCAGATGATTCTGTTAAAATAAGATTCAATTAAAATAACATTTGGAAATTAAATATCAATAAATATTAAAACATTTGATGCTAAATCTTTTAAATATGAATCACTATAGTATTTATATTAATCTAATGACCGCAAAAACTTATCTAATTAAATTACATTATTTTTTCAAAAAGTATAACCATTATATAAATTAACACATAATTACCAGCTACTGCAGGTACCAAAATTTCTAAAGCTTTTTGGTAAATAAGACCAGCGTCATCATAACAGCCATCCACAGCCTGTATAAAAAGATATTTTAAATAATATACAATTTATGTATCACAATTTAATTTAAATTGAATTATAGAAATAAGGAAATAGAATGTCAGAAAATGGGGGAAATTAGTCATTAAAAAGGTAGACATGTTTGAAGCATATATGCACATAAATTCACTACAGGCAGCTAAATATTCTGAAATTGAATAAATTCACATTTTACAGTATAATATAATTAAAATTTTGTAACAAAATAAATTTAATTAACTGCATTTAAAATTTTGGAATTTAACAATCTGTTTAAAAATGGTGAGTGAGAAGTAAAATGGAACATTATTTAATAAAATTAATAATTTAAAGAATCACTAGGTATGTTATAAAAGGATTATTTAATCGCTAAGAGAATTAGAAATTCCACACGTTGTAAGAGCATACTTTACTTAAAATATTTGGGATTGGAAATGTACTTATTAATAATAAATGTTCTTTATAGCAAATTATATATTTATGTATCCTATCACATGATACAAGCATTGAAAAAAAGAATTTTATTTTATTTTTTTATTATTTATTAAACATATTAACAGCATTGTAGATAAATTCAACAAAGCAAAAGCATCCTTTTATCCCTTACTGAAATATGACTCTGAACTGTCAATAGAAAACAAAGTACTCATTTATAAATCGTTCCTTAAACCCCTTATCTCTTACGCTTGCCCACTCTGGGGCTACACCCACGATACTAAATTAAAAAACTTGAAACTATTCAAAATAAAACTATTTGACAATTAACCAATTCACCCTGATATTACAGGAATAAACAGATCAGGAAAGAATTTAAAATTCCCACTTTGAGGGAATTTTTTGCAAAAATCATGAACAATATGTACAATAAAGCCCATTTAACAAATAATCCAACAATTACAGAACTTCCGTCTTATGACGCAAACCTCCCCAGCAATAGATTCAGACCCCGCTCATTACTCAGATTCTGCCCCAACCCGCCTCATGCTCAATCAATTAGCACAAGTGCAATAACCAAACTAACACGCTAACTTCTTTTATTTATTCAGATAAACTTAAAAATAAGAAAAAAATAAATAAAAGAAATTATTTATATTTATATATATAATAACAAAAATCATATATATTCATATACATGGAAACCAAAAAAAATACTATGTGTATTTAATTATTTAATTCATCCATTTATTCCACTAACAATTAATATTTAACTCACTAACATACAAAAAAAAAAAAGAGTGCCAAAATGGCAAAAATTCAAATCTGGGCTATCAGCCAATCAGAGTCAAGGATTCTGTAAATTTTTCACGATTTTCAATATCATTTTTCACTAACTTAACTTTAGCGCACTTGTGCAAAAATTTACAACCTTATTATCCTTAAACTGTACCATTTAATGCAAATGAAAATTAACTTATAAGATCTATAGAAAATTTTTTAAGCTAATGCAAACCTAGTGCCAGAGACTAACTCTGATCAGAGAAAACATAGCTCTATCTACTTATACAAAATCACTATTCCCCATTAAAGCCAGACAGAAAACAGCTATAGAGCTACTCTACAGACCAGTTAACAGAGAGGGTGAGGTCCTATGGACCTAGGAACCTCAACAAACCGGCAAGGCCAGCCAAAATTGTACTATTATTTATTATAATTATTTTTACATGAATGTATACTTACTAATGAATCTGCTTGTTCAGCTAAGAAAAATGCTCTCTCTAATTTAGGATTGCTTTTGATTAAATCTTCTGCAAACAGAATTTTGAATTTAGTATGCTTCAAACTTTGAATTAAAAGAAATTTTAAAAATTTCACATGAAAATAATTTGTTTCACTCAATGTAACTAGCTATTCATAAGTTTAATAATAAGTTTGATAATTACCAGCTACTGCAGGTGCCAAAATTTCTCTCTCTCTAAAACTTATATATAATAAAATTATTATATAAAATAATTTGTTTCACTCAATGTAACTAGCTATTCATTAGTTTAATAATAAGTTTTTAAATATAACATATATTTCATTAATAGTTTAAGTATTTTTTATTCAGCAATTTTTATAATAATTTCTAGTCCTTTTAAAATAAATCACATGTATGTAAAAAAAGTAAAATAAAATAATTAACAATGTATTATAGCATATGAAATACAAAATATATGTAAAAATTATTACTTTCTTGTTGAATTAAAAAAGTTTAGTAATTTACTTCAATATTAATTTGTATTTCTCAGTTCAAGCTTATGAAATTCTAGCAGCATTAAACACTTTACTCTTTAATTAGCAAATAGATGATCAGCAGTTTCAAAATTATTGGATTCGGAAATTAAATCCAAAGGCAAACAACTAGATAATTTACATTTTTACAAACTAAAATATGTTCAATTACTGAGAATATGGGCCAAACATTGGGGATTTTTACTAGTCAAGTTAACCATGAAATATATAATAAAAACATTTCACTGAAACAGTGGTAAAAATAAAATAAGAATCTGAAAGCATTTTTTGCACCATAGAAAGGCAAAGCTTTTCCCAATATTGCTTGATATTATATTACTACTCCATACTAAACTATAAAAAATGTGATAAAAGTTTAATTTTCCCTTTAAAAACTAAAAATTGGAGTTCTGATCTTTCCAATTATTGACTTGTTTCAACTTATAAAAATTCACTTTAGTATATAAGGATATTTTGTTATGTATGTATACTAAAATGAATAGTTTTATGATTCGAATTTTATAAATTAGTATTGAGCAATATTAAGTAAGTACTTAATCTACATAATTTTAATATTTAAATGCAATTATAATTATAGAATACTTATGTTATAATGACTGTATTTTAACCTGTTGAAATTATGACAAACATCTAAAGAATTATCAACACATAACCTTGCATCATGAACTTTTAAAATAAATTCATTTTATTGTATATTGTAATAATTTAACCTTTTATTCTCCATACAACTTTCTAGGATAATTAGTTGTTTATATTATTTAATCGATATACATTATTCAGCATATAAAAAATGTTTGTTATCATAGTAAAAACAACAAAATAGGAGGAAGAACCAAAACTTAGAACCTAAGTTAATGATTCACAATTAAATTATTAAAATATAGAATTTTTAGTAGAGTGCCAATAACTGCATCACTTATAATAATTACATTACTTATAATCCAAATAGAGTAAATTGTTTTATAAATTTACACATAAAATTTATTAAAAAGATTTACCAAGGCTAAAAGTAGATGATCTCTTTACTGGTAATTTTGCTTGGGTGCTAGAGTTTGCATTTTCAGTGATCTTTTTCAATTCCTCAGCTCGACTAACATATTCTAGTAGCTTAAAAATAATGACAGGGAAATGTATCATAGTATGCTAATTAATTTTAGCTCAATTAATAAAACAAGCAATAACAGAAAATTATATTATTTAAGCATGAAATTCGACAAAAGTGTTCAATTATTTTCAGAAGAATAAATTAAAGCATTTCATAAAGTTTGTTAAATTTATTGTATACCTGCCAACCTCGGAGGAAAAGTAATCAGTCGATGCTACTGATTTTGAGGGAAAAATTCAGGAGACAACACTAGTGACAATTTTGCTTGAAATAGAATGTTTAAAATGGTACTACCACAAAAAGACAATTTTACTCTTTAGATTATACATTCTAAGAATGATTTATGCTAAACATATTTTGTGTTAATCCTAATATTTGAATAAAATATTCATCAACCACATAAAGGAATTATGAAAATTAAAAGAATATACAACATGTAAAAAAATAAACATCAACGTTTATGTCCCAATATTTATTTTATAGGGAAACTTTTACTAGACTAGTGTAATTTATAAATATTAAACTGATAAAATTACATAAAACATAAAATGTATTACTAAATAAATTTAAAGTGACAAATACTTCATTTGACAGAAATATTTTTCTAATTAAATTACTAAAAACTAATAATATTCATCCTAATTGAACTGATTATGTAAACAGGCACCTGGTGTCTGCTCTGAATGCTAATTATATGACTGCCAACTAGTAAGAGTTTTGGCAGACTAGAGGTTAGTCATGCTCTCACTGTGAATGGCTTGGGTTCGAAACTCAACCCATTCAGAACATATATTATTATCACTTTATATTAGTCCTTCATCTGTTGACTATTTAAGCTACTAAAGCAACTCAATAGACTTTTTCCGGAAAAATTTCAGCTGCTTTTAAGTTTTTCACTGAAATCGCCAAAAATCAGCAGATTTTCAGATATTATTGGAAAATCGTTAGAAATGAAGAAAAATCAGGTGTTTCTTGATAAAATCAGTAGAGTTGGCAGATATATTTTGGTTACGTAAGTTCAAATTTCATTCATGAACACATGTAAAAAATTTATATTAACATTACAATTGCACAGGTTAATATAAAAAAATTGAAAAAATAATGATATGCATTTATGTTTTGAGTATCTATCATTCTAATTATCATTTAGAAACATTTTCTAAATGATGACAACCATGAATTCAAATATTTAATATTTTAAACTTCAATATTTCTAAAAAATTTAAAATAAATTAATAACTGCAATACTTTTTTAAAATGTTTATTTATTTTTTATTAAACTCATTAAATAGTGATATTTCTTTCAATAATGTTACAGGTTTAAACTTACTTTTTTTCTCAGTTCTCTTCTTTTTAATGGATTACTTTCATCTATTTTGAAAAAATAAAATACATTACATGGGAATTTTTGAAATCATAGCAAAGAATTATAAAGGAAAATTATAAGCATCATATTCAAAACATAATAAAAGAAATATTAAAACATTTACAATGTATGTTGAAAATTAGAGACTTAAAAATAAACATTTTGCTTATTAAAAGTGAACGTAAATTAACTATAAATGTAATTTAACTTTAACAATGGTTTTAAAAATAAATATCTTGTGCAATTTTTTTCTGTTTTATGCTTAAACGAGATGAAATTCACCTAAACAAAACAGTTGCTATGTTAAAAAGACTACAAGATCTACAGTGACTTTGAATGATTTCAATTAATCAGAAAAAATTCTCAGCAAATACCATGTTTCAGCCTTGAAACTACAAAGAGTAAATAATTTTCCAACTTCATATTGATAAGTCTAGTAGTTTCCTTGAATAAGCAGAAATGTCCACAGTATATAATATCCAGTTAATATGAGTCAATTTCAGAAGAAGTTTCTGAATGTAAAGGGTAAATATCAGAGACAGGCAAAAAGTGGCATGAAAAGAGATTTCTTTTTCATTGAATGACCAAAGATTCTCATTTCATATTTTCTACTTACAAAATGGAGATAGTGATGAGAATTTCAACAAGCATTCTCACACCTGATTTAAAAAGTATGTAGAAAAGACTGATAAGACACATTTGTCTCAATAAAATGAATCTTAAATTAAGTGATTTCAGTATGGATGACATGAAATTAGCACAAATAAATTGAACTAAGCTACTTTAATTAATTTTGAAACCATGTAACTAATGCTAATGTAATAACAGTATTGGCAAATGCTTAATGTTATTGTAAGGTATTTTAATGTTCACAGCATAAATTGCTTTTTAGAGACTTTTTTATAGATAAGGAGCTTGTATTCACATGTTACAAGGAACACTCATTCCGGTAGACATGGATACAGAAACATAAAATCCATCCTTGTTCAACAATGAGTGCGGTCGAACTTGGGACCTTTTGCTCTGCAGAGCACTGCCTTACCATTAAGACAGGGTGAGTAAGTTTTTAAAATTTTATTTAGTTTATATTTATTGATTTTCTTGGTACAATTTATACTGTTTCTGAAATGTAAAGTTAATTAATGACTATAATAATTAAAAAAGATGTGTCTTTTGCTTCCACAATGAGGCCTTCAAATTGAAACAATTGCCCATCCTTGCTATGTATATTACTCATCAAACTAATGCTCATGTATATTGTTCGCCCTTTTCAGTGCAAAGAAGACAAAAGACAGTTCCTGATTTCATCCCAAAATGTCTATGAAGTCAGAGAGTGAGAATTTGAGAGAACTATTTTATTGAACACCATCTGGTGGTAACGAAAACAAATTACAAACAGCTGACCTCCAGCTCCATTGAAGAACATTCTCTAGAGTTACAACTATGATTCAAAAGTTAAATTTAGGTATTATGTGTTTTGTCATTTTGGATATGTAATTAAAATAAAAAAGATAAAAAACTTTATGGGTACATAGCTATAATGTTAATTTAAGAATTGTTGGAAATTTATGACCCGAAATCTATGATATTTCTTTGGTTCAAATTATATCATTTAGCAAAATTTTTTGACATTAAATTTTTAATTGTTTTATTCCAGTCAGGAAAAAAAAAAAAAAAACACTTTGAACTGCTTTTGAAAAAAACATTGTTAAAATATTAGTTTCTATGTTGCAACTTTCTAAACCTGTTTATGTATGTATGAGTATATATATATATATATATATATATATATATATATATATATATATATATATATATATATATATATATATATATATATATATATTATATAAAGATCAGTACATTTCATTCATATGGCAGCTAGAACAGTATAATTGAATAAGGCCATATTATATATATAATATAAAAATTAAAGAGTGAGCAGAAACATGAAAAATTTGACTTATATTTAAAAAAATGTTTCAAATGTTAAATTTAAAATTATGTGTACACAAGAAAGTTTTACATATGATTTCTTGTATATACATAATTTTAAATTTAATAAATTAATTAAAGAAGTTGATGCACAAATATTCAATATAAATAAATACTTTAAATGTGTAAATAATTTACAAAATGTGAAAAAAAAACATCCTAAATATAAAACTGTAAAAATAACTTTTTTGGTACAAAATACTAAGATCATTGGAATTTTCCACTTTAAATTAATGAATTAGTGAAAGAAAATGCATTAAAATTACCATTTTAGAATAAGCATATTTCAAATATCACTAAAATTCTATATTAACAAACAAAACAAATGTAAAAATATTTAACCCATCTAACCGTAACACTATTTAATTTATAACATTGAATACAAACATATTAATGTCAGTCATTTGAAGGTACTTACTATTTATATGTGGTACCAAATACTCTAAGGCTTGACTGTAATATTTAATCGATTCTTTATATTCACCAGCTGTATCAGCATTTACAGCTTTTTGTACGAGAGCCACCTAAAATATAAAATTAAACATTTTTGTTGAATGTTTTATTATTAGGTATGAATGTTTTCAAATAAAATCAATATTTATAAGTTTTTGAGTTAAAGAATACTAAATATTATGAATTTCAATTTAGGGATAATTTTAACAATTAACCTTAATTCAAGACATATAAAGCACTTTCTTTTATCAGATTATAATTTTATACCAAAATACTAACAAAATGTGATACTTCTCAGTTAATTACAGCAAATAATAAAACACATTAAAAAAGAAAAGAGGCGTTTTTTTAATTTTTCACCAGGAATTCGATAATATATGGGAAGATAAAAGTAATGCTTATGTGGAAATATAATCCATATAATAATTCATAAATAACAAAAAGAATTCATTTTAATGATTCACACAAATATTTATAAAATAAAGAAAAACTTTTAATATTAAAAAGAGACATGTAAAATTTGTATAATTATTTAAATAACTCTATTACTCTGACTTATTTGACCAAAATCAACAAAATATTTCAATTCTTAGCATTTATGAAAACTTTGACTACTTTAGAATAAATTGAGCATGCTGGAAATTTTTTAAAATAATTTTATAATATATTTTTTATAGTTTCAAAAAGTGCATAAAGTAGCAGGCCTCTTCAAAGTGCATTTGAAAAGTGCTGTGGCATGTTTCAGACTTCTAAATGAATGACTGCTAGAAATGTCACCTTTTCTAGAGGTACTGCTAGAAGCATTGATTTTGCTGATTTCTCTGACAGTACTTTTTGTGACTCTGGTCAGTCATAGCTAAGCATTTGAACATGTGCTCTATAGAAAGTGTTTTCATTTGTACTGTCAAGAAGTATTGGAGATTTTGCATTTGATAGTATACAAGCTAGTTGTATGTAGCACATATAAAATACAGGATGAAGCAAGCTAATTTGCTTATTTCAAATTGCAATAATATAAAAACTTGTAAAGAAAATGTAGGTGTTGTCTTGTTTGAGAAAATGTGCGAGATTATGGTTCAGTTGCCATCATGCATTGGAGAAATGAAAACAGTGCATTTGCCATGGAGGCCTATTTTTCAAACGGTATTTCGGTTATTTTACCCCAGAGCATTTTCCAAAATCACTTCAATATTGCACCTTTGGGATTTTTTCTGGGTTGAAAATCTATTATTTTATCAATGAAAAATGTTCAGGAAAACTGGTTTTGTGCAGAAAAGATGAGGTGGCAAAGTACATCCCATCAGATCACTAGAGAGCACCCAAGGAATAAGAGTGTCATTTTTATGATCCATATTGCATTTGGTGCATAAATCTGGAGCTGCCCTTGAAATTTCTGATCATTCCACGAGGCAATTTTGCACAATGAACTTCATTTTTATCAGTAGAAGCTGGTCATTGAGCAGGAACTTTTAGAAGGTAATTTTAATGTTCAAAGAAATGCATGTGAAACAGTTCTTGATCATATTCCTCAAGACATGATTGTTTCTTTGAGTGATGGAGAAGTTTTTCAAGAAAGGCTCATTTTCATTTGATGGATTTATCAATAAACAAAATATGCATTACTGGGCTATCAATAACCTCCAAGAACTCCACAAGAATCCTCAGCATTCACCACACATCACAATATTTTTCCCAATCTCATCATTTGGATTTGGATCATGGTTTTTTGGGGAAAATAAACAGACTATCAAAAGCACTTCAAACTGTTTTCTGAACATGCTGGAAGATTTTTTTTTTTACCATGACTTGATGAAATACATTTAGGAGGAGTATGGTTTCAACAGGATGGAGCAACAGCCTAACACTTCAAAAGCATCAATAGCAGAGGTGCAAAATCACTTCCCCAGACTCTTCATTTGAATGAGAGGCAATTTAGAGTGGCAAGCATATTTTCATGATTTGGCCACATGTGATTTCGTTTAGTGGGGTATTGAAACTCATGTGTCTTTATTGACTGCCCACAAACTTTGGAAGATCTGAAAAGAAACATTAAAAGAGAAAGGCTAACATATCTATCAATATATTAAAGAGAGTGATGAGTAACAGCAGAATTAAGTTCACCCAGTGTATTGACAATGGCGGGCGTCATTTGTTTAACATAATATTCAAAGTTATGTAAACTAAAACTTCAAATCTGTAACTTTTGTAAATAAAAAGATATCTTTAATACTTTTTATATTATTGCAATATGAAATAAGAAGTTAGATTAACATACTCTGTAGTTTGAAAATTTTGATTTTTAAAAATTTTTGACTGATATCAATGATTAATTTAGACAACATATTGAGCAAAATCTAATATACTAATAGAAATGAATAATGTATTTTATTTATAATTTCATTAGATGTGAGTTATTTTAAGTTCGAGGCAAACATGGAAATATATAAAAAAATTTGGCTAAATTTAATAAAAGTTATTTTTAAATCTGAAACTTTATGGAAAACAAAAAAAGATTAGAACTAATGTAAATAATAAAGACTAAATAAAATTTGTAATTTCTCATAGAATCATTCAAAACAGTAATATAAATTTATTTCATGCATGTTTTTTTATCTTTATCTTAAAAAATATTAAAGGAGTGTGATTTATTATTTTTTTAAGGATTAAAAGGTATAATATTTGATATACTTACACCCTTAGCAAATGATTCAGAAGTAGGCATATGTTCAAGATCAACATAAGGATGATTGAAAAACTCATCAAATGTAATTCTTTTGTTAGGATCTCGTTGTAGCAAGGACAAGATAAGTTCTCTGCACTTTTCAGACACATGAGCACCATAAGGAATCTAAGATAACATGGTATAATAATTTAAATTAATCATATCTATATTCTTAAAATGAAATATATAATTATTAATACATTTATGAGTTAAATAATGTACATACAATTAAAATCACAGTTATAGTAATTGTGGAAAGAATTTATACAATCAGAGACAACTTCTCTGATGTTAACAAATAAAATTATTGAGAAGAGGTAAGCATTTTTCATGTTAAGGATATTAGCAAGAAATAAATTAAATAGAACAAATTTAATCAAATTTTTGAATAAAAAAATGTTGCTTATTTTTATTTTTGTAAAAAGTAAAGAAAAACAAATACTGTCTTTACTTATTTTCTTACTAAAATAAAAATGTTGCAGTAACACCATTATTAATGACAAAAATCAAAGAGAACATACATGAACACACACTCATATTTCAAATTAAATTAATATACTGCTTAAAATAAATTATAAATTTTGTTAACCATATCTCACAACCAAATTCAATCATTTAAAAAAGTTTACTTAATTATCATTTCATGATAAGTAATTCACAATACATTTAATTTTAATTTCTAAAATCACTTTTTAATAACTAAAAAACTCAACTACAAATCTACAATAATATAAGATTGTCTTTAAGAAATGCCAGAGAATTCATGCTTTAATTACATAAGAATTTCTATAGTTTCCATGAGGTAAAAAAATTAATATTGGAATACTATGCAGAATTATATAAATAAAAGTAAGACTTCATTCATTTTAAAGGTAATTACCTTCTAAGGCAAATACCTGTTAGTTACACGTTGGATCACCAACTTTATAAAATCATAAGAGCATGTTTTTTCACATGAAAATAGAAAACATTTTAAATGATTTACTGCCTTGTAAAAGTTTTTATAGAAAATCAAAGTACTATTAACTATTTTTTGAACTAATTTTTATAAAATTAAATATTGAAACAAAAGTATTTTTTTCAAAATAGAATTTTCAAAGTTATACACTAAATGAAAAATTAATTTTCATTTCTAAGAAATTATTTTTTGTAAAATTGGAGTTTGCTGGGGAAAATGTGTCTGTTGTATATAATGATACATTTTAATTCATTTACAGAATATCTGACTTTTTCTGTTTTTAAATGTAATATGAAATTTACTTATCTAAAAAATTTAATATTAAAAATTAGATAGTAATTAGAGCAATGTAACCAAAATGAAAAAAATATTTGAAAAATTAACATTTAAATACAGAGCCTTTATAAAATAAATCATTTTTTCATTAATGACATATAATGTCTTACTTATCTTATAATGTCTTATTACTCTTACTTATATAATTATCTTACTTCAATTGGATCAGAAGATTTTATTTTTTCAGCAAGTTCTGCAAATGTACGAGAGGAAAAAGGAGCTTGACCAAAGAGGCATTCTAAAATAAAATTTTTAAATTGGAAACATTTTATTACATAATTTAAAATAACTGAATTAAATGAGGAAAGTAAACAAATCAATAAATGCAAATCTTAAAGATTGTAGTATATAACTACAATTGTTGAGAACAAGATAACAAGATAAAACAGATGGAAAACAAGATGAAACATAGATACTGTACAACAATATAGTAAGGCAGACTAAAACACAGCCATTTGAATAATATACTTCAGTATATTATTCAAATGGCTGTATAACAATAATCAATTACATGAGTTATTGTATCATTAATTTAAAATTAGAATACTGATAATCAAAATTTAATAAGATCAAATAAAAAAAATTATCAATAGACTTATGTCAAAATTCATTACACTGCATGTATGTATTGATTGAATATAGGCGCATATGATGAAACAAAAATCCCTTTGACATGTTATTAAAAACAGTAACATATTTATTTTGAAATGAAATGTCATGAGCTAATATTTTATGATGCAATTATTTTCAATTTTCATTTATGATACAAAAATTTTACTATTACATTATTCACATAAAGCACAAATATTATTTTTTACACGCTCTAGAATAAAACTGAAATCAATTCATTATTTTAAAAATATGTAAATATTATTTTTGAAAATACAATCTTCTATTTTTATAATATAAAAAACTGACAAATAAGAGAAATTTATAGCAATAGGAAAATTACACTATCTACTATAAGTATTTGAACATCTTGGGCTGTTTTCGATCATAAATATTTGGAGACTTTGGAACATTAATGTATGCTAATTTGGCAATCCAACTCATCCTAGAGGTATTTGGTAGGATTCAAGCATTAACTCTGGGGAGGCCAGTTCATTGTTAGCATACCAATATCCATGGGGGATGCAATAACATGACAAGTGACATCGTGATCCCGAAAGTAACAATGATCCAACTCATAAAGTTGCCATAGCATAGAAAGTATATTATTGTCTAGAAAACTGGATTAGGAGCTGGTATTGAGCGTTCCATGCACTGATCAAGAGTCTAAATATATACTGTGAAAAATATCCTCAAACCTTAATTCTACCTCCAAAAATCTTTACTGTAGGCACAATGCATTCTGACAAAAGGCACACACCAAACCCAGACTCTGCCTTTGACAAGTAGTTTGAACCTGGATTTAACAATCCAGAGAACCTGCTTCCACTCATCTATGATCCAATTTTAATGACCATGGTTTGATTTTGCAATCAGACTTATAGGCCACACCATGTCCATGGAAATAAAGTAAAAGTGCTTCATTGTGGATGGTATTTATAGAAGTAATGGTACTGGGTGCTTGTTGGAACTCTTGAAGTATGTGTACCATCAGTTTGGAGGTCTTTCCAAAATTCTTGGACAGTGCTTCTAGATCTTATCTAGTTTTGTGGATGCCAGAGAGAAGCCCATTCCAACAATCACCAATCATTTTTCACTTTTTAATCACAAATTCCACTGCTTAACTCACATTCAACTCATTTTGCAATGTTTAACTCACTAAATATGTCCCTTAAGGATCAGCCATTTCAATGATATCTAACATTTGCACCTTCCTTGAAGACAGATAGCTCTGATTATCAGGTGACTAATGCCAATGTTGTTTCTTACATGACATTATAGTACAGCAGGCATGATGTAAATGAGAATATCAAATATCCTCATTTGTATGAGTGCCCAAATACACACTGGTAGATAATGTAGAATGTAATGTTTTTAAATCAAACAAAACAGAAAGTTTTAGGAAAATTTCCTGATACAAATTAATGAAATAATTTAATGTAAAAATTATAAATAATTTTAATTCATAATTCATTTTTAATTTATTTGAAAATAATGCATAAAAATATTTTTTTATTTTCAGAACTGGCAATTTTAACAGAAGGTAAGAAATTAATTAATAATATTAAATATGCATAGTGAAATTGAAAAAAAAAATGTTTTTTCAACAGGATTTATCTACGAAAATTCAAAGGATTTTTTCTTGTTAAGAAGAGTTACTACTTTTTATTTTTATTAAAAAAACAATACAGTTTTTTTGATTCCCACAGTAAATATCAAAATGAATAATAGATTTAATAGCATGTTTTACATAGATAATAACTAAATAAGAGCAATTAAAATTATAGTATCAGTTATGCAATTAAAAAAACTAACTATTTTTAAAGAAAAATAGTTTACCATAAAGTATGATTCCTACAGACCACAAATCTACACTAGCATCATAATGATGCTTTAAAAGGATTTCAGGAGCCATGTATAATGGTGATCCTCGAAATGATGTTGCTTCAGTATCAGAGTGAAGGTATTGAGAAAGGCCAAAATCTAATACGTAAATATATAGTCACAGCAATAAAGTGATTATAAAGGCAATTTTAGGCAAAAATAAAGATGTTTTTAGCTTATCAATAGGAAAATTAATTACACTTAGGCTTTATAAATTTATGAGATATTTAATTGAATTTAAACTTTTTTTAATGTATTTGAAAGGAAAGTCTTTGAGAAACAAGATTTGTTAATGGTCATAGTTAAAAATTGCAAGCTACACCAATAACACAGATATTGATTGATAAATAGGTAAAATGAGAGACACACTCTGCTTTAGTTTAATTATCTCTAATATATAAATATTTCTGTCTTTACTTCACATCATGATAATTTTGAATGGATTATTAAAATGAAAAAAAAATCTTTCTATTAATGATTTATAATATAATAGCAACAATTACTTAATCCTTTTTAACTATAAATAAAAGAAATAATGTGAAAAAATTATTTAATACAGAAATAAATATTAATGTAGATGTAAACGTAAAAATTATATGTAAGAATTACTAAGCTATCGGAGAATTTTATTTTTTGGTACAACAGAAGCATTTTATATTATTGATTGTTGCCGATAAAAGTATGTTTAATTCTTAAATTCAATTCAAAAAGACACATGTCATACCTTAAATACCAAACACAAGTTATTAGAGATCAATTATGTCATACATTACAAAATTAAAGCATAATTTGACAATACATGCATTAAATGCAAAGATTTTAATTTTGTTAACAGAATTAACAGAGTTATTAAAAAAAGTTATATTGTAGCTTATAAAGCTACTCTGATATTCTTTAAGCAATACAATACCAAAATGAAACCAGCTAAAAACATAAGCATTTGAGAGAAACTTTCTATCCTTAATTGTTTTAAAACATAAATTAAAGCTATTAGTTAAAGAACAGAATGATTTTTATCATTCACATAAAAGATAAATATCAGTACAATACAACGCAAACACAGACAACATTTAAAAATTCAAACAAAAATTTATAAATTTTATATAAATAAATCAAGTTCTCAAAATTAGATTAAGAGTGGAAATAATTTCATTAAGAACATATTTACTTTGTAGTTTATATCTAAATTTAATTTTTAGTAGTAATATCCTTATGAGGAAAAATATTATAATTTGATAGTTTTAAAAGCAGACAAAATTTGATGGGATTTTAAAATAATTTTGAAGTGAAATATGGCATAAAGAATTCAGTTAAAAAGTTACTAATTTCACTGCATAAAAAGTAATTAGTTGGATTCATATTTCGTAGAAGTAATAATGATTCAGACATTCACAATTAGTATAACATGATTGGGCCTAGGCAACTATGTGGTATCAGAAACTAATAAACAGTTTTCAAAACAGATTTATTTGATAATTAGAAATGAATAAATATCAAGTGAGGCTCTATTTTTAAATGTTTAGAAAAATATTAATTACAGAATAAATTGTACATTAACATACCTCCAAGTTTCAGAGTTGGATGAGTTGCATTACTTAGAAGAATATTTTGAGGTTTTAAATCCATATGAGAAATATTATGAGATCTCAGGACTTTAAGGGCTGCAGCTAAAGATAAAATATATCAAAATATGATAAATAAATTACATTGATTATCCAAAGATAATGAACATGGCTATACCAACAAAGGAAATGTTACATTATAAAACATATTTTTTTTTTGAAAAATGATATAATAATGTGCAATATTTTCTGAACCTCGATTCCATCATTTTTTGTCTTTTCCACTTTAAAATATCAATAGATATATTTCTTATGATTTAATATTCACAAAAACTATTTTTTTCTTACTTAAAATAAACAATGTTATGTTTAAATTCACTTTAAAAATACCAAATAAAAGCACAGATGTAGTTTTACTAATTGGAATACATAAATATGACTCATTTAATATACACTTCTAATAATTATAAATGACATATACATGATTTTTTAAAAGTATAGTTCATAAGGACCATTTTACCTTACTTATCAAGATGGAAATTAAAAAAAAATAATAATAATAATTTTAGCTATATAAGTTATTCTTAGCTCAACAAATTTCCAATTTATGGAAAATTTTCATTAAATCAACAATTAAAAATCAAAACAATTTTTCTTTTCATATTTATAATCATTCTTGGAAAATTTTCTCAATATTATTCATTTTTCATATCATCTTAAAGAAAGACAAATATTTATTATTTCTTAAAATTGACATTGTATAAATTTAGAGCTGATTCAAAACCCACACAATGATAAAGCAAACAAGCTAAAATACATATTTTCGATGTCAATTTAAACTTTTTTTTGGAAAATTGTTAATTTATAAATAGTTTGGAGCTATAAATTTCAAAAGATGGCATAACTACTGATTTAATCACGATTGCAATGATCAATGAATCTCACATGTGTTGAACAGTTGGATGAATTATGATCATTTTTTGCCCACAAAGGTTTCGTTGACTGTGAGTCTACAGATTAAAATGGATTCCAAACATGTGAAACATGCATGTCAAAGATGCAAATCCAACAGAAAACTCTAGATCATTACCCATTCAGATGGCATATAACAGATTATAGAATATTATCAATTAATAATTTTTAAGTAGTCTATGGTTATAAAATCTCCAATTCCTAGAACTTTATTTTGAGCATTAATATAGAAAT
The DNA here is from genome assembly GCA_037975125.1 of Latrodectus hesperus. NCBI lineage: Eukaryota > Metazoa > Arthropoda > Arachnida > Araneae > Theridiidae > Latrodectus > Latrodectus hesperus. Next base: position 12,631,198 of record CM075856.1, on the reverse strand, counting down.
TTAAAAATTTGATTGATTAAATAAATTTTTGGATTAAGTCTAATTTTACACTTAAAAGTTACTAAAGACAGAATTCCATTCTCAAGATGAAAAAGTGGCACCCATGTCAGTTTATTGATATATTTTTTATTTTCATAATACTTTACATTAGATCTAAGTAATTTTGTACAAATATTTCAGTAATTACACTTATTTAAATATTGCAACACATCTCAAAGAAAGAAAATCCAATTTATAAATAAAAATTTATTTAAATAACTCACAACTATTAAATAAAAAAGCAAAAAAAAAAATGTTTCAGATAAAAATTAGTACTTTAAATAAGATTTAACTATTCACAAATAAAAAAGAAAAAAAATCTTACCTAACTGTTGAAGAAATTTATGTGCTTCAGATTCAGGTAAACGTCTTTTAGATTTTATAAAAGTAGATAAATCTCCTCCACTGCAGTATTCCAAAATTAGATAAATATAGGTATTGTCCCACTAAAAGTAGTAATTGAATTATATAAACTTGAATAAAACAATATTTTAAACATTTTCATGTTTCTTAAATTACAAAATAAAATTTTTTTAGAACATGAAAGATTAAAATAATTTATTAAGAAAAAAACTATTTTATTTAATATTATTTATAATAAATATAAAGACACATGTATTTTGTGCATAAATAGTTTTGTAGAAGAATAAATTTTGTAAAGAATTAACAAATTTGACGCACAGAACTCTTTCTTGTACACAAATACTTTGTTTATTTCAAATAAGTTTTCTTAAAAGTGTCTCACAAATATAGAAAGTAAAAATATAATTTTGACTTCATTTCATATCAAAAAAATTATCATTATTTTCATTTTTTTTTTATCAAATATTGATCATATATCCTGGATTACATTTTAAGGTCCATATAGAACATTGCTAAAAAAAGCAAATTTATGTATTCTGAAAGATTTTTTCAAATGATAAAAAGTTGTATTTATTATTAATAATAATAATATAATATCCTTATATAACAGTTAGCATTGCAAATTATTTTCTTAGGAAAAAATAAATATTTCTAATGCCTTAAATTTTTTATTAAAAATGCATAATTTTAAATTTATGAAATATAAAATCATGAAATACAATTTTTTTTATAAAAACTTGTCATTTTATCATATTTAAAATTCATTTTCATATTTAAAAATATTTAGAATTATTAAAAATATATTTATATTGAAAAATTTCAGGCAAAACACTGATATCCAACACAGAAGAGTTCTTAAAAAACAAAAGGCCTGCTTAAAAAGAAACTTAAGTTTCATAAAGAAAAAGTAAAGAAATGAAAGTTTATTTTCATTACATAAGTATACAACAGTATTTTATATACTTTTACAATATTTTCATCTAAAAATGATCCTTTTCAATTTGCCTAAATTTTAATTAATTAGCAAGTTGATAATAAATATTAAATATCTAGACAAAATGAACTGAATTTGTGAGATTTGCATATTTATTGAGGTAAATTGTTTTTAGTTCATATATATGATACAATAATTTGCACAACTATAATGATGAAATAATTCAATGGAACTCTTCATGGTAATTTTTTAACAACTAGATTAAATAAAATAAAAATACTTGATAAAAATTTTATACATGAATTGAATGGCCAATACTTTAGGGTGCCTCTCAGATTCTTGCCAATTTGGCACATAGTGATGTTGGTGCATTTCTTCTTGGTCTATCATGTTTTCAGTGTCCTCTTGTTTCTTTAAACATACATGAAAACAAATTTGGAAAAAAAATTGCCAATATTCACTAAGGGTTACCTTAAGTTTATTTTCTCCAATGAATTTAAAATTTTTTTTTATAAATTTACAATTTTGATCTCTAAATTTTTCTTTTAAACCATATTCAAAATGTCATCTGAATTACTTAGATCAGTTTTAAAATTATAAAAGTGAAAAAAGCAAAAAGAAAACGTAAAAAGAATATATTTTATTACCAGATAAAGTATGTTATATTTTTTATTTGAGATTTATATATGATAAATGTAAAATAATAAAACTAAATTATTGCAGATTAATTGTATATTATTTAAAAAGAGATAAAAAATAAAGCTAGGTATAATGATTAAGTGTTATATTCCCCTTTTTTGCTTGTATTTTAATGTAAAATTTCAAATAAATTACATAACAAAGACATTTGTATACTATTTATTATATTATTAAAATTTGGAATTAGTTTACCAAATTAATAATAATGACATGAAATATTTAAAACTAATTTAGAATTTAATTTAATAGGAGAGTAAAGAAATATTTTTGACCAAGGGGCCATTCATATACAATTGGTATTATTTTTTGGTGATATAATTTGATTATTTATATGTATATTATCAGCATTTTCAAAGATTAAGATATATTATGAGTAACTACCATATATTCCAATGCATAATTTTCCTGCTCATTTTTTGAAAAGACATATGAGAATATTTTTCTATAGACTGATAAGAAATCAGAAAAAATTCTGAGAATTAAGTTAAATAAGATGATTTGTAGATATTGCTTTAATGTTATTTTTCTCAAAAAAAAGGAAAAAAAAAAAAAAAAAAAAAGAAAGGAAAAAGATTAATGTGAAAAATTTAGAACTATAATTAATAAATAAAAGTTAAACTATATGAAATTAACAAAAGAAAGTGTTAATAAATATTAATATTTTATTTTGAATGAATAATTATAGAATAAATTTTATTATGAATAAAATAATGAAGTTTGGTACAGAAATATAAATTATGTATAAAAAATCTCCATTAATATTTTTATTTAAAACTTTATTAAATGAAATAGATATGTATATTATGCTACTAGTTCATTACAGATAATCAATATTAAACTTAATTTGTTGCTATATTTTTTTAATTAAATAATTTTACTTTTACTAGGTATTATAATAAATGTTTTCACTAAATGCAAAAAAAAATTTTAAAATTAGAAACTTTTAAAATTTTTAATTATATTTATAAACAATTTAAAAATTAATAAATCAATATTTTAAATTGAAAATTTTTTTATTTTAAACATTGTACTTTTTATTATTACTATCTAACAAGTTTTCAATCAATAAGAGAACTGACTTGAAAATCTTTGAAAATTCTATACGGACATAAATTCAGAAATATAATATTTCTTACATTTCTAGTTGTTTACAATTGCAACACTTTAAGAACAAAACATACTTGAATTTCACAAATAAAAATATAAATTACAGAATTTAGAATAAGAATATGACATGTCTCAATTTCTCATTTCAAATTTATTACAATACTTATGAAACAATATAGAGGAGGACATCAATCATGAATTTTAAGATTAATATATCCCAAAACATAAGTGGGAATTTTTTTTCTATTCATTGCAAAATAGTCATTTATTATATTATTACTGCATATTATTATATATATATATATATCATACAGAAAAATATATTTTATAAATTAAAATAAACTTAATAAATATTGCATAAAAAGAACATTTATTTTTTAAAAATATGTATGAAGTTAAATTAGGAATGAATAGTTAGTTATATGAAGTTCAATAGATAAGATGGTAAATATAAATAATTTACCTGAAAATCTTTGAGTTCCACAATATTATCATGTTTGACTTTCTTTAAAATAGAGATTTCAGTAATAATATTTTCTACAGAAGCTTTTGTTAAAGAAGATTTTGAAACACATTTTACAGCGACAACTTCTCGCCTACCATCCTGAAAAAGTGAAGAAATACATTAAAATATGTAATAAATACAAAATAAATAATTGATATTTTATAAACATAACTAGCATTTTGAGCATTGATAAGTTCATTAAAACATTTAAAAGTGCATATTAATGATATTATTATTATATAGTTTAAATACATATCCAGATAACATTTTCTGTTAACAAAACATAATTTCATTGTAATACATAATTATTTATCATTGATTTTCTAAATATCCATGTTCTATTTGTAAAATCCTAAAAATATTAAAATATTTCTACAGACAGAATGTGTCCAAATAAAACCAGCTTTTCTAAATTAATTTCTATCACTTTTAAATAAATGATAATTATTTTCTTATATTCTGGAAAACTTACAATATTTGAATATAAATTCTACAAATATAATAAAAGACCTATTGATATGTAAAATATGCATCATCAGAATACTTTACCATATAACAACTTATATAATTAGATAAGTTCAACATTTTATTAAGAACTTATGCAGTGGCAATGAACACAAGCAGCTATTACAATTGATTTTTTCAAATCTTTTCTTTATAATTTATCATCATTTAAAAAAATATAATGTTTTTTTTTATTCTTTTTGTTGTCAACATAATTGAGTTCTACTTTACTGAATAATTTTATTGATAAACATTTCAGGAAAGTTTTGATGCCTGCACATTTGTTTACATTTTTTATATAAAATATTATAAAATCGAATTAAGTTTTTATAAAAATTGAAATTAACATTATGTGAAATGATATTGAACATTCTTTCGTGAATTCAATTTCAGTAAATCGATCAATTAAAAACTTATTTTTAAATTGGTTGATCATTTGTGAGATAATGTACCCATACCAACATATTTTTTACTACCCCATTTTAATAAGTATTTCTAAATGAATTTGATTACAAGTGAAGAATTACTTTTTTGTATGCTTTATAAACAGTTGCATAAGATCCTTTTCCTAATTTTTCTGTGAAAATAAATCCAGGTAATGTTGGTAGTACAGACATATTAATAACAAATTACAGGAATAAATTTTCATCAAATAAATGTATTTAATTCAGACTTCGAAATACGATTTAAAAGCAAAATCAGTCGTAAAATATGCAATTTCATACAAGTATTAATACAGGTTTTGAACAATTGTTTCCCTCAATTGTCATTAATCAGATTACATTTTCAATTTTGGAGCTTTATTGTGATATGCTGCTTGTAGCACACGACGAAAAATTAAAAAAAAAGGAAAAGAAAATAGAGATTGATTGGCTGATATTTATGTATATTGATCAATTGATTGATTGTCAAAGTTATACCACTAAACTATCTATTGCTACTAGAAGACATATATGACTTTCCTATTAGGGAAGCAATGAAGATTTTAAAATATTTATAGTTATTATTATAGTTAATTAAAATATTTAAATATTAAAATCATTAGTTCTCCATTTGTGTGTGAGTGAAAGAGAAATTTAACATACCCCGTCTATATTGATGAAGTGAGCATTAAAAATTGTAATTTTGCAATATAAAATTTTTCAGTAGAAAGGTAAATTATGTGGATTTCTTAACTATGTATCTGGTAGTCTACCAGATCAATCATTAGGATGGCAACACATTTAAAATCAAAATATTTAATAAAAGTGTATATTTTATGAGGTTGATTCCTTTGTCTTAAAGCACAACTGGTCTGAAAGGAACGATTTTCGGATAACAATGGATTGTATTATAAAATGTCTGTAAAAGCTAAATAATATCAAAGACAAATTAAAAATAAAAATTATAGTCGAATGAACTTAATATTTTTATTAAAATTAAATTAATTTTAAGAATTTAATTTTTAAAAGTAATTCCTTTTTGATTTAAATAATATGCATTAAATTCAATAATTGATTAATTGCATTATAAAATTATCACATTAAAATCTATTCTTAAACTCTACGGCGTCACCAGAAAATATACAATTAGGTTTTTATTCATTGAGGTTATATTTTATTACGTTTTTCAGTTATGGTTATGTTCTATTCTTTTATGATAGTATTTGTGCCAGTAGGATTGTAGAATATGCTATCTCTAAATAAATCAATGGAATATTCAATTCACAATACAAGCTTACATAAGCGTACTTTCACATGTATTGTTCAACTTATATTGTACTGTGGGAATGTTCTTAGGGATATCTGCAGTTGATGATTTAACGATATAGAGCGTCAAAATGTTTTACACGAGTATATATGGAACATGAGTCAAAAATCTGTTTTCAAAGCAACATTTCCGCTGTTAATGATAGCTGTAGAGGTTGGAAAGCTTAATATTTATTCAGAAAACTTTCGATGGCTTGTTGAATGAATGCTACGTTGAGCCGCTGTATTAGAGAGGGGAAAGCCGTTCTATGTACTATAGTATGTGCTATATAATATTGTACATTGTGTACCAAATTGCAACACCAAGAAAAGCAAGAGATATCTTAATAAAATTTATTTTGTAGATCAATGTTGACCAAGTATTAAATGATTCAATTTATAAACTTTTGTGAAGTGCGGTTCCTGCTAAAATCAGTAGCCAGAGTGGACGCCATTGTTGGAGGTCACCGCTGCCACACGCCTCGGCATTGATTTAACGAGACTTTGGGTGTGTTCTTGGGGTACAACAGATCAAGCAGCTTCCACACGTTGCCAAAGTTGATCTGGTGTGGCAGCTGTGGATGTAATCTGGGTCAATCATTGAGCAGCCATAGACCACATGTTTTCTCTCGATGGAAGATCCGGAGAGCGAGCCCGCCAGGGAAGCAATTCAATCTGGCGATTGACGAAGAACCCTTGGACAATGCGTGTCACGTGTGATCACGCATTATTCTGCTGAAATATGACTGTGGGCAAAACTAGAAAGTTAGGAAGGAGAACTGGCTCAAACACCTAGGTGGCGCTGGCTGTTTAAAGTACCGGCAATGCGTTCTATAGGAGTGTGAGAATGATATCCAATACCACCCCATACCATAATACCCGGTGCAGGACCAGTATGGTGGTGCATAACGCAGCTGTTTATCACTCTCTCTCCACGGTGTCATCAGACTCGAATGGGACCATCATGGTGTTGCAGACAAAAGCGTGACTCGTCAGTAAAGACAATTTTATTCTATTCTGCCATCCATCCTTGTTTCATCGCACCATTGGCGGCGGAGACGTCTGTGATTCTGCATCAAGGGTAGACGAAGCAATAGATATCTTGCGGACAGATCACTCTGCTGTAAATGGTGTCGAGAGGTATGCGCAGACAGAGTGAATGTGTTGTGCTATGGTTAGTGATGTGGCATAGCTATCTGTCACTACCATGCGCACAATTTGCCTATCATCCACGTGAAGTGGTGTACTGAGGTGGATGCGATCGACAACGTCAGTCCATCGTACCCATAGAGCTCCTAGCTCTATGGTTGTACCCTCCTGCATCCAATGATCACATATTCGCATTACAGTTGCTTGGTTTCGTCCAACACGACTACCGATTTCCCTGAAAGATAATCTACATCTCGATAGGCCACTATCCTTCCATTGTCGAACTCGGATATTTGATCAAAAAATGATAGCTGCTTCTTACAAAGCATAATAGATCTATCTTTTTTTAAACTACAAGAAAACACAGTTTCCGAATTTGAAATCGTCAAAATCTCCAAGCCTTCCGACATATTCACTAAAAGTGGCTGGGGTTGCAATGTCCTCCAAGTGAAATGATACCTCTGTGGTGGCTCATTTTGTTTGAATGTTTGCCGCTGAATGATCATCATTTTTGTGCATGATGGTTAAATAAACCGGGGCCTACTCCTTATAAGGTAGATTCCAATCCCCTACAAACATCCATACGAATGCGGGATTTGAACCCACGAACTGGTGAACTGAACTTCTGAGAGTTAACTATTCAGTTACTAGCGCGGCCTCATCTTGTGTGAATTGCAGCATAAAATTAAAAAAAAATTTATATATAATTTCATTCAATTAATAGAATTAATTTATACATTTAAATAAATGCTTGATCTTTTTTATATATGCGTTTTTTTCGCACAATTTTTTTTTTAATATTTTTCATATTATTAAACTACTTAAAATAATAAATAATTTTTTATAATTTTAATAATGCAAGAGTCATTCAATATTCCGTTTTCACTGGCAAATATTCTATATATAGGAAAAGTTCCGTAAAAAAAAATTAAAAAAGGAAACAAAATTTTGAGTAAGAGTATTGAATTGTTGGAATTTCATCCATTATTTTCGATAGGTTCGAAAAAAGCCTGTATACACTTAGTGAATTCTTGTAAATATAAAATTATTATTTATTAAAAAAGTAATAAATGTACCTAAATAATGAGAGATTCTTTACAACAATGGACAACACGAATCATGACTTAATGAAAAATCAACTACAACATCAAAACCATTTAATATTTTTCTATAAAAACTAAAGCTGGACTGACTTGAATAATATTTTATATTTTACGAGCAGTGGGAAGCAATTTCTATAACTAATGTTGATTGAAAAATGCATGTAGCTTCAAACATTTCTGGACATGGCACTGAATGGTATAGGCATAACAGCTCTTTTTAAAATATCACAGAAGAGTTTAATTCATTATATTAATAATGAATTTGGAGTCACAGATAAAGCTATAATGTGATAACAATGCATTGCTAACATTTAAAAAAAATGAAAAGAATATATTGATTTTAATCACTTGTGAAGGGCATAGGCACTTCATATAAAAAGGATGACATTCTATATGCAAAAGTCTTGCAATTTTTTTAAACAAAGGCTATAAGTTATTGGCCCCGTAATTTACACTGTCTATAAATGCAAAATCTATACAAGATAGTATAAATATATGCATGTATAAGCATCATTGTTTATGGACTAACTTATTCGAACTGATCATCACTAATTTTTTTCCAACGGCGGGCACTTAGGTGACGAGCCCCATGCCACAACAAGGCCAGAGACTGCTACTCATTTGTCGTTACCCAGCGGGCACCTGTGAACCAAGTCAGGGAGGCGAGTAGCGTTGCCCACGCCATACCACCACAAACCCGTTAATAAAGTGGGACTCATTCATACATCATCACAGAAGAAAGGACAGAGAAACACAGAGAGGTAAAGTAACATCCATTCCCGAACCGGGATTCGAACCCGGGACCCACAGCTCAGGAGGCAGGAATGCTAGCCACTGAACCATCTGTCGGCTTATCATCGAAAATAGAAGCATATGTATTTTGTGTTTAATTTAGAAGACTCACGATAGCATAGTGGGATTACATCATTATTATCTTCTGAAAATAAGGAGTTTGATACCCGATTTCCTTGAAGATTGATCAACAAAAAGGTTTAACTTGAATCTTTGGTAGGGATTGATTCTAATGTGCTTTAAGAATTTATTCTAATGGGCAAAGGGCTTTAACTAAGCCATTTAAGAAGCCCTCAAAGTGCTAAAAAACTAAAATAGAAAAAAAATACCACTTTTGATCGTACCGCATATTTTTATACCTAGTTCCGACATAATTTTAACTAACGCTAAAATAGTAAGCAAAATACAATAATAGAAAAGATATTTATTCAAAATATAAATATACACACAAAATATAATAATATATAAATATTCATATATATAATAAAATATTCATACATATATAATGATTGTGAGAGAAATACAATAAGAATATAAAGATTATTTAAATAAATCAGGATTTGACAATTCGTTGAGTCCCAGATTAATAAGTTTACATTGCGAAGAAAAAGAAAAAAAAAAACTTTCACAGAATTCATTTTATCTGAAATGGAATCAAGCTAACAAATTGGTTCTAAGACTGAAGATTTGGCCAAAGCTCTAAGAATTTACTAAGTGAATCGACAGCTGTAATATCCTTAGTCACTCTTGCTTTCTTTTAAATGGTCCAATCTATTGTATCGAGTATGAAAAAACATTGGAAAAGTAGTTGAATTTTGGGTGCATATTCAATTTTGGCAACTACAAAGATATTTTCAAAAATGTATCAACAGTTAAAATGACGAAATAAATGCACTCACTAACTAAATCAACAATTGATTTGATAGGTTCAAATTTTTATCTTAGAAGCTTCTACAAACAATTAGAGTAGTTTGCAAGTTTAATTCTTTTAAAGTAAGTACATCTTTTTAATATCTTGGTTAATTCAAACAAATTTAAACCTTCTTTTGAATTTCCAAAATCTATTATTTTAGATTATTTATTCATTTGTATATTATAAAAATGTTAATCTCCAAAATAATTACAGGGAAATACATTTGAGATTCATAATACAAAGAAAAATCTCGGCAATTTTCTAACGATAGAATAACAATATGTTTTAATTATAAAAAGTTTTTTCAAAAGTTTATTTGTACTTCAAATTTTATGTTTATCTATATTTATTTATTGGATGCGTTTTATAAATAGAAACTATATTTATATTATAAAATGAATATCTCCTAATATTTTTAATTTTTGGAGAGAATTTAAATGATTTAAAAGTTTATTAAATCGATAAAAAGTGTATTGTTTTCGCACAAATATTGCTAATATTATAATAAAAATGTATTAAAAACAGTATACATTGAAAAATTATTTTGAAATTGAAATATTCTAATTTTAAACTTATTTTTTGGAAATTCAGTAAAAGCCTAAATATTTTGTTCTTTAATTACAGAAAGTCCTTTATTTTTTTTAAAAATTAGTTTCTGAATACTCAGAAATTGAGTACAACTAAAATTAAAAATTTTATTTAAAGAATAAGTTAAACATAGCAAAATGTTACATGTGTACATTTAATCATAATTTATAATTTATAAATAATCATAATTTATAAATATGGAGAGGAAACTTCATTTCATAAATTTAATATTTGAAATTTCATTAAATGTGATATCTCTGCAAAATTTGATTTGTTTAATAAAATATTAAACTTAAAAAACTTTTTAAACGTAAATCAATCTTTATATTTATATATATTTTTAGAAGTTAAAAAATAATGCTTTTTCAATGCTTTATAACAATATTGACTTCTTTAGTTTTAAGAGTTTTATATTCAGATAAAATGAAATTCGAAAACAAAAAGGTTAAAATCTTACAGGCTATTTTGTATACATTAGCTGGAAAATTGTGTTTTCTAAGACATAAATACTTTCAAATAATTCGAAGACAACTCTTTCAGATAGAAACTCATTAAAATAGAATATTATGAAATATATGATGAATAATAAATACTTTCTATTTGAGACATTTGTCTTGCATCTTTTAACAGAAATAAATAAGTGACTTTTAATAAAATTGGAACGTTTATAAAACCTATACAGATAAAAGAAACTAATAAAGCACAATTATATTTATCATAAATCGAATCTTTAAACAAAACAATAGCGCATTAAATTTCCTACAATTCAAAATAACTACTTCATTTTGTAGAGTAAAAAACATAGTAGTCACATAAATTGCTTTAAAGAAAAACATTCTCCTTTATATCTGCAGAAATTGGCGATACATAATTAAAGCAATGCCTCATCTAAATAGCTTTCTTTCTCGCTTCTTGGTGATTATATGTTGTCAATAAATACGGGCTGACGAAACATGCTGAATTGTCGTTGACAAAAATTCCTCCTTTGAAAGTTAAGAGAACGAAGCTCGTTGAACACGTTTTGTAATGCAATCAAATTACCCATATTGCCTTTTGAATGCCTTTACAAGGGAATAAAGATTTTCCTTCAGAGTGAAATTCCTTCAATTAGGGTTAATGAAAAATTTCAAAAATCTAAAAATGTAAAATTGTATATTTTAGCGGATTGTGCTTTATATTTAGAAAATCTGATGAAATGTTTTTCTAGTTGAGTATAAGTCATATTTAAAACAATTTTTTTCACGTTGTGTGACTATGAAGTATAATTATGCCATTTGAAAAAATGGATGTCCCATTCTGACCATCATCCACGCTACCATGGATAACTGCCAAATTTGGACATCCTTCAGTCCGTTGGAAAAACATCATATCTTCCGTCATTGATTTTAGTACAGTGAATGATCGGTTAACGAACACAATCTGTTACAACACCGTGTTCGCTATTCGAATTGTTCGTTAATCGTTCATTAATTTACCATAGGATTTTTTTGAAATTTATTAATTTGTTCTAGAGACCCCATCAATTAAATTAAAAAAGAATATATAATATTTTAGTAAGAGTTTATCCAAAAAATGACATGCATGTTAAACATTTTCATATTTTGTTTATAGGGCGTTAAAGAACATGTCCAATGCCGATTCCTTTCCTATTCGATAGTTTGGATTCTTCCTTCAAAACTATGTATGGGACATTCAATGAACAAAAAAGGTAGGAGGCGCTAAAAAATAAACTAATTTCGGTTTTGAAAGAAATGAAAACCCGAAACGGATGACTTTCCTTATTACTGGAAATTTTTTCCAGTATAAAACTTTGAAGTTTAATAGGCAAGCAACTTAATTTAATAGGGATGATAACGAATTTTGGTTCGTTGGGTTCAGTAATCCTGCGCATTATGTTCCGATAGCGTTCGTTGTCCGAACACAAAAATCTTTCGTAAGATCATATTGACTTTCAATTTCGCCGGATAGAGAATACAAATTTCATCATAAAGTACCAAGATCCTATCACAAAATTTGAGATTCTCAGATCTTTAACGTCAAAAAGAGCTGAAGAAGTGTTCTACAATCTATTGAACATATTTTCGTTACTTAAAGCATTATCTGTATTACAATCTGACATTGGCAGGGTATTCACCAATAATGTGGTGACCAGCTTCAAGAAGTTTTGGCGAGAACTGAAGATCGCTCAGCTTCGCTATTCAGAAAGCCAAGGTTACGTCTAAAGAGCTAATCAAGATATCGAAGATATGCTGTGTACTTGGATGCAAGATAATAAATTAGACAGCTAGAGTGAAGGACTGCGCTTAGTACAATTTATGAAAATTAGAGCTTATACTTCAGCGATCAAAGAGAACATCCTATGAAGCTCTTTTAGACTGCAAATCTCAAGTAGGGCTTGTAACGTCTTTTCTACCCAAAGATGTTTTAAAAGGCATAAATACAGAGGATCAGCTAGAAAAAGTAATAGAAGACATTCAAAGAATGGAAAAAAGCGAAAATAATCAGATTATGCAGAAAAAGAGCCTGTGTGTTTAAAAAAACATACATAAATTATAGTCGATAATGAACTAAATTAACAGAATGAAGGCATGCTTACCGAAGAGATTTTCGTTTCTAATACCTGTTGTGTTTGTTTAAAGGAAACGGTAGTATACAAAATGTGTTTTCAAAAGATTCAAAGCTTCTGCAGCCTTCATAGTAAAGGTGATGAAATGGGTGATTTGTGCAATATTTGTTTCCAAAACTTAAAATTTTGTTAAAAGTAAAATGTACTCTAAAATCAATCTCGAAATACAAGCCAAAAAAAATGAATTCGGAAAAAATTTCAGCTGCTTCTTTGGGAGCTAGTGTGCGCGTTCCTATTCCTGACGTCAACAAGTGTGAGGTGATTCGCGCAATAAATAGTTGCTGTAATGAGTGTGACAGAAAATGCGTTATCGTCCATTAAAATAAAAGTAGGATCAGCTGATGCAGCATACTATTTCACGATGGGTTCAAGGACTTTATCTCGATACTGGACAGCCGTCACAGAACCCCGTTTAAAGATGTGCAAATTGGTGCAGTAACGTAATGAAATCCCTGCCCACACCATAATGCTTCCGCCTCGGAATCCGTGATGTTCAGTGGTGTTTTGGGGCTGATTGCGTGTTCCTTGTTCACGCCATATCCTTATACGCTTGTCTTCTGGCTCCAGATCAAATCTTGACTCATCAGTAAATATGACATTGTCCCAGTCAAACACAGTCCAATTGACATGTTCTCGGCAACACTTTAATCGTGCCCCTCTTGATTGGACAGATAGACAAACACAAACTCGAGGTACTCAGGTATACAGATCACTCACATGTAATCTTCGGCGTACAGTAGCTGCAGATATCACCTTACCAAGGGACGCTGTAACCATAGACGTCACGCATGGAGGTCGCTCTGCGATTCCGCTTGGCTAAAATCGCAATATATCGATCTTCCACGGGGTTTGTAACCCTTAAGTGACTGGCTACGGGCCTTCGGACAGCTGTCTGTGTGGTTTGGAATTGTTTCCATAAACGTGAAATTACAGAATGATGAGCGCCGAAGAAAAGAGCAACATCTGAGATCGACTGTCCTTCTCAATACATGCCATGCCAGCGCTCAGAATATCCCATTCGTCTTCTGTAAGTCATAGAAACACGGATGTCTTGAAAAGAAATTGTACGAAAGTTTTAAACACCTTCTCTATCAGCACTTACAATCAACTTCTGTAACCCTTCATAAAGCTGGTATCTTAAAAGACTGCCCTCTTTTGTATATTTCTTGACATGAAAGCGCGATTGGCTGTTACCAAACATATTTGTATACTTCCATTTACCTCTGCAGCGATTTGCATCCTCTTCAATTCTGATTAGCTATCGGAAACCGGAAATTAGCATTTTCCTCTCCGTGCTTAAATTTTGGAAGTGAGTGTATATATATATATATATATATATATATATATATATATATATATATATATATATATATATATGTTACAAATTTGTAAATAATGATTATATTTGTCTTAAAATATCTCAGACAGATCAGAAATTCTCACATTTTGGGCAAAAATTGCGGTATTTAGGCGTGTTGTAGTTTAAAAGTGGATTTCCTAATGATTTGGCGACTTGGCGACAGTTGGCGAGATTCTTGGCGACTTGGCGACGGTTGGCGAGATTCTTGGCGACTTGGCGAGAAATCGATACTTCTGGAAACATCCATCACCTAAGCTCTAGGACCAATATTTTTCGAGATAGCCTAGAAGCTTCCAGAACCTTGGCGAAATTGGTAGATTTCTCCGCCAAGTCAGGTATAAATACCGCAGCCCGACATGGAAGGATATAGTTTTTTGTGAAGACAGTCAGTGAGTGAAGACGATTAGTTGTGACTGCTAGTTGTTCTCTGTCTGAGGTATTTGAGACCTGTGATTGGAAGCTATTTCCTATTGTATCTGACGAATTGTAGCTGTATAATTGTGATTGTTACAGCGGGAATTTCGTTTATCTAGTAAAGTTTTTACGAATAAAAGTCTTGTGTTCATTAAGTGGTCGCTTTATTCAACTCTCAATCAACACGAACCCGTGGAGCTCGGTACAACTGGTGTCAGAATCGGGGTTGAAGAGTTGATGCAGCGTGTCACAAGAAAAATGGATATGGATTTAATGAAAAATCTTCTCGAAAAATTAGCGGAGCAGATGGCTGAGATGAAAGCTGGGCAAGAAGAGATGAAAGCTGGACAAGAAGAGATTAAAACCGAGATGATGAAAGAGATAAAATCTGTACAGGAGGATATGAAAGCTGGACAAGAAGAGATGAAAGCTGGACAAGAAGAGATGAAAGCTAGACAAGAAGAGATGAAAGCTGAACAAGAAGAGATTAAAACCGAGATGATGAAAGAGATAAAATCTGGACAGGAGGAGCTTAAAAAGGAACTTAAGAAGGACATTGTAAGTGTTAAAGAAGAATTCTCCAACATCATTCAGGAGAAGATGAATGCAATGGACGATAAGGTAACTTCAGTTGAAACTAAAGTTCTGGAGATAGAAGAAAACGTGGAAGAAGCATTAGACAATATCAATAAGGAGATTGAAAGCTTGAAGAAACAAATGTCAAACAGACATGAGGAACCCAACGTGGCATTTGTGCCTTCCCTAGCCAATATTAAACTCTCAACATTTGATGGGAAATCATCCTGGCAAGTATACAAGACCCAGTTTATGATGGTAGCGGAAGCTAATGGATGGAATCCCCGAGCCCAAGCTTTTCACCTGGCGGCTTCTTTAAGAGGAGACGCGGCTGACATCCTCGAGACGCTTCCGGAGGAGCAGAGGCACGATTTCCAAGCCCTATCGAGTGCGCTTGAGCTGCGGTTTGGAGATAAGTGCACTAAAGAATATAGCAGACTACAGTTAAAGTCCCGCTATCAAAAAGCGGGTGAAAGTCTGCAAGAATTGGCTGCCGATATTCAGCGACTTTCCCATCTAGCATTTTCGGACTGCCCAGCTGAGACACGTCAAGATCTGGCTCTCCATCACTTCATCGATAGTGTGCGGGATCCGGAGATACAGAAAACACTTAGAATCGCCGATGTCAAAGATATCGGATCTGCCCTAGTATACGCACATAAGATAGAGGCTGCCCAGCAGGCCGCGCGTAAAGACCGGCACTCAATCAGAGCCGTCTCTGCTACTGATACGGACTGTGATCTAAGAAAGCAAATCGAAGATCTGCGGAGAAAATTTCGTAACTTAGAATTGAGTAAAGGTGGCAGAAACACGAAAATCCAGTGTTGGACTTGCGGTGCAGTCGGACACGTCCATAGAGACTGCCCGAAACGAAAAGATGGTGGAAATGATCTTCCACCACAGCAGGGAAACTAATATGTGGCCATCTCGCGGGGCGGAGATGTCCAGAGAGTCAGAAGCCCCATTTCAAATTGTTTCACATTTCTTCCGTAAGTAGCGGCGACAACGGACTTTTCGTTATGGGACATGTCAACGAAGTTCCCTGCAGAATGATAATCGATACTGGAGCCAATGTAACTATCATTAGGACAGATTTGGCTCGCAAACTTGGTGAGAAACTCATCTGGACGCCGCCCTGCATTACCCTCCAAACTGTGACAGGTGACAAGATTAAAGTGCATGGAAAAGTAAATCTAAACATTGCATTTGGTAATGCCGTGTACCATCATATGGCATATGTCGCTGATATAAATGACGAATTTATTCTCGGATTGGACTTTCTCAAAGAAAACCATTTCAAGTTAGATTTTAAAAATAATGAACTACACTCATGTTCTGAAGACATAGCGATTTTTAAGACGAAATATTCAGATATTAAAACAGTCCATCATATAACTGCAAAGAGTGAAACAACATTACCACCAAGAACTGAGACAATAGTTTGCGGAGCTCTTTCAGAAGATAATAATTTTCATTATGGATTGACTGAATATCCAGATTCCGACAATAGCGTTAAAGGAGTACTAGTGGCTTCTTCACTCGTCGACCTTTCACGAAATGTAATCCCGGTAAGAGTTGCTAATCTAAGTAATAAGGTAAAACTTATAAAAGAAGGAGAAGTGCTAGCGACTTGCACTCCAGTGACCTGTATTAACCGAAATTGTCAAGCCACACTATCTGAGCCTCCTGACACTCTAATTAATGAACTCCTACAGAGAGCAGAGTTAGATGATAAACAGAGGAATGCTGCAAGAAATTTATTATTAGAATTCGGAGATCTCTTTTCCAAGAAATCAGATGATGTTGGGCGAACCAAATTGACGCAGCACCGAATCAATACAGGAAATCATCCACCCATTAAACAACATCCTAGAAGATTGCCATTCGCTAAGCAGGAAGAGGTGGACAATCTTCTGATGGAAATGCAGCAGAATGACATTATTGAGCCATCAGAGAGTCCTTGGGCTTCGCCTATTGTTTTAGTACGGAAGAAAGATGGTTCTACTCGATTCTGCGTTGACTATCGTCGGTTAAACAACATCACTAAAAAAGATAGTTACCCTCTTCCTAGGATTGACGATACACTTGATGCTTTATCCGGAAAACAATGGTTTTCGACTTTGGATCTCAAGAGTGGTTATTGGCAAGTAGAGATACATCCTGAGGATCGAGAAAAGACTGCATTCACCACAGGACAAGGACTTTGGCAGTTCAAAGTTATGCCATTTGGGCTTTGCAATGCACCTGCAACGTTTGAGCGCCTGATGGAGACAGTATTACGAGGACTTTCCTACGAAGCCTGTTTAGTATATTTGGACGATATCATTATTGTAGGGCGCACATTCGAAGACCATTTAAGAAACATCCGAAAGGTGCTGGAAAAATTAAAAATGGCCAACCTGAAGCTGAATCCTTGCAAATGTAATTTATTCCGACGTGAAGTAAGCTATCTGGGACACATTATCTCTGCTGAAGGTGTAAGAACAGATCCTGAAAAGATATCTGCAGTTAAGGATTGGAGTCGTCCAAAAGATGTCCACCAATTAAGAAGTTTTCTTGGACTATGCACGTATTACAGGAAATTTGTTAAGGGTTTTTCACGTATTGCTAGACCCCTTCACAAGTTGACAGAAGTTAAACAGAGATTTCTATGGACAGATGAATGTGAGAAAGCTTTTAAACAACTGAAGGAGGCGTTGACATCTTCACCCGTTCTTGCATATCCCCAGCCCGGAAAATTATTCATTTTAGATACGGATGCCAGCAATGAAAATATCGGAGCTGTTTTGTCGCAGGAAATTGATGATAAAGAATATGTCATTGCTTATTGGAGTAAATGTCTATCGAAACCAGAGCGGAATTATTGTACAACCAGGAAGGAATTGCTGGCAATCGTCAAAGCCATAGAACATTTCCACCATTATCTCTATGGAAGAAAGTTCTTGCTCCGGACCGATCACGCATCCTTAACCTGGCTTTTAAATTTTAAAAATCCAGAAGGACAGGTAGCCAGATGGATTCAACGACTCCAGGAGTTTGACTTTGAAATACGTCATCGCAAAGGAACTCTTCATGGAAATGCTGATGCACTATCAAGGAAGCCGTGTAATGAAAGCTGCCGATACTGTTCTAGAGTAGAGAAGAACTATCAGCTGATAAATACTTCGGTACGCCAAGTTACTGTTTCACCTCCATCAAAACCAGACCCATGGAGTGATGAAGGACTTAGGGAAGCCCAAAAAGAAGACCCAGATATAAATCCAATTCTTGAATTGAAAGAATCTTCTAGTATGAGACCAAGTTGGCAGGATATCTCCACCTACAGTCCTGCTACTAAGCAATATTGGGCTCTTTGGGACTCACTCCATATAAGAAATGGTGTCTTATACAGGAAATGGGAGTCCGATGATGGACGTAATTTCAAATGGCAGCTTGTTCTTCCAAAATCAAGAATTTCAGATGTTTTGAAAGAATTGCACAGTAGCTCAACTGGAGGCCACTTCGGAGTAATGAAAACTCTACAGAAAGTTCGAGAACGCTTCTATTGGAGCAAAACGAGACAAGATGTAGAGAAATGGTGCCAATCTTGTGATGACTGTACGGCACGTAAAGGACCGAAGAAACGTAGCCGAGGAAGGTTGCAGCGGTACAACGTAGGAGCACCTTTTGAGAGGATAGCATTGGACATTTTGGGTCCTTTACCACGATCCTCAAATGGCAACAAATACATACTAGTTGTCATGGACTACTTTACTAAGTGGCCTGAAGCGTTTGCAATCCCCGATCAAGAGGCGACTACAGTAGCCGAGGTTCTAGTGCAACAATGGGTTTCCAGATTCGGCACACCCTTACAAATTCATTCTGATCAAGGGACAAATTTCACCTCTGTTGTGTTTAAAGGAATGTGTCAAATTCTCGGAATAGACAAGACGCAGACCACGCCACTACACCCACAATCGGATGGCATGGTAGAGAGGTTTAACAGAACCATCTTGAATAACCTCTCCCTTATGGTTTCCAGAAATCAGCAAGATTGGGATTTGAAGCTACCGCTGTTTCTGCTTGCATATCGCAGTGCTGTCCATGAGACTACCGGATATACTCCTTCACAGATGCTCTTTGGTCGCGAACTTCGTCTCCCTTGTGATCTTCAGTTTGGTCGTCCACCGGATACATCTTCATCGCCAGAGGAATACCTTCGAGACCTTCAGGCACGTCTTGAAGATGTCCATAACTTCGCTCGAGACCGAATCAACCTGACGACCGAAAGAATGAAGACAAGGTATGACACAAGAGCGACAGGACATGAATTCCAAGAAGGTGACAAAGTTTGGTTGTGGAACCCGATTCGACGTAAAGGACTTTCTCCAAAGTTGCAAGCCAACTGGGAAGGTCCCTACACAGTCCTAAAAAGACTAAACGACGTCGTGGTTCGTATAAGAAAATCATCTTCTTCAAAACCAAAGGTAGTACATTATGATAGATTAGCTCCTTATCGTAATGTAGAGTAAAAATCAGTAGACCATGGTCTGTTTGTAAATAGTATAGATAATTTTAATCTTTTCTATTTTCTTGTATTTTTAGTTGCTTGTGTATGTAATGTGCTCTGTATCCTCTTGAAATGTAAATTCTTTTATATTAAATTTGGCCTCCTATCAGGGGATTGTACTGCCCGGGACGTGCAGTCCTTGAGAGGGGGCAATGTTACAAATTTGTAAATAATGATTATATTTGTCTTAAAATATCTCAGACAGATCAGAAATTCTCACATTTTGGGCAAAAATTGCGGTATTTAGGCGTGTTGTAGTTTAAAAGTGGATTTCCTAATGATTTGGCGACTTGGCGACAGTTGGCGAGATTCTTGGCGACTTGGCGACGGTTGGCGAGATTCTTGGCGACTTGGCGAGAAATCGATACTTCTGGAAACATCCATCACCTAAGCTCTAGGACCAATATTTTTCGAGATAGCCTAGAAGCTTCCAGAACCTTGGCGAAATTGGTAGATTTCTCCGCCAAGTCAGGTATAAATACCGCAGCCCGACATGGAAGAGATATAGTTTTTTGTGAAGACAGTCAGTGAGTGAAGACGATTAGTTGTGACTGCTAGTTGTTCTCTGTCTGAGGTATTTGAGACCTGTGATTGGAAGCTATTTCCTATTGTATCTGACGAATTGTAGCTGTATAATTGTGATTGTTACAGCGGGAATTTCGTTTATCTAGTAAAGTTTTTACGAATAAAAGTCTTGTGTTCATTAAGTGGTCGCTTTATTCAACTCTCAATCAACACGAACCCGTGGAGCTCGGTACAATATATATATATATATATATATATATATATATATATATATATATATATATATATATATATATATATATATATATATATATTAGTTTCTTCACAGGAAGGATTCTGTTAAACTTACAATATAAAGAAAATTTATCAGATTTTTTTCAGATAAATAAATTTTTTAATTAGATTAAGCAGATTACATTGAAAATATTCTAAATAAAAAATTGCTTACATCATCGTTTTTAATGTTCATCAATATTTTTTTCTGTTTGGTTTTTTTTTATATGGTAATTTCAAATAACTGAAAATTGAGTAATTTGTAAATTAATAGAGTAATTTTCAAGAATAATATTATAGAATAACAAGTTTCAAAATTAGTCAAAATTTAACTCTATTGATAATTTTTTTAAAAAATATGTAAAAGAGCATACATCCAATTTAAATTGCATAAAATAATATGTACGAACTTTATCTGAACTTTAAAAAAATCAAATAATATTTTTATACCTAAATTGAGTAAAACTCTCATACTAACACTTCTGGAACTTTAAATTAAATCATATTTTGTCTTAAAAATTAATTTAAAAAATATGAATAAATTTCAATAGTTCAAGTAATTTTGAATTTGGAATCTTTATATCTCAGTGATTCATTATTCTAAAAGCATATATGGCTAATATTATAAAAAAAAAACATTAAACATGAAAGTATAAGATTCGTAGACATTTCATATTACAACATAACATCACGTAATATTAATATATACGATTTCTTATTTTTTTACATAACATTACGTACATAATTTCTTATTTTTTTTACAAAGATTTTTTATTTCAGGATTCGGAGCGGTATTTGAAGCTCTTCTTTTGAATCCCATTCTCATCGAGCATTTTGAAAAGCATTTGGCTAAGGCGACTGGAATATCTTCTTCAGGAACCCAAATAGGCTGCTTGTTCTTCACCTTCTTACTTCCGACTCTCATAGATATGTTTGGACTTTCTGGAGCATATCTGGTTATAGCCGGTTTGACTTTGAATAATATACCTGCGGTTATAGTCATACTTCTGAATCAACCTGAGAAAGACTACGTAGATAAACCCTTACCGAACTCTAAAATAAGATTTTTTAATAAATTTGCAGATGCATTTGAAATTAAAAGTGTAATTTTAAGGGTAAATACCTAGAGGTTAAACAGCAATCAAAAGAAAGACAGTAAGAAATAGATAATGAAAAGACAAGCACATGTATATTATCAATAGAAATTAGACCTGAAAAGCAATCACAATCTACATCGAATAGAAATGAAACAATAAATGTTAACAATGTGGAAAACAACACGGGAAATGGAAATAATACTTACTCAAGAACTTCAAAAGATAAAACTTTGGCCAACAGCATTTGCAATTCTTGCCACTTAAATGAAATCAATGATTTACATTCATCAGAAATTTTCCAATTCTCAAGTGAAGTTAAAGGAATTGCAACTAGTTCTACAAGCAATATCCGCAATCTAAAAGCAGAAAGAACAGAATTAGAAATAAAAGAACAAATTAAATACCATCTTCGTTCCGAATCTTCAAAACGTGGGACTATAAATAGTCTGGACAGCTTGAATTGGAAAAAGATTGAAAAGTCTTCCTCCAAGTCTGTTTTTATGCAATTATTTTGTGATCCGGTTTACATTTTTCTTTTACTTAGTG
Source organism: Latrodectus hesperus (assembly GCA_037975125.1). Taxonomy (NCBI): domain Eukaryota; kingdom Metazoa; phylum Arthropoda; class Arachnida; order Araneae; family Theridiidae; genus Latrodectus; species Latrodectus hesperus. Next base: position 12,608,809 of record CM075856.1, on the reverse strand, counting down.
GTGGTATTTGTTACGTCTCTGTTGTAACGTTTCAAACCATTTTAGTTGACTATGCACTGGACATTGGATTCAAAAAATCGCAAAGTAAGTATGTACTTAGTAGTTTCTATGGATCTGAGTTACTGAGTAATCTATTCTTAGGAACTGTTACCGATAGCGGTTTGCTGTCTTTCAGTAATTTTGCCTGCATTTGCTTTTTGAGTCAGTGTGTGGCGATGTTAACTATGGTATATATCAAGCAAAGTATTATATATCTATTGCTGATACCCATTAATCAATTTGCTGTTGCAGGATTAATGTTCAATCTATAGTCCACAGACAATCGAATATTGCCATCCTTCTTGCTTACACATACTACAGGGTGAGCTATCTCAGCATTGCTTTCTTCTATCAGTCCTGACTTCATTAAATCTTCTATTTCTTTATCAATCTGTTCTTTCAAGGCTTCAGGAATTCTATAGATGTACGGTTTCTTCCTCTCTAAATTTGGTATTAATCTTATCTTGTGTGGTTCTACTTTTGTTATTTTTAATTTTCCAGTAAATAGTCCTTCATGTTGCTTGATAAGAGAAATTAATTTCTTCCTCTGTAATGAACTTAAATTTTCAAAATTCAGATTCTCTCCTACTTCTAAGATTTGTAATGGATTTGGGAATTCTTTACCTGACAAAGTTATAATTTCTCGCAATTCTTCTCCATTTTCAAATATTACTCCAACTGCATTAACATTAGCTTGAAATTTTCTTATCTTATTTGAATGGACATATTTAATCTTTCCATCTGGTAATCTCACTTTGTAAGAATGAGATGGACAGTGGTTTAAAATCTCTCCTGGACCTGTCCAACGGGCATAGAGTTTGTTGTTTGAATCTGGAATAAGTCAATAAACTTGTTCTCCTATTTTAAAATTTTTCATCACTGACCTTCGGTTAAAGTATTCAGCATATTTCTGTTGTTTGTCATTTGCAATCAAGTTGGCTTGCTCTAACCTTATCTTTAATTCTTGAAGATAATCAACAGCAGATTCACTTAGATTATTTGGGATGGGAATCTCTCCAGACCATGATGACTTCAGCACTGCTAGAGGACCTCTTGGTTGTCTTCCATACATAAGTTGAAAAGGTGAAACACCAGTAGTACAGTTTGGAACTTCTCTGTAGGCAAAAAGTAAATACGGTATATGTTTATCCCAGTTGTGAGGATCAGTTCGAATGATGTGATGCAGCATTTGTTTAAGTACTTTATTCCATCGTTCTACTAATCCATTCGAAGCACTGTAAGCAGGAGTGGAGAATCTGGGATGAGAACCAAGTCTCTTCTCCAATTCTTGAGTTAATTTGGAAATGAAATTTTTTCCATTTTCACTAGCAATTACATGAGGTATACCTGTTTCCATTAATATTTCTAAGAGTGCTTCGCAGGTGGCTTTGGCTGTCAAACTTCTTAATGGTATTGCTTCAGGCCAACGGCTATGTTGATTCACTAAGCATAGTACATGTTTATGTTTCCTTGCAGATGGAGGGTCAATGAGGCCAATTATATCAATATTTACTATTTCAAATGGTAGTTCTGGCCTTCTGACAGGAGTTATTGGAATTTTATCAGTTCTCTTCTCAGGACTTCTCAGCTGACAGTTCTTACATGCTTTGCAAAAAGATTCTATATCTGTTGATAAATTGGGTCAATAAAATGAATATCTTATCCTTTCCTTTGTTTTCTTTATTCCCAGATGTGCTCCAAAGATTGAGTTATGTGATAATTCAAGAACCTTTTGTTTTCTATTAAGAGGTAATACTAATTGGAAAACATTCTGTCCCAATTTTTTTTTTTTGATGGTGTAACAAATCATCAATGAATAAATAATTTCCCTTTTTCTTCGCTCCATAATTCCAAGCTTCTTTTAAGGTTGGGCAACTCTTTTGCTCCACCGGGAGTTTCTGCGCTTCCGATAGAACGGTTGTCTGGTCGCTCCTCTCCGCAGAGTGAGAGTCGGCGCCCGCTGTCTCCCTTCCTCCCTCCTCTTCGTTTTTCGCCTCAGGCAATTCTAAAGGGGGAATTCTCCTTCCTTAGCTGTTTCTGTTTCGGTGGCTAAACTGAGCAAATTTTCTCCTTCGGAACGTCCGATGTCTCCTGAAGAATTGTCATCGGAAAAGTTTTCTTTTGACAGATCAGCTGTTGAATTAATTAATAATTCATATGTTTCTGGAGTTATTAAACAAGGCACATTTAATTTATCCGTTACTGCAATTAAAGTATCAACACAATTAAATAAATCATTTCCAGTATTCTTATAGTAAATAGGCTTACGACAAACTTTCGCTTCAATTGGGTTTCCAAATGCAGGTGTTTATATAACTTTCTTTCTTTCTCGATCTTCTAAATCTGGAATTAGTGATGAGTGAACTATGCAGATTTGAGTTCCAGAATCTATAATAGCTTCCGTTTTTAGAGAGTTAATGAAGACATCAATTTTCTGTAATGGTTGAATAATAGTTTCTTTCGATTCAGTTCGTATGTGAGTCGAGTCAACTTTAGCTACTACAGCATCTTCTTTCGATATTCTATTTGTATTCCTCGAAGTTGTAGAATACACCTTTTCATTCTTTTTAATATATCCATTTCCGTTTCTCTTTTCTGAGCACCCTCTTGCTAGGTGTTGATAACTACCGCAAATATAGCATTCCTTTCGTTTTGGGATAAAACTTTGTTTCATGTATTCTCTTCTTTTGGGTGGTGGAATATATTTATCTTGCACATATGTTGAATCCATAAACTTTGGACATTTCGTTTCGTTTCGACTTTCGTCAAATGATTTTCTTCTTGCTTCAAAATAAATATAACATTCTCTAGCTAATTCTTGTAGTTTCAACCATTGATTTCCTTGGCGTATGGTGATGTGCGAAGCTGTTTCTCCATCTAACGTTTGGAACAGTTTATCGGAGATGATTAATTCTTTTAATGTTTCAAAATCTGTCACTTCTCTTGATTTACAATAATAGTCCCATGTCGATGATAATCGTGAAGCAAATTGAATATGTGATTCTCCAGAATAACGTTTTGCTTTTCTAAAATTTTCTAGGCATGCTTGAGGAGTAGGTTGATATTCTTTTAGAATTAAAGTTTTTACTTTTTCATAATCCTGCAAATCATCTTCGTTAATGTAGACAAGAACTTTTGCCGCTTTTCCCCCGATTAATTTCAATAATATTTCTGCCTTAAATTCTTCCAGAACTTTCTTGTGTTTAAAGGCTCTTTCTATGGAATCGAAAAATATATTTCAAGATTCTGCTCTTTTCGGTACTGGTATCGTTAGCGTTTCTACTCCCTTGATCAGCTTGTCGAGTGGAATTTCGAATTCGCCTCCGGTGTTCGAAATTGAAAATGGCGTCGGACTACTGCTCGCTATGTTCTCCGTCGCTCGGATTTTTGCTAATTCTAATTCGTGTTCTCTTTCTAATCTTAATCTTTCCTCGTCAACTTGTAATCGTTCGAACTCTTCCTTTCTTTTCCTATTTTCTATAGTAGAAATCAAAATTTCTTTTACGAAGTCAGCATCTTCGGCATATTCTTTATTATTCAGAAGTTTGTGTTTCAGTTCGGCTAATTTTAACTCAAAAGTTGCTTCTTCACCAATTTCCAGCAAGACTGTTACCAAGTCTTCCTTTTTCACGTTTTTGAACATTTTCTTCTGTTTCTATCACTTTAGAAGTTGACAGTTTTATTCTTTCTTCTGAAATTCGAATTTTCCAAGGTAAGCCATTTCGTATTTCTCAGCTCTGGTTCTCGTAAGAGAGCGTGTTGTGATGTGTCGAATGGCCGAGAAAATTAAACGATCACCATTTCCTGGACAACACATTTATTTAATTACAAACAAACAAAACACAAATTAACTGGGAGCCTTCTGCTCCTACCAGAATAATACAACCTATCGCGGACCTCGCTCCGCCGAAACTGTTCTAAAATATGGCAACCTCTCGAAAGAGATCAAACCACGCCAAACGTGGTTTGTTGATCAGTCGACAGATACCAAACAGTCGCCAGATACTATAACTATAATCACATCTCTACCAATCTTTCCTGTGGGTACAATATTTTCTAGAAATAGGGAAACATATTGCTGTCTTGAATAATGAAGAAAGAGTTGGTGTTGAGCCTACCATTGATTGGAATCAAAGATCTCAGACCAAACCACGAGGAATATGTCCACACTATATAATCCCACATCTACCTATCTTTCCTTTGGGTACAATATTTTCTAGAAAAAGTCGTTCGCCAGGTATAGAACTAAACTCTGACTCTACCATATTACTGGCAGAGCTTGAATATGGATTCATCACTCCCGAAAACTTGTTTTCATTTTAAGTTTTATAGGCCAAATGGGCCCCCATCTTCCAGTCAGAGCGAGTTCCAATGAACGTCTCTCTCGCCTCATCACTTTGAGTCTTTTTTTATAGTGGTTTGGGTCACCCCACCACTTGCTGGGAGTTCTTTCGGTCATTTGACCTTTGCGACCACCTGAACCTTGGCTTCGGAATTGTGGTGCACCTCTTGACTGGATTACGCAACGACGTTCACTCACCGCATACCTTCGGGTGGGTCGGTGTTCCATTAAGTTAAGTTACCTACGGTCCAATTTCGACCAAGCACTGTGGCAGGATTTTGTGATCAAAGGCTTCTGGCGGCGGCATGACCAAGGAAGCCAAGCAAATGAGCTTTCTTATAGATGGCGATTTCTTAAAAAACCGACAAAATGCGCTTCCTTTTTAATATTATGCAATTTTAAAAATAAATGCAAATTTTAAAATCAAATGGTATAAAATGAACAGCATTTCATTTCACTAGTATCAGTTTCTTTGGGAAATAACGCAAATTTTTAAATTTAATTCTATTATCATAAAAGTATTAAAAGAAATTAATAAAATAGATATTTTTTAAGATGACTTTACGAAAGTCAAGTCAGAACTCATTTAAAAATGCATAATGCATTTTTTTTCAACAAATTTCATATAAAGTGCTTAAAATTGTGCTTTTTTATAAAAAGAGGGGTGATAAGGAGAACAAAATATTTAATAATTTTTAAATTACTTTGAAAATATTTTATTTTATTTATTAAGAGAAAAATTATTTAACAAATTTAATAATTAAAACAATTAATAATGTTTGATAATTTTTATTCGGTGTTATATGATGTAGAGTGAACTTTTATCTCATGAGACTTAGCGCCAACTGTAGTTAAAATTAAGAATTATTGAAAAAAGATGTAAAATACAATGCTTGATACATTATTAAATGTATCACTAATTTTTAGATATTTAAAGTTTTACCATTATTATGAGAAACATGGATTCATAAAATATTTTTCAAAATGATGGTAAATAATATGATTTCAATATATAATACAGTGCCGACCAACTTGTTGAGTGGTCAGCTTGCCTGACTACGGATAAGGAGGTCCTGGGTTTGAATCCCGGTTCGGGCATGGATGTACTTTTCCTGTCTCTATCTATCCTGTCTTTGTCCTTTCCTTGTATGAATGTGGAGTGAATGGTTGCCTACCCTATAAACGGGTCCCTATGGCATCTGTGTACTGAGGAAGTCGGACTCCACACCAAAAAATATAGTTCAGTTGGAAAAGTGGAGCAGCGCACCCCATATTGCTAGCCTGGCTGGCACACGACAACAACAACATATAATACGGTAGACACTATAGTTTTTACTAACTTCTGATTTACGAACACTCTTAATTTTAAGAATTAGTAGCAAATCCTTAACATGCTTTCATAGGTGCAGTCAAAATTTTGAAATATATCTTTTCCTGAATTTCTTTTCTTTTCTATTTCGTTTGTGTTTATTTTAATAATCTGTTTCTCTTCGAAATTTCGTTTAATTTTATGGTTGAGAATGAATGCTTTCTTTGAAGAATCGTAATCTTTCCGAGATGTAGATTTATGTACGACTGATTTTGAAGTTTTGTGTTTTTAAGTAATTACTGTGAAATCCCTTCCGCTTCACCCAGCTCCCGTTTTATGGCCTGTGCATCAGAGTGTAATCAACAACTACAATTGCATATACCTATAAGTAGAAATAGCCGACCAATGGCTGAGTGGCTAGCGTTCCCGACTCTTGAGCTGTTGGGTTCGAATCCCGGTTCGGGCATGGATGTTTCTTTCTTGATCTGTTCTCTCTGGGTTACTCTGTCCTTTCTTCTGTGATGAAGTATGAATGTGGCCCACCCTATAAACGGGTTTGTGGTGGTATGACGCGGGTAACGCTACTCGCTTCCGTGACTTGGTTCACAGGTGCCCGCTGGGTAACGACACATGAGTAGCTGTTTCTGGCCTTGTTGTGGCATAGGGTTCGTCACCCAAGTGTACCCGCCGTTGAAAAAAAAACATTTAAGTAGATATAAAGTTCTAGATGCTATTTTATTAAATTTTGAGAATGAAGATAATTCAAACGAGTTAATAATAAGAGAGCTAATAATCTGGGAAAAATCCCAGTATACGTAACACATTTGATTTTTATGAAAGCCTATTTTGCTTATAAAATACACACAATTATATTCCAACATTTTTCTTTCCATTTTACATAGAAATTTTCTTTAGAAAATAAACTTTCTTTTTTTCATTCATAGAGTTTCAACAATTTTAAAAAACTAACTATTTTTCCAGCTGTTGTTGTTGTTACTAATGACACTTGGACAAGCCAAGTTCGCTATGCCTTGCCTAAGTGAATTTAAGTCGATTGGGAGCGTCTTTCGTTTTAATCAGAGCACCATGAAGGTGAAAGTACGACTTTGCTCTACACACATGCCATAGATACCCGTTTATAGGATAGGCAACCATTCACACCTCATTCATACAAGGAAAGGACAAAGACAGGATAGATAGAGAGAGAAAAAGTACATTCATGCTCCCGAACCGGGACTCGAACCCAGAACCTCTTTATCCGCAGTCAGGCTCGCTGACCACTAGACCAGTTGGGCGGCTCTCCAGCTGTAAAATGAACAATTATTTTCAATAATTTCTGAGGTTCCAATATTAATAGCCTTTAAATGTAGTTCCTTTTTGTATACTATATTCTTGTGCACGAATTTTTATTAATATTTTATTTTGAGAAAAATAAAATAAAAAGATGCTTTTGGTAACATGAATTGTTTTTTATTGTTTTAATTATTTTAATAGCTGCTCGCATTTATTAATATTTTAAAAATTATGATCCATAAAGTGGTTGTTTCTTTCGTTGCAGTTGAGATGATGATTACGCAACTTTAAAAGAATTCTCAATGGTTTAAAATATCAATGACGTCCGATAATGTTTCATCTAATGTCTTACATAATTAATTACGCGGCATCATGTAAAGACAGCTTCGTAAATCAGATTTGTCGATGTGAATTCGCTGCCTGCCTTCAAATCACCTTCTTCCAAATAACCTTAGCAAGCAGAATTTTGATGTTGGTCGCAAAATGTGGGGAAATTTATAATTAGGAGTTAACTTCTCGAAAATAAGAGAAAATGAAAGTGAACAAGGAAAATAATTTCATTATTATTTTTTAAATATTTTTGAATCTCAATATTATTGCACTCGTTTACTATTATTAGTCATAAAATGCTTGTTACATCCGTTCCAGTTGAGATCATGATATCGCCATTTTATTAAAATTCTGATTTATTTAAAATATCCATGACGTCAGATTACGTTTCATCTGCATCGTATTGAGACGGCGCCGTAAATTCGATGGCCTGCCTTCAAATCGCATTTTTCGAACGGCAGCAAACAAGGCGAAATTCACCATCAAATGCTGAGAATAGTGTCGAAGTTCATTTTGTTAATAAAACGATTTCTTATGTAAAGACCAAAGCATCGGTTTGAGAAGCTGTTTTCCATGGATTCAAGCTGAGAACACGTTGACAACAGAACAAAAGTGAAAGCAAAATGAAAAATACATGATAAAACATCCTCTTTATAGTTAGCTTAAATCGACCAAGATGATTTAAATCTTAAAAATGTATTAATTAATATAATTCCAAATTAATAGTTGCGATATTTGCAAACAATCTCTTTTCAATCTAAAGACGAATGCCTTGCTTACACTGACATTATTATTATTATTCAAATTTTTGTTTTTCTAATGGTTTATTTTAATGTACCTGCATCCTTAGTGAGCATATATCATAAGTATATAAGTTTAAAAGAAACCATATGTTTTGATCATAATAAGTAATCTAGATTACTATTTTGTTAATTATAATTATAAATTCAAATGCCACCCAACTTGTCTAGTCGTCAGCGTGCCTGACTACGGATAAGGAAGTCCTGGGTTCGAATCCCGGTTCGGGCATGGATGTAGTTTTTTTCTATCTCTATCAATCCTGTCTTTGTCCTTTCCTTCTATGAATGAGGAGTGAATGGTTGCCTACCCTATACACGGGTACCTATGGTTTGTGTGTAGAGCTAATTTGTACTTTCACCTTCATGGTGCTCAGAAAGACGCTCCCAATTGACTTAAATTCAAATAGCCATGGCATAGCGAGCTTGGCTTGACCAAGTGTAATTAGTAACAACAACATAAATTCAAATAAAACGGAAACTACAAAGTGTTGAAGATGGTTGGTTATATTTTTTAGTTGAATTAATTTGTTTTCATTACTTTAAATGCACTAGAAATTAATATCGAACATTCAAATGAGAAATTACGTTTCTCAAAATAGACAACGAATAAAAATTCTTTTTTAAGTAAATTTTAATGTGATAAAATTAGTTTTCTTTTTCTTTTATTTTTTCTTTAAATATATTGATAATCGGAAATTTTATTACAAAAAGAGATTAAAAAAAACACATTATCATTTAAGTAGTTACAATATATTCATGTAACACACACATACATATGCGCATGTTGACAATATTAAATGAAAACGTAAAAGGTAGCTAAAATTTATTTTAAGTGAGGAAACTAGTTATGGTTGTATAAAAATGCATCTTTCATGACATAAATAATTGAAAGAATAAAAATTTATCTTTAAAAGTGAATAAATTTAAACATTTATTTTTATAAATTACACTTATTTGCAGTGTTTTATTTAAAAAATACAGAAATTTATTTAAATAAAACTTATATCTTAGATATCAACTTGGTCAATAATTTACAAATTACACAATTAAGAATGATTTTGCAATTTTCAACAATATTTACTGCTACTTCAGAAGCTGGCAAACTTTATAATTTCCGACAGTTGTGTTTTTATCTTAGTCAAGATTTTCGAGGAAAAGTTATATTTCATTTGATGATTCCTTAAAATATAATGATACAAGCTTCACAAAATGGTGCCGGCGTTTATCTTCACAAAAGGGAAAATTTTGTTTATAAAACAAAATTAATCAATAACGTTTTACTAATGGCACTTGGACAAGCCAAGCTCGCTATGCTATGCGAATTAAGTCGATTGGGAGCGTCTTTCGTTTTAATCAGAGCACCATGATAGGTGAAAGTACGACTTTGCTCTACACACATGCCATAGGCACCCGTTTATAGGGTAGGCAACCCTTCACACCTCATTCATAGCAAGGAAAGGACAAAGACACGATGGATAGAGAAAGAAAATACATCCATGCCAGAACCGGGTTTCGAACCCAGGACCTCCTTATCCGTAGTCAGGCACGCTGACCACTAGACAAGTGGTTCGGCGTCAATAACGTTAATGACATAAGTATGAAATATACAAATAAAATAATTTTATCTAGCATAATTATGTAATTAATCTCTTAATATAATTCGGTATAACAATTAACAAGCGTATTAAAAATTAGTCAAAATTATAAAATACATGAATATTCAGTATCAGTCAAATCTTTTAAAGAACTGGTGAAGGGCTCATCACATTAAAAAAAATTTAAATCAATAGACTGTGATTTGATAATTTTATCCTAATTGAAATATATTAAGGTTGCAGGCAAATGAAATCTTCCAAGTATACATTTGTATTTCCATCAACCATTCTACGTAAATTGAAAAGCGTTGAAATTAATAAATTGAAAGACAAATGAATTAATTTGCAAAACCATAAGAGATACAGTTCATATTTAAGGAATTGTGCACTTGTCTATGAAGTGCAACATTTTATACATATAAGACATTTTGTTAAAATATAAGGCTTATTTTTATTAATTCCGTTTATTGCTGTCAAAGTGTATTAATAGTGTCACAATAAATTTATTCGAATTGAAGTATATATTACAGAATTACACACAATAATGGCCACCCAACTTGTCTAGTGGTCAGCGTGCCTGACTGCGGACAAGGATGTCCTGGGTTCGAATCCCGGTTCGGGAATGGATGTACTTTCTCTCTCTATCTATCCTGTCTTTGTCCTATCTGTGTATGAATGAGGTGTGAATGGTTGCCTACCCTATAAACGCCAGCGAATTTAAGTCAGTAGGGGGGATCTTCCAGAGCACCATGAAGGTGAAAATGCAACTTTGTTCTAAACTTCTCCGATAGATGGGACCACCAGATGATCCCCTCCTTCAATTTTGACATTGATCTTGAGGGCAAGGAAATTTCTCCAGACTATTACACCCATGGTAACTACGCAACGACTGATCACCAAACTTTCGATTCCACAGATTTAACGAGCACGTACTTGGTGGGTCTTTGGCGGCACTAGGGAATCGAACTTTCCCATTCCGGACCGACAGCCGATGCCCTAACCACTAGGTTAACATGACCCACGTTTCTTGTTGAAATCCTTCTCAAGATAAAACTCTGATGACTTGGCCAGTACACAACTTGTATTATTCACTTTGGATTCCATGAAATGTTAGCAAAGTATTTTATTTTTTTCGAATTTATTTACCAACAAGTTCAAATATAGAAACTAAGTTAATTCTAATTTTGTAAATTTAATGACATCGTCTCTATATTTACAAAGAAACCATAAAACAATTTATTTGTAAAGTATCCCTAGAACTAGAGTATTTTGATAATCAATCTGAAATTTTTATTCGTTCTGCTTACAAATAATGAAAACAAATTTAGGCATCTTGATTTCTCTGTTTATTTGATGTTACAATTTCACACTTGCATTAAAATAAGCCCAGAAATTAATTTAAATTAGACTTTTTTATCACGACAAATATTTAATTAATATATGCCTACCATATTAAAACTTTAAGCAAACGCTGATGTACACTACTGGCCATTAAAATTGCTACAACAAGAAGGAATGCAAATAACAGAACGATATTTATTGGACACATACATTACAGTGGAAAGAACAAGTGATTAGATTTACAGGGAATTAGGATGTATAGATCTTGAGAAATCAGTACCCAGAGCAGCCACCTCTGGCTGCAATAACAGCATTTATCCGCCTAGGCATGGAGTCAAACAGAGATTGTATGGCATGTACGGGGATCTCAGTCCATGCAGCTTCAACACTATGCCACAGTTCATCGACAGTAGTGGATGGTGAGTGATGGCGCACCAATCGCTCGGCAACCATTGACCACACGTTCTCAATTGGTGACAGATGAGGAGAACGTGCTGGCTAGGGTAACAGTCAAATCTGTTCTGCATCAAGGAAGTTCAGAACAGTACGGGCAACATGCGGTCGTGCATTATCCTGTTGAATCAAAGCATTAGGGAGGCCTCGAAGATAGGGCAGAGCCACAGGCCTTAACACATCGGAAATGTAACGGTTGCTGTTCATAGTGCCGGTAATGCGAACAAGAGGTGATCGAGACGTGTATCCAATGGCACCCTATACCATCACTCCAGCAGATGGGCCAGTATGGCAATGTCCAATGCAAGCTGGCAATGCGCGTTCTCCACGATGCCTCCAAACACGGATGCGGCCACCATGGTCCTGTATACAGAACTGAAATTCATCTGTAAAGATGACGTGATGCCATTCCCACGTCCAGGTTCGTCGCTGATCACACTATTGAAGGCGGTCCTGTCTGTGACGCAGCGTCAATGGTATCCGAAGCCATGGTCGCCATGCAGATCCATGCTGTTGCAAACGTCGTCGAACTGTTCGAGCAGAAACTTGTTGCCTTGCAAATGACTCCATTTCTCGACTCAGGGTTCGTGACGTGGCTGTACGATTCCTTGTGACCATGCGGATAAGATGTCTGTCTTCTCTGCTGTTAGTGATGGGGGGTCGCTGAGATCCTGCATGACGTTCCGTATTATTGTCTTGAACCCATCGATTCCATATTCTGCTAACAGTCATGGGGTCTCGACCGACGCGAGCATCAATATTTCGGTACGATAAACCGCAATCCCGGTAGGCTATAATCCTTCCTCGATCAAAGTCAGACACGTGCTGATAGGCATTTCTTCTTCTTACACGAGGCATTACAACAACTTTCTTTGCCGAAAACAACGTTGAAACGGAAATTGAGTATGAGAAAACGGCTGTCAAATCTCTGGTTTTATACACATTGTAGATGTCGCTACTGTCGCCTGCTTTGTATGAATGCGCTTAAAATCTAATCATTTGCATATCACAGCAAGTTCTAGCTGTCATGCAAATTTCACGTGTGTGGTGTGCCGCTTTCCTAGTGTAGCAAATTTAATGGCCAGTAGTGTATTTGATATTTTAATGGAAATATCTCTGTAGTACAATAAAACTGTTAAAAATATCGGGAAATAATATATGAAATTAAACTATATTAAATAAAATTCTATTTATTCCATTTTCTTGTTATGCAAATTACAAGAAAATGGAATATTTTTTATATGTCACTAAGAGTAAAAGTGAAAATACTTCTTAACAATTAACTTTTGGTAGAATATAGAAAGCAGCCCATTCGCTCGGCACACCGCTTTCTTATTTTATGTCCGTTGCTGGAATCTATTGTTCACGAGAAAAGATTAAAACTAAATAAAAGTAATTTTATACTTGCGTAATTTTTTGATGAGAAAACATAACTCACACACGCACACATATATGTATATGAATGAATTAGACCCAGATTTTAGATCCAGTTGAATGAGCATAACTAACTGTTTGTGTGACATTACAGACATAAAAACAAAAATATCAAGATTGTTCAGGATTACGTTTACTCAATATTAGGGTAAAACAAAATAGAGGTATGCGAATATTTGCACGAAGAAAGAGAATAAGCAGGAAATAATTGACATTGTTTTTGTATGCATAAGAGAAAAATCAAAATTATTTTCATAAAAATGATTTCACAAGAAATATTTATATCGTACAAAGAAATAAAAAATTCTGGAATTGTTTTTTGCTTACAGATGATCACGTATTTTTGTAGCGATTTTGATTTTCTTTACGAAGTTAAATATTAATGCTAATTAAATAATTAAAAAAAATAAATAATAAATAAGATTGGCACCAAATTGTAATAGGATTAATTATCGCTTCCAGCATTGAAAATATTCATGCTTTAAAATGTCTTTGAAAAATAAACAATTCATTGAAGAATACATTTTTACGCTATCTGAAGAGAAGCCGCCCGCCCTGTCTACGGATTGGAAGGTCCTGGGTTCGAATCCAGATTCGGGCATGGATATACTTTTTCTCTCTCTATCTATCCTGTCTTTGTCCTTTCCTTGTATGAATGTGTTGTGAATGGTTGCCTACCCTATAAACGGGTCCCTATGGCATGCGTGTACTGAGGATGTCGGACTTCACACCAAATAGGGTTCAGTTGGAAAAGTGGAGCAGCGCACCCCGTATTGCCATCCTAGCTGGCACACGACAGCAACATCTGAAGAGAAATACTCTTATTCAGTTTTAACTAACATATGTAAAAATCATGGTTTTAATATTTCTACTTGTGTAAAAAAAAAAAAAAAAAAAAGAGAAAAATAATATAGAAGGAAAGAAATGTCAAAGTTGACATTTGACTGGGAAAAAGCAAAAATTGCATATCCAACAAATTTACATACAACTCTTATTAAATCTGAAGTCCTACATTTCATGTTTTAAAAGAGCTACAGCAAAATTGTTATATATTTCTACAGGAATTATAAACGGTATTATAAAACCTAAAATAAAATTAAAATCAAAAACCACTATGTCCATAGAGTAATACCAAAACATGTTATTCAACGTAAGACTATGTGGAGATGGTGGTATAAAAATTATTTGGCTGGTGAAAAAGGGAAATACGTTGTTACATAGTGAAACTTGGATATTTTTATCTGATTGCATTAGAAAATATTGATTTGTTACGGAAATTCAAAATAAGGAAAGTATAGAAAATGTAAGCCAAGGTATATATATATATATATATATATCATATGTATATATACATGCATATATGTATATATATATACATATATATATATAAATTTCGTGTCACGATGTATGTTCCCGATAAACTCCGAAACTACTGAACGGATTTTGATAAAATTTTGTAACCATTTATAATATGGTCCAACTTAAAAGATAGAATAATTTTTATCTCTTAATTATTGATCTCAATATTTATTATACGACATTAGTGTTTATTTATTGGTTAGTTCTGTAAGTTCCTAATAGATGGCGGTTTAGCATCTAAGTTGCACAGGTATTCGGCAGATAGCGACGTGTTTATTTTTCTAGATTATACCATCTTCGAGAAAATTATCGTGCGCGCGCAAGCGCGTGGTTAAATATAGAATTTACATATATTTTCATGATGTATAATGATACTATAACAATTTTTCGTGAATCATTTTCATAATTATACTTTGTATTGTGTTATTATTGTGCAGTATTCAGTTTGAATATTTTTAATATTATAAATAGTAAAATAAAATTTTATTTATTACTGTTTTTCTCTACTAATTTTCATACCACCTCGAAAACATGTAAGTATTTCTTGATAGCCTTTTATTATTTTTTACTTTTATTTTATAATTTGATAATTATTAATTTATTCAGCAGTGTACATTTTGATCTAATTTATTTATTTAAATGATAAATTCTTTTAATTGTTTTTTATTTCAGTATAATGCCGCGGAAAAATATTTTAGTTTTAATATAATTTAAAATTAAAATAATAATAGTTCGATGTCAATGTTATCTACCTCATTTATAACAATTTATTTTTAGATGTCTTTAATTTATATAGTATATTTTATAACTAAGTCACTGATTACAAACTTTAATTTAATATAAGATGAATAAAATGTAAATTCAGAAAGTATTATGTTGATTTGTGCTTAATTTCAAATTTTCGATACTTTACCTATTACTTTTAAATTTTTGCGAAATGTTTTATTTTTAATCTCATATAAATGAACCTATTTTAAATTTTTTTAGAAAATATTAATTTGATTGAACCGAAGAATTAGTAAAAAATTTATTCAATGTATTTTAAAAACTCAGCCACTGCAACGCGTGGCTGGGTCAGCTTGTATATATATATGTTTTAACATCTATTTTCAAGGAAGAAATTCCATCTCTTTAACCATCCAATTTTTACTGTGTTAAATTCCATCACAGAATAAGATACATAAAAAGATAAACCTCTAAATTTATTGCTCTATTTTTTTAAATGAGAAACGAAACCAGAATTTAATGTATGCATCCAGAATGAGAAACCAGAATTGATTAATTTCATCTCAATAATTGCCGTCTTTTTCCTTATGGACAACTGCGCATTTGAATTTTTAGAACCAGCCTTTAATAAGCGGCATTCTAAAATATTAAATGGACTCTGGAAGATCGTGAAGAAGGAAAGGATAAGCTTCACAACCTTGGTGTCTTATGAAAAGGAATTTTAGTTCGGAAATAAGATGCAATATGATAGTTCAAAGACAACAGTTCAGAGCAAAATAGAAACTAAAATTCTTATATATATTTTTTTCTTTTTATATCTTTATGAAATCGTTACAAAAATGTGTGAACCCTCTCTGTATTTCTCAAAGTTGTGCAAAATTGATATCTATTGATTAAGCAATACATAACATGAATTATTTTCGTACGTTTCAAATCGTGCTTATTGATAAATTGTATAATAAAATACAAGTATGAGAAAAAATTTCAATTAATATTTTATAAACTTGCATAATTAATTTTTTCCCAGTATTGAAAGGTATTATCCAGATTATTCCTTTAAGTATTTTGCTTAAAATCATAATAAATATTATTATGTTAACACTACTTAATCTGAAACAATAATTAATATTGCGATGAGATCAATAGTAAGTCAGAATTTCACTTTCTGTTAGAAATATCAAATAAACCAGGCAGCATTTTCTTATTATAATGCAAAGTAACTTTTACATGATTATTTTAAAAACATAACGCAAGGTGTCACTACAATCTCAGCGCACATTGTTTCGAATACAGAAGCTGAAAATAATGATATTGTTGTTATTTATGGCACTTGGACAAGGCAACATCGCTAGCCAACAGCTATGCAAAATTAAACCAGAATTAAGAGTCGTTCTTTTAATTAGAGCACCACGAAGGTGAAAGTACGAATTTGCTCTCAGACTCCTTCGATAGATGGCACCACCAGAAGATCCACTCCCTCAATTTTGACTTCTGATCTAGAGGGGGAAGAATTTTCCTCCAGACCATTACACCCATGGTAACTGCTCAAAGGCTAACCACATGACTTTCGATTCAGCAGAATTAACGAGCACGTAAATTGTATGTACTTGGTGGGCCTTTGGTAGCGTTGGGAATCAAACCCAGCTCTTCCGGATGGAAGGCCAATGCCATAATCCCTAGACTACCACGTCCTTGAAAATAATGTTGAATATATAATCTTGGCACCAATATTAGGCAACAGTCTAAGTTAAAATAGTCTTAGATCAGTTTAAGTTAAAATAGTCTTAACTTTTCTTCAATCATATCAAAAGTCTAGATTCTAGACTCTCCGTTGGTTGGATACCCTTGACTCTCGAGTTGCATGGGGCTTTTCTCCAAAATATTTAGTCCAAGCACAAAATGTTACTAATTACCTTCCCTTGTAAGAGACGGGAAAAAATTTTTGAAACGCAAAGTTATAAAGAAGGGGCATATTTATAGACAGCAAAAACAAGCACAACTATTAAAGTCTAGACAGATGCTGCAAACGTTTTTCGATAATCATTCTTTAAAAATTTGATTATTTTGACGGTGACATCGTTTCTTCTTCAGTCATTTCGAAATAGTTTTCGATAAAGCAAGCAAATATTGACGAATTCATATCCTTCAAAATGATTGGTCATCGATGCTTATCAATACCGATAAAAATAGTCCATATTAGTGTGGATTTAATGCTGGATGTTACTTCTCATTTAAATCAGCTTAATAGTAAGTAACAAGGAGAAGGAAACACAATTTTTTCGATATTACAAGGAGTAATTTCATTTGTTGTTGTTGTTGTCGTGTGCCAGGTAGGCTGGCAATATGGGGTGCGCTGCTCCATTTTTCCAACTGAACCCTATTTTGGTGTGGAGTCCGACTTCCTCAGGACACACATGCTATATCGTTTATAGGGTAGGCAACCATTCAAACTTCATTCATACAAGGAAAGGACAGAGACAGGATAGATAGAGTGATAGAGAGAGTACATCCATGCCCAAACCGGGATTCGAACCCAGGACCTTCTTATCTGCAGTCAGGCATGCTGATCACCAGACAAGGGTAGCGGCAGTAATTTCGACATAATTGTCGTTTTTTTTTCTGAAGATCTTGAACGATAAACCCCAACACTTTCCAAGCTAATATTTTAAATATTGTCGGGAAAATAAGTTTAATATTGATAATTGTGCTATTCAAAACAACACTAATAAATATGAAGGAAGCTTTTCTAAGCAGGTTTAAAAAGTTCTGAAATAGTAAATCGTCACCAGATTTTGTAATAAAATCTCTGTAACAGAATTTTATTTTTCATCGCGTTTAATATTAATATTGACAGCTTTGAAATGCAACTGCTTGATTTAAAAAATAAAGAATTAGAATTCTCAATTATCGAGAGTCTTTGAGCCGATTTAGAACTATAGGAGAGAAATATATGTGAACTAAGTTTGCAACACAAGTGGACTTTAAAAGATCTGGAGAAAAAGATATATGTTGATTCTGAACACTTGGAATAGAATCCCTGACTCATATGATCAACAGAAAAAACTGGCTTTTGCTATTCTCTCTTTGTTGTCGTCGTGTCCTAGGCAGTGCCCAAAGTTTTCTGTATGAGGGCCGCCAGTTCCGGGGCCTGGAGGCTGCAGAGAATCTCTTGAGGTGGTCCGCCAAGTTGAAACAGGGATCTAATGATTGCTTGGCAGTCAAAAATAGGGTCTGGTGAAAGTTCAGAACCTGGACAGTTTCTGCAGGATCTTGTGCTATCAGGTGCTATTTTCATGCCTTTGAAATGGCCTGTTCGAAGTCTGGCCATGATTGACGATAGATTTCTGGGGCAATGAAGGTCTGGGATGGATGGCTTACTGAATTGTGGTTACTTACTGGCTTACTTACTGCGTTAGCATCAACGAAAGTTATTGTGCTGGGCTGGTCCAAATCACGAGCTTCCTTTGCAAGGATGCCAGCACACTCATCCCTTTCAATACCAACCTGGGCAGGGATCCACTGGAGTGCGCATGGCTGGTTAATTTGGCAGAGGAGAGCATTAATGTCTTGAGTTATTGTAGTTTTACCATTGCAAACCAACAGAAGTCCAATTTCTTAGGAGGCTTTGGCAACCATTTTCCATGGATAGTGCAATAGTATATTCTTTCTTTATTTGGGTCTATATATTCACATGAACAATCATTTTCAAACATGAGTAAATTAAGAAATCGGCTTATTGATGAGAACTTGGAATCGTGCATCAAATTAAAAACCACATCATACAAACCTGACTTACCCTTACTTTCCAAGTAAGTACAAGGCCAATGTTCACATTAGTGGAGTATTTGTAGTTATTTAAAGGAATATCCCTTATATTATTTTGCTAGTGATCTTTTTAAGTAAATATTATTAGGTTTATATAAGTATGATGCCAAGTTTTATTTAATTTACAAAGACTTTTTAGCAAAGGCAAGCTTGAGAGTGTACTTTTAATTTTAATTAATTCCATAATAATGTCTTCCACTGAAGCAAAGCATATGTTTGAATAAATTTATCTAGACTTGGCTCTTTTGAATTACAAGGTTGGCAACCACCGGACATAAAGTGTGTATCTTCTAGAAGATACACACTTTATGCTTGTATAGCTAAGATACTTGTGTAAATATGATTTCCATTGATTTATAAAGTACACTTACATATTTATCAATATAATACTGCTAAAATTTATATAATTTTTTGAATACAGATATGATCGATTACAGGTATATTATGATGAATACAGAAAAGTTATATTTGATGTAATTTAATCAATATATATTTAATGTCATACGTGGTTATCTCCTTGTCTTAGTGAATTAAAAAAATTATTGAATAGGCAGAGTTTAAAAAAAGAATCTTTCATTAGCATAGGAACATTTCTTAGATATTCATAAAAATGCTGTTTAAGACTTAATCGGTAGAAATATCTCTGAGTTCAACTGAAAACAAAGTTACCAAGTGTAATGAGGTTAAAATGTTTCAATTATGTATTTGGTAACTCATTAAATTCAATGACAAAGTTCAACCAGCCAGACAAGCACAAAAAAACAAGACCTTAAAACATTCAATGTTTAATTCATATTTCGGCTTAAAAATAATCCTGTTAAAAATAATGCCTTGTGTGATTGACAATAAATGCAAATTGAACTGTTATTTTCTGTAACGTAAAATTTGACGCAGAGTATTTTGTTGTGTCACTCAGAAACTTTAAAATATTTTTTTCTGAAGAATCTACAAAATAAAAATGAACAGACTTAATTTTTTTTTGCTTCCTAACAATATGAAATTAATTTAGTGCTTCATCTTATACTCTTAAAAAAATCGAGTGGATTTCACTCAGAAGGAGTGAAGTTTCACTCTTTCATTTTCACAAAACTCAACCAATCTTTAAGATAGAAATTCACTCTTCCGAAAGATGCGGGTAAACCACTCCTTTTAAGGAGAGAAATAACAAATCGCTTAAAAGGGTAAATTAGATAGAAAAAAAGAGTGAATTTCAATCTTCAATAGAAGTATTGCAAAATTTTTTAAATTGATTATTCAGTGCAGAAATTAGGTTTTTAATTCTTCATTATAAGGATTTATATATTTTTTTGACAATTACAATATAAAGATATATGATTTCTTTATTCAAGTGGTTTTTTAAATTACATGCATCATCAAGCAAATTGTTCAGCCATTTATTACATTATTTTTATCGATTTAGTTTTACGTGTGAGTGTAGCACCCTCAAGAAAAAATCTTCACACTACTTATTTTTTAGTTTAGTTTACTATGAACCCATTAAGTACAAAATTAATTTTTACACACTTTATTAGTATAAGAAACTGTACACATTTTAAAAAATACATAAATATTTTACATAAATAAATATAATTTATGTTTTTCTGAAAAATAATTTATTTATAGTATAGCTGAATATTTATTTTTGAATATTGATAGTATGCCTTTTTGAAGTTACAGGAGGATAAAGACAAATATTTAGATTATTCTGTGGAACAAAACTGACTGATATTTTTGCAAATAAATCTTGTTTTATAATATATTTTCCAAGTTTAAATTAAACTGAAAATAACTTCAATGAAACTAAGAATGAAATTAAAAATAAAATGCAAGATCATACAAAAAATATTTATTCAATTTTTATAATCTAGAAAAAAATTAAATAAAAATATGTATACAGAAATTCTTATGTTTATTATGTTAAATTAAAAAAAATATTGGAGCTTAATTTCTTTGAATTGACAATTTAATAGCACAAAATAAGAATACTATAAAAATAAAAAGCTAATGTGCGTTTTAAGGCATGTATTTTGCAAAATTTATATCTTGATCGATTATAATAAGAATGTATGGTTTCAATTAAAGTGCCAACTGGACCATTTCTTAATTTATATAAATATTTTATTTTTATTTATTACATTACATATATTCAGACTTGTATGCTTGATTCTTGAGATCCGCTTGTAAATCTTAGTCGATAATAGGACAATTAGCACAATGACAGATGTACAACCACAGAAGATAACGAAGAAAACACCCAGGGCCACGGTGGGAATCGAACCTACACTCCTACGCTCTCAATCGATTAGCGGAGTGATGCCTTTGACCACTTAGCCCCGGAGCGCCCTTAATTTATATATACAATAAGTTAATCATCGTACTTAACATTAAACGCATGATGGCATCAACATAAAGTATTGAACGCTTTTTAATCTTGCATATCCGACATCAATAAATTCCTTGAACACAGATAAAAGTATTTCATATTCAGGTTTTGCTCTTGACCACAGCCAAACAAGAGTAATTGACTACTTTTGAGTGTTCTTCTTCTTCTTCTAAAGATCTCTTTACCTAATTCGAAAAAAAAATCCTAATAACTAAAACTTCTACAGTATTTGTATTATCATTAGTGTCTATATAAACTTTAATACTAAAATTTCATAAAAATAATACTTAAAAAAATTAAAGTCTTATTTTGTTGAAAGAAATCAGATATCTACGTAATTATATTCTGTATTAAAATTATATTCAGCCTAAAAAATACTACCATCCTAAATTATCACATGTTTATTCCATATTATAGGACAAGTTTTTGAAAATATGATAATATTCTAGGAGCATATTATGCAGGATATTTACTAAGAAAACAGTCAGCTTCTGTATATTGAATATCAAATTCCAAATCTATCTGTAATAAAGAGAATAATTATTTATATTAAATTAAAAAAAATTTATTATTGTAATTTAAAGCAAGAGTAATTTGTAAAAAAATGGTATTATCATTAATTAATTAAAACTTCGTAATTGAAGTAAGTAAATTAATGATTATCTAGTAGTTTTTGAAAATGTTTATCAAAATGTGGCAAAAATGATAAATTATTGATATACAATGAAACAAATACAAAACAATTTTGGATTTTTTCTTTGTTATGAAATAGATATAGCCCCTATCATTATTTACAAAATGGATTGTTAAACATTAAATAAAAATTTATACATACATAAATTTATTTCTAGTGAATTTTAAAATCGATCATCTGTAACTGAAAAACAGATTACAATTTTTTTTTCAATTACAATAAAAAATTTTTTAAACTATACTCTTATATCACATATACTAATATTCAAATACATTACAAGTAAAATAATTTTTAAAAATACAAGATAAAAAACAACAATATAATTAAAGACATAAGCAAAACTGTATATTTTGTAAAATATAGATTTTAATTACTTTCTTTTCGATCATGGAATCATTAAACAAATATCAAAATAACAACAAGATTTTTATTCCATTTTTATATTAAAAAAACCCTTTCTCTATAAATTTTCAACTAAATTTTTTGATACTAATGTAATTTAAAACATATTATTCACATGCAATCAAAAAACTTCGAAATGCATGCACAGCATGTTTCATGCTCTACCTTTAAAAATTCAGATATACAAATTATATAAGGAATTGTAAATTTTGGTGTGCTTAAGACATTCTGGCATTGTTAGAAAATAATGTTGATATAGGAATTTAGAACTTTCATGAATATTTTAAAATTCATCCTCTAATATGCAAAAAATACAGATTTTATATTACCAATGCTTCATTGAAAGCAGCCAATTTTGGATACTTAAAGAAATAAATTCTATAATAGAATAGAACAAGAGATAGTCTATTTTTCATCACAAAATGTTGTTTAGTTTTAGACATTTTTTCTCAAGTTCAAATATTTCTCAATAAATTTCACTAGGCATTTCAAATTGTAATGATTTTATCAGAAAGGAAAAATACATATACGCAAATGTTTACTCAATGATATCATGCATGTAAAAACTATTTGTTGTCAAGTGAATTATAAATGCTGGATATTTATTTTTTTAAACTATGAAATTCAAATTAAAAATTTAGAAAATTTTAAATGAATTATAAATTTATTATAAAGTTAATAAGGATTTAGTTTTAGCAGTAAAAACAAACAAAACTTTACTTCAAAATAGATTTCGAAACACATTATTAAAATTTCTTAAGCTAATTACGAAGTAATATTAATTTAATGAATAATTACCTTTAATTATATTAAAATGAACTTTAAAAACCAAAAACTTTAATAAGAGATTTTAATTGAAAATACTGATTGGAATTTTTTCATGTCATTTAATTAAGAGTTACCGCGTTCTTACATAAACATAGAATAATACTTCAAACTTTTAAATAAATTTTACAAACAAAATGAAATTAATACTTGTAGTAATAAAAATAGTTAACATTTTCTCATTCTCCATAAAACTTATTTTGACTACACATTATACAGAATATACCTGATCAGCCATTACTTCCTTATATTACGTTTCATCAACTTCAGAATAACATGTTTCAGATTTGCTTTTGCTACTTTTGTTTTGTTAACTTTTTTCTTCGATGATGACAATGATAACCAAGTAAATTATATTTCCATCAACAAAATATTTAGTTGTAAATTTTAAAATATTATACAAATTAATAGTAGATTTTGATACTACAATTCTTTTTCGTTTTATCTACGAATGCTTTTACTTAAACAATCAAATCAATAATTAGTCAGTGAAATTTTAATAAATAAAATATACATATTGTCAAGTAATATTCTGCAGATTACTATTTGCTTTATATTCTATTAACATTTAAATTAAAAATCTTCGAATTTTATTTATGAAAACATTTATTCTTATTCATTGGTAAAATGTTGTATTTGATATTAATTGCACTTTCATTTCAGTGCAATAAACTATATTAAATAATATTTCTATAATATACATTAGATATTTAAATCATCGAGAAAATTAATAGTCATATTTACGCACAGTTTCGAAAATAAAAGAATTTAAAAATGCATTCATTATAATTTACTATTAATTTATAGTGAATTAAATTTTTGCAGAAAATATTATTTGAAATAAAAAACAAAATTTCGAAACACATTGTTATATTATCAAACATTATCAATTAATCAGAAATTTCAAATACTATAAATATTACGTGAATATAAATTCAATAGAATTCATTCATTCACACTTTCTCGAATAAGAAAGTTTATATCATGGTGAAAAATCATAAATATGAAGATTTGATTTAGTCATTCAATTAATTATAAGAAATAAATACTTACCGTAATGTTTCTGCACTCCTTCTTGTTCAATTATATTTTTTTAAAATTTAAATAGATCGCTTTTACAAAATAAAGTTTAAAATTCCTCCATTTTTAGCGAAACTATACCGAAAGCATAACGCCGAGCTGGCAGCCGAATGGTTAGCGCTCTTGCCTTCGGTTCAACAGTTCGTGGGTTCGAATCCCACCTTGGGTATGGATGTTTGTAGTGGTTCGGAATCCACTTTAAACCGTAGGTCCCGGTCTAATTAGCCCTTGTGAGCAAAAAATGACCGTTGAGCGACAAACCAACCAACCAACCGAAAGCATAACGCCACGTGCTGATTTAAACCAATCAGAGGACATCACATTTGCTTAGCACTATAAACACGTCAAAAAAAAAAAAAAAAAAAAGTGAAAATTGCTTTGAACTTAGAATGGAGTGTTTGAAAGAGAGCTTCTCTTTCCCAAATTAAGTATGAAAGTATTCATTTTATATCTTTATGGAGTACAAAATATCCGTCGCTCATCCAGTGGTGAAAAACCACTCGATTTTTTTTAAGAGTGTGGTAATTTTAAGTTTGAGTTTAAAAGTTTTAAAATTTTGAAACCATTACCTGTGAATGTTACTCCTCGAGCTGTGGAAGCACAGAATGTTTTTGTATCAACATAGAATTAATTAGCACAATCTGTATCATATTGAGGTCTTTTTACACCTGATATTCTTTGATTGTGAACGTAATAGTTTTTATTAATTTTATTCCACAGAATACAGTAATAATCAAGATACTTTTTAGTAACAACATCTTTACCTTTACAAGTTCTTTCACATTCGACACTATTTAATTGTTAGCATGATAACAATCGTCTTTTAAAATCAAAGCATTGTTTTCAAAATGTGGTTTATTGACACCATCCTGACTAGCGCTCGGATTCGCAAGATGCACGATTGATCTATTTTTAGCATTATAAGCATCTCCATAGAGTGTTAAAGCATTATTTTCGAAATATCGTCTATTCACATCATTTTTCTCAGATTCTTGATCCTTTACATTATTTATCTTTTAATTTTCGCATCAAAATTTCCTTGAGGTGAATGCCGTAAGCGTTTGCTTTTTAACAGATCAATTACTGTTTGTACATAATCCCATGTTGCAGAATTGGATTGATCAATCGGATTCAAAAGATTGCTAATTCTTTTCCTTTTTGCACCATATTGCTGATCATTTTCTGAAAGAACTAAACTTTTACTGGACATATCTCGAATGGATGACCTCGGATTCATCCTACATCTGTCTAATTAAGATTTTGTAGTAACATCAATATTTTCCGAAGGGGTTCTCCAGCATTCCTTAATATCTTTTCTTCTATATCATAACTACCATCATGTGTCAGTTTAAACCCTATTCCTGAAATACCAGGCGGACCTTCTTTGAGTTCTTCCTCAAAAATTGGATAATATGCTGTCATTTGTTTATTTTAATGCGAATAATTTCAATAGTCTTCCGACTATTAAAATTAATAAAATATACCATTCATTAAAAGATACCATTTAATGCATTGATCATGTTAATATCTTGATTCTTTATTTTTAAGTAGCATTTCTTGTGCTCGCGTATGATGAAATAGAAGACATAATTCTTGGTGGTGTTGTTCCTCAATCTCCAGTTGAACTCTTAGTCAAGTTATTCGTGTCCGTATAATTTTCATGGTGATCTAGATTGAAACAAATGATTGGATATAATTTACCAAAATTGGAATAATTGACCATGCAGCTCGTTTCTGATAGAATAGTATTCATTCCAGATTTCAAAGGAGCTGTGTAGAGCCTATTGTAATCACCTTTCTGAAAATCCATCATGTAATTAACAGTTAGAACCCTTACATTATTAACCATCAGCCAACATTCCATCATATCTAAACTGTCGAGTAATATGTTGTTCTGTTTTGCATTTTCATATCTTTAAGTGTATTACGGTATGACGTATAAGGATAATACTTCATGTGAAGTAGCATTTATAAAATAAGACCTACTTGAATTCTTTAAGAAAATATTCGACTTGACAATACTATGTTGGTTCCACTTTATTTCCACAGGCTTATTCTATAATTTTAATTCATTAAACTTTGCAGCAGCTGAATTCTAAAATCTAACATAAGGAAGCCAAAGTGATGATAAATTTTCCACAACATCATTGTAATCCCGATTTTGCTCATCTGTGTATAGCATATCCTGACTGTGATTTCTTTGAAACTCAAACTTGACTTTGAACCCTGATATCACCTTTTTATTTTCATTGAAGAAATCAAATACATACTTTATATAATGGGATCCAAATAGTAATAGTTTTGCTATTTTGAGTAAGTTTGCATCTTTCTTTGAATCCTTGATTATATTCGTCGTTAGTTCCTATTGTTTTCAGAAAAATTCAGTTATTTTAGTTGCGCTTACTAAAGTCCCATCTTATTTGAAGGGATTTTTGTCTGCTATGTCCAACGTATCTACGTAGGAGAGCATATTACTTCTGCGGTAGAATAATCAGGTTCGAAATGAATTAAACCTAACACATGTCCCAGTGTTAGTTTCGATTTCAGTGTTGCCTTATGTAAACCTGTTAGCGGCTGTTAAACTATCTCCATTCCCTAGAGCTTCATTATCATTTACAATTGCAGTTCCATTACTGTTAAAAATTTTTAGCTTTTGTTGTAAAAATCCGTTAGAATACCAGGGTCATTCTGAAATTTTTGAGATACAACTAGGTTCTTAAAGTTATACTTACAAAATTTTAGGTGTGTTCAAAGTAGTCTCCTCCAGCATCAATGCACTTTTGTAGAAGAATTTTCCACACATTAAATGCCTCAAGCCATTCATTTCTTCGAATAGATGAAAAAATGCATTTATAGCCACATCAATGTTTTCTTCTGAATGAAAACGACGTCCACGTAAGTTCTTTTTTAGATTAAAGAGTAACCAAAAGTCGCACATAGCTAGATCAGGTGAATACGGCGGATGTTTGATCACTTTAATTTGTTTTTGTTTAAGAAACTCAACTGTTAATCCGGCTGTCAAAAACCCGCCGTTATTAAAAAAATATTTCTTATCGTCTTACTCTGATAATTCTTAGTTATCACAGTAACCATCAATCTTATTAGATAATTAGAGGATAATTAATTAATTAATATTAATTCGCGCGATAACATGGTAACGATAAAATTCAAACTCGTCACATATCGCAAATCAGACGTTACAAAATCCTG
Organism: Latrodectus hesperus; assembly: GCA_037975125.1. Taxonomy (NCBI): domain Eukaryota; kingdom Metazoa; phylum Arthropoda; class Arachnida; order Araneae; family Theridiidae; genus Latrodectus; species Latrodectus hesperus. Next base: position 12,581,369 of record CM075856.1, on the reverse strand, counting down.
CTCTCGAATATTTCTATTGAGATGGTAGATTGCTAGTATGTTTTTTTTTAAATTTTGTAATCATTTAGTATTTCAGAAATCACATAAGATTTAATGTCGTGACAAAGAGAAAAAAGTACAAGAGAAAGTTCCATACATCTTCTTATGACACTCTGATAGCTCTTAGTCATCCTGAAAATTGTTATTCTTATTCGATACCTTTTGAATATTCTCAGATTACTTAAATATTATGATACATGCGATTTAGTTTCAGTAAAATAGGATGGAAATATTTCCTATTGCTAAAATGCTGATAATGTAGTGTATCCCTGGATCATATCTAATAACTAACAATTATCATTACTCATTTGTCAAATTTTTAACACAATCTTACATAAAAAATTTATGTACAGCATACATAAAAAATTAACATAGCAACAACAAGATAATAAAACGTCAAAGTTTAAATATTTTTGGCAATGAATTGAAAATTTGTCAGTATATACATGATATATGTAGTTTAATACTTAAAAATAAAAGATAAGATATTAACAATAATATCTGTTAAAAAAACGGTATTAAGATTTGAGATTATGAGAAAATGTTATCACAATTTCACAAAAGATATGTATTAAGTGATAAGCACTTATCTCTGAAAAAAACCGTATATGTTATATTTTTATTTTTATAATATTCAAAGTAATTCAAAGAAAATATTTAATAATTTATAATTTTTAATGTAATTAATATTTAATTAATATAGATACTTGTCTTTATGATAATAATAATAATCGATGTATATTTATATATGCATCATATTTATATATTTAAAGACAATCTCGGAATAATTTAATTCAATAAAAGCAATCATTCAGTCAACAAAATCAATACTTCAATCAATAAAAGTAAATTATTCAATAAAAGTAATCATTTCAATTCAAGGGTAAAAATTATTTTTAGGGAAATATAAAACTATATTTGTATGAAGTTATTAGAAAATCAAAATTAAATTCATAGAATATATGTTCAAATACAAAATTGTGAAAATTTTGGGAATATAATACTTGTATTAGGTGAAATGTTTTTATAAATGCTTTGTGCCGTTTACAATTTTTTACTTTTTGTGAATAAGATGGAATTTTCGACCTAAATTCTTAACTAAAGTGCTGGTTTTAAATGTTAGTTAAATACACACAAAAACGGCCAGAAGAAAGACTTGCTATTTGATGTGAGACAATTTTTAAAAAGCTAAGATGGTTTATGTATGAAACAGACCTCTTATATGATTTATATTTATATTTGATCCTATATATCGAACAGCTGCACTTTCATCTTTAATGTGTTTCCTTCGAAAGAACTTGTTTTTAGATCTTAGGCCATTTTTCATTTCACAAGGAAAGAAATTTTCACAATCGTTATTTATTTGAAAGATTTTGAAATTTATAACGACACATTTTATATTGAAATCAAAACACAATCGTTTTTCTCGATGGTATATAGATTTGAACATAGGCCATTCTGTACTTGGTATAGTAATATCTACCTTCGTACAGTAATATCTTAATACAGTAATAAGAGGTACTATATCTAGTACCTCATAGATCACATGGCTTACAAGATTAATGCTTAAACTAAATTACAGTTCAAACATAAAAAAAGAAACATTTAAAATATTAAAAAGATAGTTTTTTAAAAATAGGGATTCAAAAACGACGGATTACATAGAAGCTTCTCTTTTTCTATGCCTCAATTATGAAATTAATTATTTAATTTTTGTTTCAAGAGAGCTTTTTTTAGTTTGAAGAAGAAACATCTTAATTTACTGCAACCTATTTCTTAGGTTATTATAGGAAATGTAAATTGGAGAAAGTACCAGATGTCCTTGGAATATCAAGGAGTGTTCAAACAAAAAAGGGAATATATTACATGACATAGAGAACACAAATACAATCATAGAAATTGAATGTCCGTATATTATGTTAACATTAACCTTTTCACGACGGGGCCTTTGTTTAAGACGCGCGTTCAGGACGAAGCTGAAGTGAAAGGAATGATCTTACAGGACGGGGGTTTTTCTCCGCTAGGCCTAACTATAAAAAAAAATTCGTAAATAATAAAGTCAAAGTCCTATCGCCGTGATTTTTGGTAGCATTTTAGATTATCACATAATCTATCTTATAACTTAAAACTAGACTTTAATAATGTTTTTCCTTCAATTTATATGAAAATATATGTATAAAAAAGTTGCTTACTCTGAGAAATAATTTTCGACAGTGCAATTCTAGTTTTTCCAAAATTTCAATTGACAAAACACTTCAACATATTAGCAAATTAATAAAAACTATACAAGGGCTATTTACAAGAAAAAATAACAAAATTTAAAATGAAGACTGAGTATGGAAAATCTCAAATCACGGAGAAACGCAAAGTCCGACATTGCATAATTTGCAAGAATAAAATGTTTGTTGTGTTTTCTTTTCTTTCATCATGGTTTGTGAGCAAACAAGGCACTTTCTGCGACTTTTTTCTCCCTTTTTGTTCAAATTAAGGGTATGAAAATGCCTACCAGATAATCCTCGCCATAATAATCTGGAGTCGAGAATTTTCAAGATAACAAGAAAAGTGAGCAAATAAAACCGAAAGCAGTAAAAACTGAAACGAAACTGACACTAAAACCCTAAAAGACTTCCAATACTAGCGAAAACAAAATAAAAAAAGTGTTCGGAGAGCTATCAGAAGCAAGAATCCTTAAATCACGTGGATAGTTGAAGAGCCGAGCTGTGTTTGTTTACATTGAGATTTCCTCTCTCCCCACCCACAGCTGATCATCAAAATACCAAAAAAAGCAAGAATACGAAAAAATTGAAGGTTAGAACACTAAAACTACGTTCAGTTTAAATGTAATGGACACATAGTGCCATCCAGTGATTATTAAAACTTGTTGGGTCGCTCCGTGGCTGAGTGGTCAAAGTATCACTCCGCTAATCGCTTGAGAGCGTAGGAGTGTGGGTTCGATTCCCACCGTGGCCCTGGGTGTTTTCTTCGTCATTCTTCTGTGGTTGTACATCTGTCATTGTTCTATTTGTCCTATTATCGACGAAGACTTACAAGCAGATCTCAAGAATCAAGCATACAAGTCTGAATATATGTAATGTAATAAATAAAAAAAATAAAACTAGTTCCAGCTTAAAATGCATATATGCACCGCCCGTTGCTAAGAGGTTAATAAAAAAATCAATCCTTCTCACCTGCAAAAATAATTCCTTTTGATAGAATGGATTTCAAATCAAACACTCTGAAATAGGTTTAATCAAAATTATTAGATGTCTAATCATAATGATGATAAGGAAGATGATATTGTTTGAAATAGGTTCCATCAAAATTATTAGTCTACAGGGTGATTATAATAAAACTTTGCCAACATCTGCACTTCTAGCGTCCATTCTATTTAACCGATCAAGATGATACTGCAAATATAGTTCTTTTGAGATATGCGCTCGAGATTCTGTGAATGGCAACACTGTGGCCCTCGCGGTTACAGTTATAGTGACAGAAACTCGAAATTTTCGAATGGCAACGCCTACTTTTTACCATCGCAAAATGTTCAGCACATGCGAAAACCCTAAATAGCGTTGAAACGCTATTTAGGGTTTTCCGATATGTCCGAAAACCGACGTGTTATACACATACAAACAGTTCTTCAAGGCGCAAGGAGGAATAATGCATACGACAGAGACCAGACACTGCTCAATGATGAGAACACATAGAGAAAAAAATCTTTATTAATTTCAAACATTTTCCACATGAGTGCCATCACAGGCAATTACGCATTGCATGCGGGAGACGGTGGACAATGTCGCTGCACGCAACATGGCACGAGGGATGTTTCCAATCTCACGCCGTATAGAATCCTTTAAGTCCGACAATGTTTGAGGATTGCACAGATAAACTCTGGATTTGAGATAGCCCCAAAACCAGAAATCCATAGGCGTCAGATCTGGGGATCGCGCAGGCCACGGAAAAGGATAATAGCGTGAGATGATGCGATCAACAAAATGCTGATCCAGGAGCCTTTTAACTGACCTCGCTATATGTGGAGGTGCGCCATCTTGCATCCAAACAATGTCAATGAGTGCATTCAGCCGACGCAACTCCGGTAAGACATAATTTTTCAGCATGGCTGCATACCGAGGGCCCGTTACAGAACATGTTGCAGAGCCAGTCGGGGTCGTTTCCTCAAAGAAGAACGGGCCCAGAACAAATGTAGCTGTAATGCCGCACCACGCAATCACTTTGGCGTCAAATAATGGTACTGGCGCCACAGCATGAGGATTCGTCTCTCCCCAGTGCACACAATTCTTTGTGTTAATGCTGCCATTTAAGGTGAAATGCGCCTCGTCCGTCCATAATATGCGAAGTGGCCAGTCATTATCCACATCATATCGTAACAAAAATGCATTTGCGAAGTCCAGACGTTGTTGTGGGTCACCCGGCTCCAACATCTGGACGCGCTGGAACCGATAGGGAAACATGTAAAGTACCGAGCGCAAGAGCTTGCGGACCGTTGAGTTCGGAATATCCGACACGCGCGCTATGCCTCTTGCGGTTTCTGTGTGTCCTGCAGTCACTGTATGGTGCACTTCCATGACAACGTCCTCAGAAACAGTTGGCCGTCCGGAGCGCTGTTTGTCACAGGTGCAGCCTGTATCTTCGAATTTCCGCACTAAATCACGCAGAGCTTGCACAGTACATGGGCCGCGTCGTTGTCGATGATTGCGGCGATACACACGCAAGGCTTCCGCAGCGTTCATCCCATTTTGGTAATAGAGTTTGATCAATTCACCGCGAACTTTCCTAGGAAGACTCATATCGTCGGCATGTGCGAGTTCCCGAATGACGACTTCGCATACCCGCTTGGTATTTTATAGGTTTCCTACGCTGAATATCTGGCGACCGGCGTTCTGTGATTGGTTTCTTGACTCTGTCACATGCAAATTTATTGCGTGCGCCCAGATCGTGTTTTATTGGCCAGTTTTCAGAACTCTTTTTTGTGTTTGCAGAACACGTCCGTTTTTAGACATATCGGTACCGTTTGAACGCTATTTAGGGTTTTCGCATGTGCTGAACATTTTGCGATGGTAAAAAGTAGACGTTGCCATTCGAAAATTTCGAGTTTCTGTCACTATAACTGTAACCGCGACGGCCACTGTGTTGCCATTCACAGAATCTCGAGCGCATATCTCAAAAGAACTATATTTGAAATATCATCTTGATCGGTTAAATAGAATGGACGCTAGAAGTGCAGATGTTGGCAAAGTTTTTTTATAATCACCCTGTATATGTCTGATAATAATGATGATAAGGATGATGATATTGTTTGAAAGAGATTGCATCAAATTTATTAGTCTAGAGGTCTAATTGTAATGATGATAAGGACGATGATATTGTTTCAAATAGGTTCCATCAAAATTATTAGTTTAGATGTCTAATTGTAATGATGATAAGGATGATGATATTGTTTGAAAGAGGTTCCATCAAATTTATTAGTCTAGATGTCTAATTGTAATGATGATATTGTTTGAAAGACGTTTCGTCAAATTTATTAGTTTAGATGTCTAATTGTAATGATGATAAGGATGATGATATTGTTTGAAAGAGGTTCCATCAAATTTATTAGTCTAGATGTCTAATTGTAATGATGATATTGTTTGAAAGACGTTTCATCAAATTTATTAGTCTAGAGGTCTAATTGTAATGATGATAAGGACGACGATATTGTTTCAAATAGGTTCCATCAAAATTATTAGTTTAGATGTCTAATTGTAATGATGATAAGGATGATGATATTGTTTGAAAGACGTTTCATCAAATTTATTAGTCTAGATGTCGAATTGCAATGATGATAAGGACGATGATATTGCTTGAAATAGAGGTTCCGTCAAAATTATTATCTATGGTCACAGCCTCTTGATGTGTATTGTGTTGACTTCAAGACATTATGTGAACCAAGAAATTGAACTAGGAATTCAAGAGTTGATGTAAAATGAATGAAATAAATTACAATTTATTGAAGAGTTCTGCCTTTTTGGAATGTAATACCAGACTATTTTGATCAGAAAGAAAATCTATAATTGAAATTATGTCATTTTTATTCAGGAGAGACCAAGTTACAATGATGATGATATTGTCTAATTATAATGTGATATTGTCTGGAATTTTTAAAGATGTGCTTACCAATCTGAATATCATTTGTAATAGTGTTATGACAGTTCAAAAGTCGGGAGATGAGATATTAAGAGCTCATGTTGTACCTTCTGCTATAGTCGTTGGTGATTCATTCGCTTTCTTTCTTTCAATGCGTGCTTAATACGATTTGTCTTACAAAAGAGATGAATGTTTCGTAGAAGACATATTCTGAAACTGTATGAGCTTGCTCTCTTGATTCTAAACCGAATTGAAAATATTTGGGACACCTGTTGTTGTGAATCCAATGCATCTGCTTATTGCCTGAGACTTTTTTACTATTTATGGAATAGGTAACAGGCTAAGGACCATTAGAAATTTTTCATATACCTTCCAGAAAAACCATTCTTAGAAGTATGTTATTGTATTGCAAAAGAGAAAAGTCTGGAAAATGCAAATCAATCTGGGCTTCGCAAGTGAAAGCCCAGATGGGTTTTCATGTGGAAAACAGGAATGTAATTCCCATCTCTTGTCCTCCAGCAATGATTACAATTGAATGCAGAACTGTGAGAAGTGGGATCATATCCCAAAGCCATAGTGCGACCATATAATCTGATTTAAAAAAAATTCTGATTTTCAGATGCGGAATGATATTTAGTAATACCCTACCACTAATTATTTTACAACCCTTCTAAGCAGGTGTGTATAGTTTTGGCTGTCAGAGGGAACCACACTAAACATCTTGTTTCATCCACAAACAATGCACTTTTTGTAACTTGCATATTAAGAAATTATTGTCTTAAAATATCTCTTCGTATTTTTAACATTTGTTAAAATAGTTCGCATTTCCATATATATAAGTTTTCCCCCTTAAATTCTATTTTGCTCTGACAACACTATGTATCATAAAAATAAAGACAGGTATAGGAGATGTAGACAGGTATAGGAGATGTAGACAGGTATAGGAGATATAGACAGGTTTAGGAGATGTAGACAGGTATAGGAGATGTAGACAGGTATAGGAGATGCAGACAGGAATAGGAGATGCAGACAGGTTTAGGAGATGCAGACAGGAATAGGAGATGTAGACAGGTTTAGGAGATGCAGACAGGTATAGGAGATGTAGACAGGAATAGGAGATGTAGACAGGAATAGGAGATGTAGACAGGTTTAGGAGATGTAGACAGGTAAAGGAGATGTAGACAGGTAGGAGAGATGTAGACAGGTAGGAGGGATGTAGACAGGTAGGAGAGATGTAGACAGGTAGGAGAGATGTAGGCAGGTATAGGAGATGTAGACAGGTATAGGAGATGTAGACAGGTATAGGAGATGCAGACAGGAATAGGAGATGTAGACAGGTTTAGGAGATGCAGACAGGAATAGGAGATGTAGACAGGTTTAGGAGATGTAGACAGGTAAAGGAGATGTAGACAGGTAGGAGAGATGTAGACAGGTAGGAGGGATGTAGACAGGTAGGAGAGATGTAGACAGGTAGGAGAGATGTAGGCAGGTATAGGAGATGTAGACAGGTATAGGAGATGTAGACAGGTATAGGAGATGCAGACAGGAATAGGAGATGTAGACAGGTTTAGGAGATGCAGACAGGAATAGGAGATGTAGACAGGTTTAGGAGATGTAGACAGGTATAGGAGATGTAGACAGGAATAGGAGATGTAGACAGGTTTAGGAGATGTAGACAGGTAAAGGAGATGTAGACAGGTAGGAGAGATGTAGACAGGTAGGAGAGATGTAGACAGGTAGGAGAGATGTAGGCAGGTATAGGAGATGTAGACAGGTATAGGAGATGTAGACAGGCATGAGAGATGTATACAGGTACAGGAGATGTAGACAGGTATGGGAGATGTAGACAGGTATGGGAGATGTAGACAGGTATAGGAGATGTAGACAGGTATGGGAGATGTAGACAGGTATAGGAGATGTAGACAGGCATGAGAGATGTATACAGGTATAGGAGATGTAGACAGGTATGAGAGATGTAGACAGGTATGGGAGATGTAGACAGGTATGGGAGATGTAGACAGGTATGAGAGATGTTGACAGGTATAGGAGATGTAGGCAGGTATGGGAGATGTAGACAGGTATAGGAGATGTAGACAGGTATAGGAGATGTAGAGAGGTATAGGAGCTGTTCAGTAAACAGAGGATTAAAATGCTTTGCTGGTTAGCAACAGTTATTTCCGATGTGGATTCCGAGCAGTTTTTAAAATTGTTATAATTTTGATCATATCGACATCATTTGAAATATGGGCCTGCGTAAAGCAAAATAGTAACTGAGCAAAGTATGTACATTAAGTTATTTCTTGACTAGATTTTATCATACTTCTAAATATTTAAATTTCTTCTAGAATTGTAGTTTTATGGTTCCAGAAGAGATAAGGTAACTGGAAAAGGCACATCACTGCATAATAGTATTCATTAGAAAGAAAAATCCAGGTTTAATCTTAGTCATTGTTGAACAAAGGGAAATGCATCTTGTACTTCTGCATTTTGAATCCATATTTGTTTGATTTTTCGTGCTATAACAAATACTCATGATTGCCAGAAAGCAAATCGTTTTAAATGTTTACTTTTAACTACTGAGAATGTAATTTATTTCTTATAAAAATGAATGACCTTTATTATATTTATTCAAAATGACTTTCAATTATTAAAGTAAAATTACTAAATATCGTAATGTAATTAAAAATCGAAACTGTACAAAAGTTTGTTGTAGAAAAATGTATTCCACTTCCAATATTCTTACTTCCAATATTTTTTGTAGGAAAATAATTAAAAGAAAATCAAAATACATATTTTATATATAAATATGCTTTTTGCTTATCACTTATAAAACAATACCTAGTGCTTACAGAAAAACTTGCCTTAGTTCAGATTAAGTTTTAAGAAACGATTAGTTATTTATTTAAATAAACTTTGGATAGATTTTATTTTTATTATTATTAACGGACATTACAAACATATACGTGCTGCTGAATGGATTAGCTGTAGTAATAAATGAAAAATGTGTTTTATTGCTATATATATATATATATATATATATATATATATATATATATATATATATATATATATATATATATATATATATATATATATATATATATATATATATATATATATATATATATATATATATATATATATATATATACAAGCTGACCCAGCCACGCGTTGCAGTGGCTGAGTTTTTAAAATACATTGAATCAATTTTTTACTAATTCTTGGGTTCAATCAAATTAATATTTTCTAAAAAAATTTAGAATAGGTTCATTCATAGGAGATTAAAAATAAAACGTTTCACCAAAATTTAATAGTAATAGGTAAAGTATCAAAATTTTTAAATTAAGCACAAATCAACATATACTTTCTGAATTTACATTTTATTCATCTTATATTAAATTATAGTTTGTAATCAGTGACTTTCTTATAAAATATACTATATAAATTAAAGACATCTAAAAATAAATTGTTATAAATGAGGTAGATAACATTGACATCGAACTATTATTATTTTAATTTTAAATTATATTAAAACTAAAAATTTTTTCCGCAGCATTATACTGAAATAAAAAAAATTAAAAGAATTTATCATTTGAATAAATAAATTAGATCAAAATGTTCTACTGAATAAATTAATAATTATCAAATTATAAAATAAAAATAAAAAATAATAAAAGGCTATCAAGAAATACTTACATATTTTCGAGGTGGTATGAAAATTAGTAGAGAAAAACAGTAATAAATAAAATTTTATTTTACTATTTATAATATTAAAAATATTCAAACTGAATACTGCACAATAATAACACAATACAAAGTATAATTATGAAAATGATTCACGAAAAATTGTTATAGTATCATTATACATCATGAAAATATATGTAAATTCTATATTTAACCACGCGCTTGCGCGCGCACGATAATTTTCTCGAAGATGGTATAATCTAGAAAAATAAACACGTCGCCATCTGCCGAATACCTGTGCAACTTAGATGCTAAACCGCCATCTATTAGGAACTTACAGAACTAACCCAAAAAAATAAAAATAAAAATTTAGGGTTGTACTACCCCTAACATTTAGGGGGATGAAAAATAGATGTTGGCCGATTCTCATAGATACCGGATAAGCACAAAAAATTTCATCAAAATCGGTCAAGCCGTTTCGGAGGAGTATGGCAACGAAAACTGTGACACGAGAATTTTATATATTATATATATATATATATATATATATATATATATATATATATATATATATATATATATATATATATATATATATATATATATATATATATATATATATATATATATATATATATATATATATATATATATATATATATATATATATATATATATATATATATATATATATATATATATATATATATATATATATATATATATATATATATATATATATATATATATATATATATATATATATATATATATATATATATATATATATATATATATATATATATATATATATATATATATATATATATATATATATATATATATATATATATATTATATATATATTATAAAATATTATAAAATATTTTAGTCTTTCTCTAAATAAGATCAAGATTTTTGTTTTAAAATGTTAAAAAGCATCATATTTTAAATATATTTCAATCTTAATATAATAAATAATGTCATTTATTTAATTAAAGATGTATTATTTTCATCTACTTAAAAAAAAAATTTTATAGGTAGAAACTAAATCACAGCATGGAAAATTTTAATGAAAATGTTTTACTGTTTCTAAAAACATGAGTTAATATGTCACATAAAATAAGATAAAATAGATTTAAATACATTCATTTATTTCAATTAATTAAATTTATTCCATTATGAAATTGAAATATTTACTTAAACTCAATATTTTTGCATATATTAGTAAAGCATTTATTATATTTTATTTTTATCCAAGTTGTTATATATACTGTAATTAAATTATAAAAATATCCTGAACTTTTAAATGAAATTTAATGTAATCTAAATAAAAAAAATTTCAAATTTCTTCATTTTAGTTATAAATTTCATTTTTATCAAATAAATTATAGTTAAATTTGGGAAAATATAAAATTAACAATTTGTATCAAAATGATGAAGATGAACAAGTGAGAAAATGAACAAGATGTCTATAATTCAGATACAACTGAAATGATAAATATTTACAAAAAGTTTCGCGTAAATAAGATGTTAATGTTGAATTTACATACATTTTAAATAAATTTTTCTATATAAATACTTGTATTACGATATTCAGAATAAAGATATTTCTTATGACCACAAGTTTATCGAAATATACGAACCCAGAATTTAGCAAAAAGGGGATTTTAATGCCAAAATAGCAAACCTATAACATAGTAAAATAATATCGTGTATTAATTATTTATATGTAGCTATTTGTGCCTTAATGCACCAAAAAATAATCTAATGAGGTATGTCTAACACTGGAGGACAAAAAATTCTTAAATTTGGCTTTTAAATTCCTAAATTTCCCTAGGTAATTAATGAAGAGTTCCATAAAAATGCCTTGCGGTAACCAAGATTCAAACAATGAGATAACCCTGTGTCGGCCTGGATAATTCAGAGGATTATGCTTCAATGAGTGCTATCCAACAAATAAGCTTTTGGAAAGTTTCTGAGTTTTCGCCCTTGCAAACTAGGAATGTGGTCCCCAATCTATGAAATGTCCTTCTGGAGGTCAATTACGGGGCTGACATTGAAATGCGTAACAGCGTTACAATATTTAGATGAAGGAATTATATATGCAATTCAGGGAAAAAAATTCTAATAATGAACATGAATAATTTAAAATATGATGTTAACTATAATGCCATCTGAAAATTGACTTCTCATCATAAGTTTTTGCATAAATTATAAATAGTTCCAAGAACAATTTCAGCGAATGATGTGCGAAAATCACACGGAATTTTTATTCATAAATAGAACCAAATTTTGCATCTCATCTTTTTTTTTTCAATTTCTTTTCGTGAAATTCAGAACTGTAGAAGATTTCTTGAATTTCATAATTGGTTTTCAAATGCAAGTTCGATGTTTATGGTTTTCTTTCATGGTTTTAAAAAATAATATTTTTATAAACTTTCTATTCGTTGGAATTAATAGAACAATATGAAAAAGTAAGTAAAATTATTATGCAATGTAATTTGTTCACGTAGATTTATAATATATTAATTATAGACATAGCTTTAAAAATGTTTGAAATCATTTTAAGTAAATTATAAAATACATACATATATTATATATTGATTTTATTTTAAAACTCAAATATACTTAATTTTAAAATAAAAAATATGAAATACAAGTATTGGAAGTATTACTCGTATTATTCTCATACCTTTTATTTTAAGATATTTTAAGATGATACTTGATTTGATACTTAACTTTGAGATGATACTTAATTTAAGATGATATTTAATATATAAAAGAATGTGTGATAAAATGAAAACAAACTTTCTCCCAAAAATTAAGTTAATTATTAAAAAGTTTGGTTTTCTTTCATTACAAAAATATTTTTCTAATAAACTCTCTATTCTTATGAATACACCACTAAGCACAATTATTATTATCATGCAGTATAATTTATTTAGGTAAATTTACAATATATTAAATTTATACGTGGAAGACGAAAAATTTAGACATAGTTTGAAATCATTATAGGATACAATCACAAAATACATGCATGCATTATATTGTGTTTTTTTTTTTTTTTGAAAAGTCAACAACTTAATTTTGAAATAAAAAGCATGAAAATAATCCAAATATTTAATTTCATTGTCGTATTAATTATTATCATAAAAGTATTTTCACACTTTTTATTTCAAAATGACTTAAGATGATATTCGACTTAAGATGATAATTAATAATCAAAGGAATCTTAAAATATGAAGACATTGTTTCTTATAAAAATAATTTTCTGAAACTAAATGCTAGTAGTTTGTTGTATAATAACTACATTTCTGTAGTCTTTTCCTTAAATCAATAAATCTTATTTTAAATGGATTGAGCAAAATATAGAATGTGTATCAATAAGTGTATTTTTTTTTATCAAAGTATCAAATTTGTGAGACATGCTACTTTAAGTATTCTACAGATCTTATTAAGTATTCTACAGATCTTATGTCTGACAGCCGTAGTTCTCTCCACCATCTTAGTAATTGGCTTCTTGTAGGCGACAAGATCAGCAACTCTATCCTGCTTAAATTAAAACTCATTTCACTTAATCATGATGTTCACTTGCAATGGATACCTTCACATGTGAATCTCCACGGGAATGAAATGGCCGATAATCTTGCTAAGGAGGGTTGCAGGATTTCAAATACTCCCTCTTCCACACTTACTTTTCTGGAGTTATGCTCCCGGGAAAAATCAAAAATCTTGGAGGAGTGGAAAACACCCCCACCCATAATTGGTACAAGGGATCAAAACCGGGATTGTCCCTTGACCTCCCATGTGACAGACGTACCCGGACTGTTCTCTCAAGACTTGCTAGCGGTCATATTAAGTGCCTCTCTTTCAACGAGGGCAGGAAAACTTTCGTCACCTGCACCAAGTGCCAAAATCATCAGGCTTCTCCTGAGCATCTTTTGGATTGCATGGGTCTCTCTAGGGAGGATCTCTTTAGCAATCCTCTTTTAGTCTTCGACTTCCTTACAGTCAACGAACTCGTGGATCTAGTCTGACTCCGTCAGACACGGAGGATAAGCAACAACAACAACAGATCTTATGACAATTTATGTAAAGTTTTCTCAGGATAAAGTTATGTTATGTAAAGAAATTTAGCATGTAAAAATATTCATTAATCAAATACAAAAATTTTTCATTTAATTGGTAAAGGGAAATCTCGATTATGATTCCCCCAAAACACAAGTCATTACTTTTCCATAAGGAAATAAAGTTTTTCTCTAGCATTAATAATTGAAAAAAATTGGATTATATATTTTTAACTAAGCAATATAATTTGAAATCAAATTTTAATGCAACCGAAAAGGCAAGTCACAACAGCTTCTTCAACGAATATACGAAGGGTGCTGAAAATAAAATCAGTTTCCGTTTTGAAGGAAATCAAATCCTAAAATGATGGTCTACTTTAGCTAAAATATTCTATTGAAAAAATTCATGTATTGAAGTTTAATAGACAAGCAAGATAATTCAAGAGATGAAAAAAACGATATTTAGTCCGTTAGGTTTGGCAACCCCACACATGATGCTCGGAGAGCCGAGAAAAATTCGTTAGAATTCGTTTTAGTTCGTTATCCAAATATGTGTTCGTTGTCCGAACACAAAAATCTTTCGTGAAAGTGTTTGTTGTCCGAAATATTCATTAATCGGTCACCCACTGTAATAAGATTCCGGTAACAGTCAAGTTTAATAAAAAAGGGTTAATATTTAAAAGGAATCGCCTGTTAAAAGTTCCGAATTTCTCGTCCGAATTTGCAATATGACGTCATCAAGACCGAGAAACGAGTTTCTTAGAGATCGATCCGAGAGTGGTGTTTACACGTTCCGATTTCTCTGAATCGAGATATTTTAACGTTTATCGTAGTTTCGCTTTTAGTTTCCATTTGTTGCTGTTTTATTTCGCTTCCTTTGTTGCTGTTCAATTTATTTAATCTCTATTTTTTAAAATGAATGAGGAATTAAAAATCGCAACAATAATGACGGTAGTGGCTGCTGCTTCATAATTATCGAAAAGGAAAAATAAAAGTAATAATAGATCAGTGTGGACGCAAAAAAATTCAAAAAGACATCTTCCTTATTGAGTGACATTTTAAACATATTTAAGCAAATAGGGATACCAAAAATTATAATGTAAATTATAAGATATTTTAAAAAGATTAGGTTTCATTTAGAAACATGTTTTTATTGAATTATGGCTAAAATCTATATTAACATTCATGCCATCATGTGTCGATATTAATCATTTTTGCAATGAAAACAGTAAACACTTTTACAATGAGAGCTCATCATTACCCTAAACTGCATTTATTTTTGAATAAATCGTCTTTCTAGTATTGTTACATGTAGTTTCGGTTTCATTATGTTCGTGACACCATCTTGAAATGACGTTACAAAACAAAGCGTGTTGGAACGTCAAGACGTCACAAATTTGCTACCCACTCCGAAACCCCCATTGTTGAGTTGTTTCTTCCTTATGCCTCGTATAAGTCAAGTAACACGCCCCCCTTAAAATACCCTCGTAGTGTTACATAAGCAAACGAAAGTCACGTTATCTTAAAAGTCACGTGACACCTTGCCACACACCCCAAAGGGGCATGGCGCTTCCGCCTTCTATAAACCGTGTCGGTTTGTTGGTCGCTCAACGGTCATTTTTTGCACACGAGGGCTAATTAGACCGTCTATAAACCGTGGTATACTACTAACGAGGCTGCCGACTTTTTGACCAAAAAGGGTGCCAGGGTCCTCCAGAGACCTTTGAAGACCCTCTCTTTTCATTCACTGAAACTCCTGATAAAGAGAAGATATGATAAAGCAAAATGGCACTGCTTGACTCTGCTAGTAAGCCATGGACCTCGCTGCTTGAGGATGCACGGTCCATCCCTCATTTCCCCAGAAGCTCAGCTGTGGCTTCTCTTCCGCGTTACAGTTTGCCATGACTGCTTGCCCGCATATTTGCTTAGTGTTTGGACTTTGGGAATCTCCCTCAGGCTCCTATTACATTAGAGTCGCCGATATTTCAGTTTGAGCAACTCCCGTAGACTTAACATTACGTGACGTCACAAGCTCGAATTTCAGCAATCGTCCAATGAATGCTTGAGATTTCTATCAGGTTTGCTGTAAGAAAATACTAGATTTAATAATAGATCGCTTTTCTGGATGCAATTTTTAAGGTTGCCCTATTTTAACTAGTAGATTCCAGATTTTATGATAAATTCTTATTTGGGACTTTTGTTTATAGCCAAGTTTTTAAAATGGTAATTAATTCATATGAACATCTAAAATGGATTTTTTTGGTTTTCTTTGAATCAAATTCTCTCTTAAATTTTGATATTTTTATGTCATTTTTATAAAAATATTTTGTTTAAATATATCAATGTATTAAAAATGTTCCTTTTCTGTAACTTTAACTATTTATTAAGAAAATAAAACAAGTTCTTCAAAACATTACTGTATTTATTTACTAAATTTATTATCGCCTTTATAATTTTTTGAAAATGTTAACATATTTTTGATTTAACATTTTATAGTTGACACTTTGCCAATTATTTTAAATTTTTCTACTTCCTTTAGATTTATTTCATACAGATGATGTATAAAATAATTCTAAAGGAAGTAGACAGACGATGAAAGGCATTATTTCATTGTATACGATTGTCTGAATGCTCATTTTTTAAAAATTAGAATTTGACTTCTGTCGGCATTCTTTAACTTTGGACAGTCCTTGGATAAGAAACATTGATGAATACACTACATGTATAAGCCTTGAGTAATTCAAGATTTAAAAAATATTATGAAAAGTGCAAATGAAATTTTTATTGTTAATAAGCATTTTTAAAAGTTTAATAAGATATTTATCTCTAACTATTGAATAATCAGTATTTAATGAGATTTTTTAAATGTTTGTATTTCGAACAAAGTAATTTTTTTTAATTTTAAATTCTTAAAGAGGGTAAAATTTAAGTATTTAATATGAATAACATTTAATGGAAATTCCAGAAGTTTGGTCAATGCAGTTTTAACCTTATTTAAGCTATCCAGATTTTTCCAGATTAAATATTTACATACTTTTAAAGGGATTTTATTTGACAGTTCATTTTAAAACTAAAAATGTCAGCAAAATCCAAAAATATTGTACATTTTTTATAATTTTAAATTAACATTTTTAGGTTTCAAATTGTATAAAAATTTAAATTAAGTTAATTAAAAATAATATGAAGAAACAAATATACGATATTTTAATAACACTAAATTTTGATAGTTTCTTCATTATATTCAACAATAAACTTTTAATTTTTGCATGACATTTTTAATTCTATAAAAATATATCCTCTTAAGAATATCTGCATAAATATTTGGAAATATTTTCAAATTATTTAAGCAAATTAATTTGAATTATAAAATATTCGTTAAAATGTACTCAAATTTTTAAGCAGTTAAATTTTTTTACATTGAAATTAATAGGCCCATTCAAAATCTAAATTTTTGTTTAAAAATTGACAGCTTAAATATTGTTCATTAACACTGAATTATGATGACAAAAATGAAAATAAGCAAACATATCTTGTACTATTTCCGCTTGGCGAAAAGAAGACAAAACTCTATCAGATTTAAAAATCGTTGGCGATATGAACTGCCCAAGCTGCATGCACAAAAAAGTTGCTAATTTTTGGCGACTTATAACACCAATAACTCTCATTTGGCATTCAACTTGGCAAAAACAAAACAATGTACACATTTCAACTGCGCAGCTGTTAAAAAAATTTTTAATATTATTGGACGAATAGAACGAATTGCTGAAATTGGAGCTGTGACGTCACGTAATGTTAAGTCTACGGGAATTGCTCAAACTGAAATACAGGCAACTCTGATGTAATAAGGGCTGTACTCTGTGCAGACAACATAAATTTTGATTCTAATCTTCTTGTTTTTTTACACTGTAGAGTTCTGAATTACAGGAAACCTAAAGAAATGATGACGTCATAGCCAAATTTCTGGGAATTTGTAATAAATAAATTGTGAACGTGTTAGTGGCTTGAATCAATGGAAAACGGCGTCTCGAACCGATGCTTTGGTCTTTAGATAAGAAAGCGTTTTATTAGCAAAATGAACTTCGATACTATTCTCAGACATTCGAGGGTGAACTTCGCCTTGCTTGCTGCTGCTCAAAGAATGCGATTTGGAGGCAGGCAGCGAATTTTTCAACAAGTCAGATTTACGTCTCCGTCTCAATGCAATGTGACGCAGACGAAAAGTTATGTGACGTCATGGATATTTTAAGCCAATGAGAATTGTTTTTTTTCTAATGGCGGGTACAAGAGGGTTGAACCCTATGCCACAACAAGGCCAGAGACTGCTACTCATGTGTCGTTACCCAGCGGGCACCTGTGAACCAAGTCACGGAAGCGAGTAGCGTTACCCGCGCCATACCACCACAAACCCGTTTATAGGGTGGGCCACATTCACACTTCATCACAGAAGAAAGGACAGAGAAACACAGAAGGAAAGAAACATCCATGCTCGAACTGGGATTCGAACCCGGGACCCACAGCTCAAGTCAGGAACGCTAACCACTCAGCCAATCGGTCGGCTCAATGAAAATTGTAAAGTGGCTTATTGATGAGCTCAATAACTGGAGCGAATCAAACAACCATTTCATGGTTAAAAAAATGAAAAATATCAAATAATAAAATTCAAGCCCAGATAAAGCCGTCGTATGAAAATGAATTCACAAAACACACACAGACGCACACACATACACATTCGCGTTTAAAATAAATAACAAGTACTATCAAGATATTTATACTGTTAGAAGCACCAAACATGCTCTCTGTATTTCACTCTTTGCATCTACTTTCTAGTAAATAAATAGTAATTACTTTTTCGTAAGAGTTTTTTAGTATTTTTATAAGATAGATATTTTTCAACACTTTGCAAAAAGTGTTGGGTATTTTTCACCTCTCCGGCGGGAGTGATAAAGTCGCCAAATGGTAGTACCGACCTCAAAGATAATATAACGAATTGCAATCTTTTAATAAAAATTATAATCGATGTCAGAATATGTAAGCATTCAAAGTGAGGCATGTTGCAACTGCATTACTAGTTTTTTATTTTAAAATTTTTATTCATCTCTATTGTCAGGAAGAGTGTTAATTCGGCAAGGTTTCCGCCGGAAAAATGGAGAAATACCAGCTGTGTTCATTTTGTTATATTTTCGTGGTATATTTATTCATCAAGTAACAACGAGCAATTTGTTTTCGTTTTAGTTTAATTCAGATTAGAGCATTGTATACGTAATAAATCATTAATATAAAAGATAAGATCTATTCAACCTCGTAAATATGAAAGAAATAAGGACATAAATCTTCAATCTTAAAACATTTCTCGAGCTTGCGGCAGAATGCTTTTCGTTCCATGGTAAGCAAACTTATGTTAGTCGGTTTTTAATACTCTAATAAGTTTAAATCGATTTCAATAAATATTTATTTTAATAAATAGACAAATAGCAAATATTTCTACCTTTGAGGTTAACTTTGGAAATTTAACTTGAGCCGAAATTGATTTTAACGTTTGAAATTTTTTGGTTTCCTTAGAAATTGAGAAAATTCTATTTTTGACGGGTGAAAAACAAGTAACAATTTTAAATTATAATGAAAATAGTAAACTTGTTTGCGGATAATTTACAAATCACAAAAATATATACATGTTTGTTATAGTACTTAAAGATTATTCATTAAGTTCTAATTGACGATAATTGTAGAAAATGTGAAAACAGAGAGAATGCTTTATTTGGCTTTCAGCTTTATACTATTCATATAAAGGAATAATGGAACAATTTATTTTTAGGGGTTTATGTGGAAATTTCAGATGACAAATATAGCTGCCAATCAGGATCAAGGCTTCGATCGTGTTTTAATATTGTTTTTGTACAATTATTTTGCATTTTATTTTAGATTTTCGCCAATATTTCTACATGTAATTCTATGATGACATAAATATGCAAATTGATTTTCATAATAAGTTCAAACAAATATTATATATAATATCTTACATATATAATTTCAGCACATACCTATTCAAAATGAATTTTAATCACAAGTAAATTTGTGTAAAAAAAGAGTAAAAAAGGACTTTTCATTTACATTGCTTTAGAATTGTGTATTAAATTATCAATAACAGTTAAAAACAAAATTTTAAAATAATTTCTAAATTATTCCATGAAAAAGGAGTGAAATATTCTTAGATATTTTTGATTTGGACTCTACCCAAAATTGGCAGAATATTAAGGCAATATCGAAGCTATGTCATATTTGCAACAAAGAAGGTTACAGTTGAATATTCGGAATTTTGTTAATAATACAGAGTACATACATACAGTTTTCTTGTAATTTTTTTATTGTTAGATTATATTTATGGCTTTCATATTCAGCAAATAATCTTTTTTCTTGAAACTCAATCTAGTCCCAATCTGTACTGTGAAAGTTTAGATAAAAAAATTTCCAACTTACTAGCAATCTATCAAGTTTTCGAGTAATTTGAATTTTTTTTGTCTAATCTTTCATAGTACTGTACTTATTTTCTAGGAATGTCAGCCCATACCTAGAAAATAACATCATCAAATTATTATACATGTGTCTAGTTGTTTTTTAAATAAGTAAATATCGAGCACATAATATCTTTGCCTTTCACACAATCATGTTAGTTCACTCTTTACATTTATCATATACATCTTAGAAAAATTCTCTTTTATGCCCTGGAAGGCTGTAAGATTGAGTCTGACTCAGTCTAAGATCACCATGCCCTGAAGACCGGTGATTAAATATTCACATGTCTTAAGTCCTGATGTCAAACTCTTCATTTGACCTTGATTCAAAGTCATGAGTTGATTGGTTGTGTTTAAAGGTTAAAGTCGAAATATGCAACCGCAAAAGTATACCAATAACCGATCTACCACCATTTCTAATTAGGGTAACTATAGCCTAGTTACAAGGACCATCATATTTGGAAAAGTGATGGGCTGTACCGACAAGAAAAGTCATTCTTATTAACAAGTTTTTTAATTTACCAAACTTTTCCTTCTTCTACTTGAAGACTATAGACATAATCGGTGAATTGAAGACTATAGACATAATCGGTAAATTACTAGTATACATAACACGTTGGACGCGGTTTTTAGAATTATCGACAACGAAATAAGACGTTGACATTTATCGCCAAACTGTTATCAGTGGCGGAATGGCGTTTTTTACGAATGTCGTCAAGAATGGGGAAAATATCAAGAAAATCGTAATCTTAAATTGGCAAATGTTTAGATATTCAGATATCTTTAGACTCACACAAGAATTTAAAAATCACAAACTCAACCACAAATTCACGACGTGATTTCCAAATGAAAAATGCAAAATGGCTAAAACAATTACCCACAGAATCTGGCCAAATCAGCACCTACAAATCAAAAACTTTATTGCCTTCCCAATTGTAGCCAAATCCACCGTGTTACGTATACTATGATTGAGTATCATAGCCGTTTTCAACCTTAAAAAAAATAAAAAATTGTGCTTATAATCTGAGGATTGTAGACACAATTACTAAATTACTAATAACTCTTTTATATAAGTACATCCTTCAGATTACATTAAAAATGTATTTTGTGAATTTGAAGCATATATTCAAACAGCAAAAACAGGAGCTCTTGACAAAATTGAAGGATTTATTGGAAAATTGACAATTTTCAATTCTTATTCGCTTCTTAATTAGTAAAACATACCCAATTATTCAGTTATAAATTCATTTATTAAATTGTTTATTGCATACTTATGTTAAATACTATTATAAAAAGGATGTTTCTTATTGAAAATTAACTGTTTTACAGTTAATGATTGTCATAAACTTATTTGCATATGTGTTATGCAACTTTGAATGATGCTCTTAATCGAAAATTGTCTGTTATTTTTTCTAAATTTTGTCATTAATTAATTTTATTTTAAAAATTTATTAATTTTTTCTTATAGCACATACATTTTACAATGTATTCTGGTGACGTTAGAAGTTACGATTATTGTTTCAGGTAATAATAATTTTAAATTACATTTCAAAAATTTTCCTAAAATTGTGTTATATATGAGTTTATAAAACATGTTGTAGTAATACTTACAGAAAAACGTTAAGTACAGTTATCCCCTTATACAATTTAAATAATTTCTATACCATTTAGATAATCTTAAAATATATATGACTAAATGAATATAGAACTATTTCATTTTAATTAATTTTTCCATGATAATACAGAAATTATCAAGTCTCTTTATAAAATATTCAAAGTTGTCGTGATTCTGTTTTATATTTCGACCAAAGGCTTACAAAATTTAAACACTTAAGTATTACATTAAATAAGATATTTAACCCGTCAGATTCTCCTTAAAATACATCAAATTATTATTACATACTATTATACTATATGCAAAAATTATATCACATTATTTTAAATAAAATATTCTATGCGATTTGACTTTTGCATTGTATAAAAGCCTTTTAATATTTAAGAATGTTATTTCACGGAAATGAAATATTATCCAAAACTTTCTAGACAAGCAACTCCATATATAAGTTATAATATTATTATAATATATTAACTATAAAGAGTTTAATGAACGAAAATTGATAAAAAATTTTTTTATTCATTCAAGCTCATTTGAATAATGATTGAATTGTATTAAATTTTAATTTCTACTTAATTCTCAGGAATTAAAGCAACACGCTCGAGTACGATTTTACATTTTTGTTTTTTGGTTTGTTCGTATCGTTTAGTTTATTCTTTAAACAACAGGATACAATAGTATTTTAGAGGTATATGTTTAATTGACCACAACCTTCAAAATTTATTAGTGCTGATAATATTTTTATTATCTTCTAATCAAGTAGAATAGGGTAGACCTAATATTTGTTCAATGTTTCTGTCCATAATGTTAACTAAAATAATGCTTGAATTAATCACTGCTACCCTCGAAAAGTCTTAAATACTTGTTTTGAAAGAGTAAGATTTATAAAAATATTAATATAATTGCATCATAGTACCTATTATTATAATTAGAACTAGTATTATCGCCAAAAACTTTCAAATAGAAGAGCAAAATAAGATTATTCAAAATATGCAAAACAATACAATTACTATTGTAATGTTCTCCAAATTATGATGATAAAATGAGCTAACAGAAGATAATTGTAAAAATTAATTATGCATCTACATTTGTTTTCCAGTCCATTGACTAGTTATGATCATTAATGCGTTCATTTGTTTCCGTTATTTACTTAAATAATTCAGATATTGGAGTCAGTTTTGCAAAGACAACGTAAATTCATGGATTTGATCGACGTTCGTAAATTCATGGACAAAACGACCAGGTATTCATGGAAAACTGTATCCTATCATCTTAAAGGCTGCCACCATTAAAAGCGAAAAAAAGATTCCAGAACTTAAGTCACCTTTTATAGTAGTATTTTTTATACTCATCGAACCGATCCTGAAATCGATATTTTGAAAACAAATTAATTAAATTCAGTGTCTGCAATTTTTAGAAAGGAGTAGTTAAGTATTGATAAATAAATTGCATGCCTTGGATACAGTCTTTGTAAATGAGTATGATTATTTGTAAACTATAACTCTCTCATACATACATAATGGCGGTTGGACTGTGCATAAAGGTTAACGGGATTAAAAGACTGACCTATGAACAAGCGCCTCTTAATTGTAAGCCACGATCAGGTGACGAACTCTCACCTTAGCTGGCAAACTGCTCTCAACATCCAAGCCACATCAGTGGAAGGGCTTTGACGTCACAGATTAACGTGGACACGTCCCCAACCGACGGAGCTCCAAGAACTTTGTGAAGGACAGGGGGACCACCCTCCCAATGAGTGCAAGCAGCAAATAATGCTTCACTTTACTGATCTCACGGGAAACGGCGTGAAGCTGCAGAGCTGTTGAGGTACATGCTGTTGTTGTTGTTTCCAATCCCCGTGATCTGCAAAGCTAGATCAGGTCCATGAGTCCATTCATGGTTCACAAAGGTACATGTTTCATACAATATGTATATGCTTTCACTCTTTTACAATGTGTACGTACTTTCAATAGGACTTTTAGAAAAATTCATATCAAAATGTCAGTTCAAGATCAGAGGATTAAAGGTGGGAAAACTGTTCTCGAATGAATTGAAATATTTGAGCAAATGCTCTGATATAAGTTAATTAAATTAGTTTTATTTCAGTAATAGTCATTTTTTTGTTTTATGTTAAACAACTTTAAGATTTTATGAAAACAGCTCTGAAACATTACTGTTGTGATTGTTTATGACACTTGAACAAGCCAAGGAAATATAATACTATTCCATAATTAATAAACTAAATAAGATATTAGTAAGAATGAACAAATTGTAGTCAAAACAGTCCACTATCTCTTTGCTTCTTCCGATTCAAGCAGCTATTGAATTCGTCTTTTAAATTGCCGAGAAGTTTTGACGTATCAGAAATGTCCAAGAAACAATATTTCAAAATTGATTGGCACGTAGAATGCACTGCAAAAATGTAAATGGGTTTTGGCTGTATAGATAATTAAAACATAATATATAACCCCTCTTTTGTACATTAATATCTTAATGAAGTATACCCCGATTATGTGTTCTTTATTGTGTTAATTGCAATTGAAATAAAAAAAGATACGGAAAAATATTTATTGCAGTTCTTGAGCTCCATGAAATAAATGTGAGTAAAATGTCGATCATAATCTATTTAAAAATTTTTTTAATTTATTTTTAACTTTTATAAAATTTAGCATCTTAAAGCAGTTTTCTATTCTCAGGATATAAAAGCTCGGGAGATTTTATAGAACACTTTTTTGGTCTGATAAACATTCAGCAAGAGCCATACGTTTATTACCAATTAGAACTAGAACAAATTGCAGAGAATGCGCATTTGTAAGTATGATCTTGAATGACAAATTTAATTAATATTTTTAAATATACTGGGTGATCACTTAACGAACATAATCCGTTACAAGACTACGTTCGCTATCCGAATTGTTCGTTAACCGATCGTTGATTTACCATAGGTTTTTTTTCCTTCTGAAATGGATTCATTCGTTCTGGAGCTCCTAAAAATGAAATTAAAAAAGCAGATGTAATTTCTTAGTAAGTTTATGAAAAAAACATAATGCATGCGTATAGTCTTGCATATTAGTCAATCCTTTTCATTTATGGGTCATTAAAGAACATGTCCAATGTCGATTGCTTTTCACTCTTTTTTACAGACTTTCAGAAAAAGCTTAATAGCATTATTATAGTAAAAATCCCTAACCTTACTGATATCAGCTTGGTTTGGGTGACTTTCTAAGACCACTGCTCTGACATCCTCCCACTTCTTCAACGACTGGGAGGGGGCTCTCAAAATGAAATCAAAACCGAAACTGATGCTCTACTTTGGCTGCAAATATTCTATTGGAAAAAAATTCCAATATAGAACTTTGAAGTTTTATAGCGAAGCAAGATAATTCAAGAGAAATCAAAAAACGATTTGCGGTCTGTTTAGTTTGGCAACCCTACTCATCATGCTCCCAGAGCCGAGAAGGGTTCTAAGAATTCATTTTTGTTCGTTATCCAAATATGTGTTCGTTGTTAGAACGAAAAAATCTTTCGTCAAAATGTTCTTTGTCCGATTTGTTCGCAATCCGAATTGTTCGTTAACTGATCACCCACTGTGTGCAAAAATAATGGAATGTCTATACATTTATGTTATTATCATAAAGACAATAACTTATAAACTCAGATGCTTCCTGCATTGAAATGGTTTGCCTAAGTTATTACAACGTTTTATAACATTTTTTAAAATTAGGTTAAATTATTCTTAGAGAATTTGATTTACAGTATTAGCTGTTTATTTATAAAATTTTATATTCCAATCATATTTCCTAGGAGAAAAATTTTGTAAAAATGAAAGTCCATGTGTATGTAGAGTTGCAAAAATTCTTGGAATTTTGAACCACGGGAAATCACTCGGAAATTTTGATAATAAGCTGGGAATATTGGAAATTTTGAGGGAATAAACTCGACCAATTATCTTTCATTTAATGGATTGTTTAGTCTCATATAGATGAAGGAAAGTAAAATGAATAACGAGACTATGAAAAAAATGTCTGTTCTGTCTCTAATAAAGAAGTTAATTAGTTTCGTATTGAGAAAAACAAAAGTATTTGTTAAAATAATAAAATAACAAATTAGTATTTAATAAAAAAATAAGAGATATATTTTTCAGGATTATCAGAATAAATATTAACATTACTATGCTTTTATCGTTATAAATTCTTAAATTCATACAGAGAAAGAAAAAAATATTTTCTGAACATTAATTTTTGAAGTTATTCTAAACGGGTCATTAACCTCAAAATTATTTTCTTTTCCCAGAAAACTTTCTATTACCGTAATTAGCTGTAAAAGTCATAAAATAAGTAAATTTTTATTTATTTTAAGAAACACATGATAAAAAAAAAACTTTAAAAATTTCTAAATCACCTGAAAACTTTCGAAACTAAAAAACCTTTTTCAAAATTCCCAAGGGAATAAACCGTGTTTATTCCCGGAACTAAACCCGGTTTTTTCTTTCTTTACAATACTATGTGTTTGTGTACATAATTTATATTTACTGCCCATCTGATATACAAATTATACCAGGAAGAGAAGCATTGTTGTTCACGAGACAGAACTCAGCTGCTGCTGTGTCATGCAATAAAAAAATGGCTCACACAATGCCGCTCATTGTTAAATCATTCGCCAAAAATTTTATCTGTATAAGGAGGAATGGGGATAGGGTTGTTGCGCTGTTATATATGACTTTTTTGATAATTTTTTGAATTAATCTTCAAATTATAAAAGTTTCTTCCCTCGTAGCGTAATTAAAGTGTTAGAATTAGACAACAATATGTATAGTTTTACTAGTTATTTGCTTCTAAAACTAAATTACTTAATTGAAATTTCAATTTGTTTAATTGTATATTTTATGTAAAAACTATTACCTCCAAATATTTGAAGAATTATCTTCGGATTATGTAAAGATTTGAGGAAAAGGTTATTTCCTTCCTACCTACATCTATTTGGAAGAAAATATTTAAAAAGTATATCATATCTACCCTCATAATCTAAAAAATCTTTTTTTATTTTTGCTTAGTAATTCTGTGATATCGTTCACATTTATTGTTATTTAATGAAAAAGAGATTTGTTAATTGCATATAATTTTTTAATGAGTTACTTTCTTATATTTTGATTTTGAATAGCAAAATCTTTTTCATTGTATCTTCAAAACTTTTGGTAAGTGAAGTAGCTCATCTTCTTAGCTATTCAAAGCTACTCCCATACTCCTCTTTCGTAAACTTTTTAAAACATTTTGAATTTTTTTGGTCCATACACAGAAGCACACATGTCTCAGAAGAAATATTGTTCTTAAATATTGTGCAAAACAAAATTATTGATGTAACATTACTTACACTCAGTGATCTACAGTCTATGAACATTCAGTGCGGGCCATAAAATTTCCAATAATTTGCCGATGTTACTAGAATATTTAGGGTCAAATTGATGACTGATAGCTTTTTATCGTTTGGTTCACAGGTTCGTGGTTCGGTTCGCATCCCATGAATACTTGTTTGTAATGGGTCGAAATCCACTTGAAAATGAAGATCCTGGCATAATTGGATTTCGAGTGCAAAAATGACCATTGAGTACAAAGAAACTAAATTAAATCAGAAAAATCAAGAGATTTGATACCGAGTTACGATTTACCTAGAGGCCGTTATTTTAAGGTATTTTACCAGCCACTGTGCAATTGCCTTTCATGTATAGTGCCTTTCATTACCTTTCATGGACTTTTCATGTATAGCAGGCCGCATTCTCGTATCTCAAGGGAGGAAACCTAGAAAACTCCCAAGCATCCACCTCGAAAGATGTGCCTGCAGAACTGTGGCATCCATTTCCTGTTGTTCAGCAGTGGCTGGAATTAAACCCAGAATCTTTTTTCTTATGTCCAGTGTTTTACCATTAGGCCAAGGTAATGAGAAGTTTGATTATAACGCCCTTTTAAATAAATGAATGAAATTTCAGACAATAAGAACTATTTATTGCTAAAAAAACATAAATAAAATGACGACCAAAACTTTTTATGAGAGCTTATGGTGTGATGACATGCAGGGTCAGTTGAATTTTTTAAAAAGAGAAAGCTAGACAGTCGGAACTTGTAGTGTACCTAACTTAATGTACCAGACTGCTCCTTTGATTTTCAATCAATATGAATTCTTTGGAAATTTCAGAAAAACTTTATTTTGAGTAAGACATTTCTGCAAAATTTTTACTGTGATATATTTGCAATATTATTAAAAATACAATTTTGGACAACTTTAGTGTGATACTCTAGCATACAAAAGTTTAATTTGTATTCGAAAACTCTGTGTAAAGGACTTCAATTTTGCTTTTTTAAAGAACAATCAATTAAAGTTTGAGAAAATTTCATTAACACACACACATTCTCATTCTTTGTAAATATTGATTTCAAATTAGTTAAAAATAGCAATGCTATCATACAAGTATACACTGAGACAAATACTTAATTAAGTTAAATTTTTTTAATCTATTTAAAAATTTAAAAAGGTTGTTTTCCCTTATTAAGGACTTCACAAGTAAGTTTGAACCATTTTATGACTGCCCAATAAATTATCCTGATCCCAATTTTTTCATAATAGGTCGTTTAAGGAAACATTTGTGATATTTTACATATATGAGAGATTTTAATTTCTATTTGCAAGATTGTTGATAAAATGTTTTTGGATATTATTAAATATTGTAAGCCATCATTACATGTTTTTTTCGCTCATATTAAAAACTTAGAGCTAAATTCGGCCACCACAATTTAATTTGCGATTTCATTCAGTGACATATCTTAACTTTATCTAAAACTTTGATAATAAACTTATATCAATGCATGAATCAATTGTTGTACACTTCTATCAATCATATTTGTGTATGACAATTTCCAGGGACAGAAAGCTTAAATTATCTATTTCAAAATTTAATTAGATATCTTATATATTTGTCTTAAACTAATTATGTGTTTCTTCAGAGTTCCAGATAACTGTCAATATCATCTTTATTTTTTGTATTTTTTGTGCAAAAATATCATTTTCAATACATTGAAATGTAAAATAGAGATTAAAATTATTCTAGAACAGAAACAAAGAAATATTTCATTTTCTTTTTTATCAAATGTGATGACATATCAGTTAAAATTAAGTCTTTGCTCTAGATACGATTTCCAACAGAGAGAATTTCTCGAAAAGAGACAAGAACTTCTGATGGACCCCAAAGTTAAAGAAATCAGAAGAAAATGCTTGGAATATCACGTGTCACCAAACTGCAACAGGTCGCAGCTGTACCGGACATTCGATGGCACTTGCAGCAATCTGGAGCACCCCGTGTGGGGTAGTTCTAATTATATGATGGATAGATTTTTATCAGCAAATTATGATGGTAATTAGATTCAAATGTTCTCATTTTATAATATAATGGTGATTGTTGTAGATTCGATTTTTAAGATTATGAACTATTTTTAGAGATGATAATTTTTAAATTATATTTGAAATTAGTTACACATTTTAACAAAATATTTTTTAACCGAATTGTTGTTTTTAAATATTGCATTTGAAATTGTCTGAATTGCAAATAAATTTAAAATGCTATAATTCAGAATCAAGTATCTTTTTTTTAAATATTTGAAGTATATAATCTTTTATGTCATTATGAGTAAAACACCTTATCTTTAATTTATTTATTAAAATTGATATTTTTTTGTTCAATATTCATAAATAGATGCTTGCACATCGCGTCATCGGACCCTCGCTCTGTCTGCTTAATTTCTAGAATGAAAACTTGAAAATGAACACAATTTGAGTTTCATCTTGTGAAATGTACGCCATAATCTTTGGTCAATTAGTATTCATCGTTTGCATACTCACATGATGAGTAAAAGAAATTAGAATTGCATATGAATTTAGGTTTGTGGTAAGAACATTTCTTTTCAGGCATTCAACTTTCGTGGGTCTCAAAAGCTCTGATGGAACGTATAAAAAATATATGAACACGTTTTCCGTCCTCAGTTGTCTTCTTTTATTCGAAATGAAAGAATCTAAT
This sequence comes from Latrodectus hesperus, assembly GCA_037975125.1. Lineage (NCBI taxonomy): Eukaryota > Metazoa > Arthropoda > Arachnida > Araneae > Theridiidae > Latrodectus > Latrodectus hesperus. The sequence continues at coordinate 12,551,246 of CM075856.1, read as the reverse complement.
TGGAATTGAGTAAAGGAAAATGTCAATCATCAATATTAAACAAATAAATTTCAATTTACAATTAATAAACTAAATATCAGATATTTTATGTGATTGCATATCATATTCAGCGTTTGGTACTTCAATGCTCTTAACCTCTTGAAGCTGCATTTTAAGTCCTTTTGTCTTGATGAAGCGAAAAATCGCCCTGGTGCTGTTCTAATTGAGGTTGGCGCGATCAGACATCTCTCGCGAGGTTTCGAAGTGGACACACAGGCGATCAACGTCATGTGACTGGTCACAAAATTTATCCACTGTGTCCAAAAACGAAATGCGACTCAAGGTATTCCTGCCCACATTTTGGCCTGCATTGGTTAAAATAAATGTCAGTTATTCTCGAGCCCAGAGGCTGTGCCTCATTTTATTTAAAGACGTTCGGGACCATGGACCTGGTTTGATGTTGCTGTCAATCAGGAGGGATAAGCCTCAACACAACAACACATAACGTATTTTTAATTATTTGTTCATTCTTATTGTAACTGTATGTAAATTATAAAAAAATTAATTAAATTTTAATCAGAAAAGTATAAAAACAGTAAAAATTATATTCAATTTGAAGATTATGATGTAATATTTAACTGCGTATACTTTTAATATAAAAGTTTAAAGTTTGATTTTTAATTTGTTAAAGAATTAATACTATAATTGCTGCATTCCTACTCTGCAGGTGTCAGTGGCTTCAGAAAATCCGTTACTGGTGGAGATCTTCCTCATCCTCGAAATATCAGTCTCAAATTAGTTGATAAGAACAATCCAACGAAATCTGTATCTGCATTGTTTACCTTTTTCGGACAGTTTATTGCCCATGACATATCATTGGCTCCTGCTATCACAAGTGAGTGAATCACACACCACAATTTTTATCTTTTATTCTTTCGATTCGAAATTTTATGCATTATTTTTAATATCATCATATTTACTAAGCACTTATTTCTTTAAAGAAAAGAGACACAATTTTATGATAAAGTAAATTACTCTATAATTCATTAGAAAGAAAAATGTACTTCATATATAATAGTCATTTTTACATGATTATTAGTTTTATTTGATTTTAGCACATCATTAGATATAGTTTGATCGGTAATTAATATAAATCAAAATTCTGTTATTAACTAATTTTTTTAGCAAATTTATATTATGCTTACTTCATTCAGCTTTCAGTGTTTAAACAATTAGAATTGTTTTATTCCAATAATAATCATTTAATTTGAAAAAATAACTGCGCGAGTTTAATTTATTTATAAATAAAACACTAAAGAATTTAAAATTTAGCAGATACGTGAAAGTTTTGGGAGATATGCTTAGTAGAAGAAGTTAACGGTTGTATTCGAAAATAAAAAATATTTTATAGATCTAGTAAAATTTTTATAGGTTAATTTCAAGTAAATTAGCATGCAATACCTTTTAAAAGGAAAAGTGAAGTTGAAGCTAGAATATTATTATGCTGTGAATTTAAAATGGAATTAAATGAAGAATGAGGTATTTGACATTTACACAGAGCATTTAGAAATGGAGACAAATTTTGTGAATCATAGAATTCAGATTTCTTACAGAATTTCGAAATGTTCGCAATTGTCTTCAGGATGAAAAACAAAACTGAAGGTCGTTGTGAGCTATAACACAAAAGAAACTTAGCGTTGTTCCGTTGTCACGTATGAAATTATTCGTGAAATATATGAAAAAATAGTTTATTGTTGTAATTCCCATTATTTAACAAAACACTGAAAAGTGAAGTGTCAGAAATAGCAGAGAAACGAAAAAATTGGAGAAATGCAGAGTTTTAATAAACCATGCAAAGAACAGTAACTAATGTAAAATAAAATGTTCATAATTTAATGAATATCACAAAACACATTAGAAAAACTCGTGCAATAATCAACTTTCATGGCATCAAATCTAAAAGAATAATAGTAAATAAATAAATAAATTGAGAAATCTTGCAGAAATTTACTAAAATTAAATGCAGAAGTTTCTTATTACCGCCTTAGTCGCGAATTACAATAGTTCTTTTGTTTTGCGAAAAACCGGCTGGAATTTGTGGCATCAATAAGATTTTATAGCTCATTGATATCAATTAAATTATTTAATAACAATATCACAAACTAATCATTTAGAGATTAATCAGGTCAAATGCAATATAACGGATGTCAATGGGAAGTTGTATCGATTCAAAGCTGCACATTTTTAATCAGTATGATACTGAATAAAAATGTTAGGTATAAAGTAAAAAAATGTCTTCGACGTGCTGCATTTGCAAATACACGATTAAAAAATTTAATAATAATGTCACAAAATTATAATTTAGAGATTAATCAGATAAAATGCAATATAATGGATGCCATTGAAATGGGAATTTGTATCAATTCAAAGCTGCACATTTTTAATCAGTTTTAATCACTCTTATTCAGTAACCTAACATTTTTGATTAACATAATACTGATTAAAATGTTAGGTATAAAGTAAGAAAATTACTTCTACTTACTGCATCAGCAAATACATGTCCGATGTATCTTATTGTTGCTCGTTGCTAAAGAGTATATAAAAGCAACTATACTGATATGTAGTAATATATATTATACATAGTAATATACAAAGGCAACCTTATTCAGTAGCAAAGTTTTATTTTTTGACAAAGAATAAAAGATCTGAACCCAAAACAATGCATAATTGAAGTATCATAACAAATCTTACAGTGATTTCCTCAGTAATTTAATTGTATCATGATTTCAAACCTCATTCAGGTCTTGTGGTGGCCATATTTGAAGAAGAATTTAGTGAGTGGTCAATAATTTTTTATATAATTTAAGCACAATCGATCATTATACGTAATTGAGGATTAAAATTAGAAGTATATTACAATTTTCTGACAACCATTAAATTTCGAAGAACCTTTTTTTTAACATTTTTGCTGCTTTGTATGTGTAGAAAAATATAATATATGCATAGATTAAATGTCTTGTCTGTAGCTTGTAAGAAAACTCTTGATTTCTCATAAACATAGCATGCCACCGAGGAAACGTTTTCCTGCCAAATTTATTTTCTCACTATAACTGTGAAAACAAAGAATTTTTTCCTCCAACTCATTAATCTTTGAGCCATAATTCCTTTGAGAAATAATTTCAAAAATTTAGAGTTAAAAATAATGCGAATAAATTAATATATGTACCTAAATGTAATCATATATTATTTATATTAGTGTATTTCTAAAAAATGTTATTCAATTTTTAAATTTGATGTTCTAAAAATTCCACCATTAATTTACTTTAAATCATTTAGATGTAGAAATTTAGCTCTTTAAAATATCACATTTATCAAGAATATCACTAAAATTCCACATACTCGAAAGAAAAGCTTTTTATCCATTACAATATCGTCTGTCTATAAAGCGATGAAGCAGTAACTGAACAATAGCAAAGCTATTAAATTACTTAAATGACAAAAGAATTTATAAGACTAATATATAAATAATCTTATACCAAATGACAGCCGTACTTTATGAATGTGTGGCAACAAAATGTGCACACATTGCCAAAGCCGTGATTTCGGTACATGGAAAGATTTGAGTTGACTTCAAATAGAAACTATACAAAAAAAAGAAACAATCTTATGCATAAAATAAAAATTAAGCTTATTTTTCAGTAATAATAACTAAATGATTATTTCCTTTCAGTAAAACGAATGAGATTTACTGTACATATGCTATTGTAATATACTACTGCAAATTAAAACGAAAATTAAATCCAGAAATTATCAAGTAACTATTACAGTCACAAGAACACTTCCCAACAAAATATATTTAAATAATTTCCTTAAATATTTTTCCAAAATGAAAATATATTCAACATAACTCTGTTCCAATAAGATTTACAGAAGACACTTTTTAGTTAGTTTTTATTTACTGATTTTAAATAATGGTAATGATGAATTTAAAATGGCACCTTTCATAATTTTAATTGTTGTTAAATATTTATTTAAGCATTTCAAGAGAATTAAATATAGGTCTCATCGCATTTAATCTGAACAAAGTAGCACAAATACATTATATATATAGTGTGTGTATGTAAGTATAAAGTAGAGATACTTTGACTTACAATATGAGAACATATTAACATATTTTAAATATAAATGTCGTGTTTGTGTGTGAGAATTTGTAAAAAATGTAAACCTCTCCTTTAAAGAAAATGGCGAAGAGATAAACTGCTGTTCAGAGGAAGAGAGAAGCAATCCAGCATGCAAAAATATATATATCAGTCCGGATGATCCTTTCTATAAAAAATTCAATTTTACTTGCTTCCCGTTTACGAGGACAGCACCTTATCCTAAATGCAATTTTGGTAAGTAATAATATTCAGTATGATCACAATCTGTATTCACATTGTAACTTAATTAACTACTTATGGTTGTTTTAAAGATAAATGCTATTCTTATTTTATACTTGTCACTTTAAAAGTATTCAGAGATAAATTCAGTAAGAATCGAACACATTTTCGTTTCTTATAATACACTTTTGGCATTTTTGATATACGGTTAATTAATGTATAGTACATTTGGTATGTAATGCTATTTTTAGCATATGTACTAAAAATGCAAATAATGCATGCATTATAATGGAACCACATTAGATAAAACTCAGAGAAAAGTTGAAAATAATAATAATGGAAGAAAAGTAGTCATCACGTGGCTCCATTAATTTCGTCCTATTATATCGCAGAATAAAGGATTCTATGATAACTGTATGACGATTTCATGAACCAATGACAAGGAACTTGATATTGAAAATTTGATTCACCTCATTAATAAGTGTTCTCATTGACAAATACGTTAGAAAAATGCAAGTCAATATCATTTTAAACTAGGCCAAAAAATTATTAAAAATTAAAAATGTTAAAAGGCGAGAGTATGGTGTGGTATAATGTGAAAACATTATACCACACCACACTTTCGCCTTTTAACAGTCGGTTCTTTTTCTTCTTCCATTGACTCGACAAGCTCGGGTGGGTCAAGGCCTTCCTTAGAACACTTTTCCACGCCGGCCTTTGCTTGGCAACAGATCTCCAGTTCTTCATTTTTGAAATGCTACGATCCTCATCTACCGCATCCCCCCATCTGAGTTTGGGCCGACCCCTTGGTCTTTTCCCGATGGGTTTGTACTTTTGTATAGTGAAAGAACATTCCAGCATCCAAATTTCAAGTTCTACGTTTTTCACGTCGTCTCCGAGTAGGCAGTCCGGGTTTGTGTTCATTGAGTTTCGTAACAGTTGGTTTTTTTTTACGAGATAGAATTGTCAATCCTTTGCTCAACCCCCAACAGAGAGGACCAGGGTGTTCCTCTTTGTCTGGTGTTTCCCCTCCTACCTGTCCGGCTTGGGAGACTCTGCCAGTAGCTAAGCTACCACCGGCATAGCTCTCGGGATCGACAACACACGCAAACCACAACACCACGATAAGGTGGGAACATTAATAGTCGGTTACAAGAGTTGAAATAAGGCTGCTGTGGCCTGGTTGGTTAGGGCTGAGTTCTCATTTTCGGAAGGTAGAGAGTTCAAACCCGTCTTAACCCAAGATCCGTAGTGCTCGCTAAGGGCAGCTTAGGTCATGTTAAAACTGGGTGTGGTCGCCTCCAAGTGAGGGGATACCTCTGGGGGTGGCAGGCCATGTATTGGACTTGGGCCTTACTTCAAAATCACGAAGGCTCTAACCAACTGCTTCTATCAAACTAGTAGAGCCTAACTCAGAACTATGTACACGGAAGCATCTGATGCAACAGAAACCAGAGTTAAAATTACTTAGACATGCTTTAATACGTTGGTAAAACATAACAATAGCATAAAACCCGAAATCTTTACTTGGTTCAAGAAATTTCTTTATCTTTATTCGTGCATAATTTAACACTTTGATTTCTAAGAAAAAAAGGTTACATAAATATAATCCCATCGACGATATCTACGAAAAAAATGGGTGTCAAGTAAATGATTCATTGAATATCATAAAAACTAGAAAAAAAAGTTTTTGTCTATTTATTACCATAAACATATAAGTAAACTGTTGTGATTTTTCTTTATATTTTGAAAAATATATTAAATTTGCAAAATCCAACGTCATATTTTTATAGCGAGAAAGGTGGTTAGGATAATACTTAAGAGCCAAAAATTAATCTCGTCCATTTAGAAGCACATTCGTGAAACGGTAACAAATATGTTGAATGTAATTGCTGAAGGTGAAAGTTAAAAAAAATGATAAATTACACTGAATTACAAACTTTTTAAGAGATTACTTACAATTAATTAATTGACTGCCTGTAAGCATGCCTATTTTAATTTCCTTATTTTTACGAAAAGTAAGGTTAGTTGGCGAAAGTCTTGGCTTTACAGAAATGTGTGTAACAAGCTACTAAGCAAGTGGCAACCTCTGAGCGTTCATTGGTTCTTCACTGAGCTGGGTTTCCAATGCGCATGTCCTTTGCTCCAAAGTCGAGCAGCCGTAGTTGTAAAAGCAATTGAACTGAGCGTTCTTCGCTGCTTTGGCACAGTACCTTTCCATTATACCCCCGCTTATGATCCAAAAGAAATAGCATGTTTCTTGAGAAGAAGCGAAAATAATGTAACGCAGCTAAGATGCTTTTAGTAACTAAAATTTTATTTTAAATCTAATATTTTTTTATTATGGCTTTATTGGGAAAAAAATTAATCCATTGAAAATGTCAAACACAATACAGAAAAGAGTCTGGATTAACATATAAAGGAATACAAGAGAAAAAATAAACAAAGTTTCAAGCAGGGACATTATGCTGGAGTTTAAAGAGATGTGTCCTGGCTTCCCAGTAAAGGTGACACAGGTCGCCCCTCAACTGGGCATCGTTGTTTTGTCCTTTACATGAAATAAGATGTGCAGCATTCAGGGTGCCTTCACCACAAATATGTCAGTCCTTAGAGTTGAGGAAAATTAGTCTTTGTAATTGTTCTGCTAGCCATTCGTGTCCTGTTTTCACCCTGAAGGAAGCCACCACTTCTTTTTTAGGTTTTTGGCAGAATTTAGGCCAGTCATTTTGTATGTTTTCCCATGATTTTCCTCTAGAACGACCAACAAGAATGTCATTCTGCAGTTCCTGTACTTTTCTCTGTGCTACTTTCTTTAGGGTTTCAGTGGGTATCGGTAAGCGCTCCTGTGGTATTTTGAACTCAATGTAACTTGGAATCTGAAGTCACTTGTGCTTGTCCTTGTGAATATTTTGCCCATGGGAAACTTAAGATGTTACCATAACAAGAATCTAATATAAACTAATAGAATTTTTTTAGTGCAAAAATTGGCTAAAAGGTGATAAACAACAGTAAACCAACTAAATGCGGAACAAAGCTAAGTCTAGTTGGTGAGAGAGATTGCTTTGTGACAATTTTTTCGGTTAAAAGGAATATTACGGTCACAAATCACCAAAGCAAAAACAGCTAAATGCAACAAAATTTAATTTTGTTTCATTGAAAAAAAGTATTATTATATTACACTTATGCAATCGATCTCCAATGCGATTACTAAACAATTTCCGTTAGAAATGAACAATGGCGTTTAAATAAGTTTGTTCAATAAGTAATAATTATTTAGTTTATAAAAATGTAAATATAAAATGTTTATATTATTTTTAATAGTTTCTAAAAACGTAAGCCTTTTTCAACAAAATGCAAATGGAATATTTACGATAGAGATTTACGTTTTTTTTTCATTTCCCGTTACGATGATTATGGTACGGGGTCGCCAGTAATCCTTTGAATCTGGAAGATCGCATGGCACTAACACCATTAGAGATCTCTTCCATTACTAAACAACTTACTTCTAAAACCTGGGCTGACCCTCCTGCTCACCCTTGGTACTTCTAAAGACATCCTGGAGCCGCCACAACATTTAAGGGCTCCAGAGTACATCAGACACTGTCTCGACTTTCTACTGGCCACTTGAAGTGTTTGATCTTTGAGGACGGTGAAAGAAAATACCCATCATGCCCCAAGTGCGACACTGCTCCGTTTTGCCTTAACACATCTTGAAGTGCTTGGGGGTTTTCTCGTGAGGAGGCTGTGAAAAGTCCACATCTGCTTTTGGCTTTTTGGCTATCTGTGATCTCATGGATTTGGTCTAGTTCCACTAGACCAGATGGGGATTTGTCCCACCACCACCACCATGGTACGGGTTATAAAGGAAAAGAACCACAGGCAGAAATTATTAGACCCTTAATTTCTTTCGGGGTAGTCTTTTGAGACAAGGAATACACGATAAAAGTCAAAGGTGGGTAGAAGCAGTCGCTTTGGCGATGTTTGGAGTCTGACTGTGTTTCATGCCAGTTGTTTTGATGGTTGTTCCCAGTCCAGCAGCTCCAAAGGATCTCACATTTTTTTTATTCATTTAACTTAGAGAATATCTAGAATGAATAAAATTAGCTCAGAAAAAAACCATTTTCAAATTATTAAATTTATTTCTTAAAAATAGATTTTCATTTACTGAAAAAAATAAAATATTTTCCAAAAATTGTTCTTTAAATATTAATTTTTAATACTTAGAAACTGTGTATACAAGCAACCTTTTTTAATTCTACAAAAGAAGTAAGAAATAATCATATATTTTATTAGATAATTAAAATTAGATTATTATATTAGACAATTAAAATTAGATTATTATGTTAGACAATTTTATTAGACAATCTTGATTGCAAAATAAGACGAATTTAAATATTTTTGAAATAGAAACCATTTTTTTTCTCACAAAATGAATCATATTCTTAATAAAAAATTATAAAATGCTTGTTTTTTGAATGAAAGTTAAAAACAACAAGTTTTGAGAAAAAATTAAAAATTATTAAACATGATTTTGGAAGATTCACGATTTGTGAGTCATATCATTGTTCAGTTGACATTGATTTATAATTTCTGTGAGACAACACACGAGAAATTCACAGTGTGCGGAAAAATGTTTCAGACAAAAACTAAAAAATTCATGTTGGCGTAAGCAAAGCATTGGTCTTAAGATTTAAAAGAGATTGTTTACAAATATTGCAATTATTAATTTAGAATTCTACGAACTATGGAAATTTTAAAAAATTTAAATCCTCCTTGCCAATTTAAACTAAATATAAAATGGATGTTTTGTCTTGTCTTTTTCATTTTGCTTTATCTGCTGATCTATTGTCAACGTGGTGGCGTGTAATTAGTGAAAAACGACTTCTGAAACCAATGCTTTGGTTTTTAAGTAAGAAAGAATGGTAAAAATTTACCGTACGGTCACCCTTGGCGAAATTTTCAAAAAGTCGCCAAGGGTGACCCTTTGACGAATTCCCGATTGGGAAAAACGTTGGGAGTAAAATGGCTGAAATAGTGACAAATATTTCATACATTGTGGGTATCTAACAATATGCTGAACTAATTTAACAAAATTAACAAAAAGCGCAGATTTATAGATTTCAAACATCAATGGTTAAATAATAATGGTGGTATGTTAAACTATCCATAAAATTTTTTGAGTAAATTTTATATTAATGAATTTAAATTGGTAAATATTCATGTGAAATTAATGACAAATAGGGTTGCCAAAAGACTAGTTTGCCGGATTTCTAGGAAAAATAATCGCCAAATTTTGCGCCAAAAACAAACCAAGGTTGATTGTACAGTAAATCTGATCCGATATAGTTTTATTAACAGAATGAACTTCAGCACTTTTCTCAGATATTCCATGGTGAACTTAGCCTTGTTTGATGCCGCTTGAAGAATGCGATTGGAAGGCAGGCATGCAAATTCTTCGACAAGTGGAATGGACGATGCCATCGCAAGAATGTGACCTAGACGAAATGTTATCTGTCGTCATTGATATTTTAAACCAATAAGAATTGCAATAAAGTGATGTAGACATAATCTCAACTGGAACGAAAGAAACAACCACTTTACGATTAACTATTACTGTGTAAATCCATATTTAATAATTAAATCATTTTTTCATTATAATTGAAACCAAAAATTGATTAAATTCATAAAAAAATGTAATTTTTTCCTTATAAAATTACATGACAAATAAATGCAAAAACAAATCCTTAAAATATAAAAAATAGTTGCAAGCTTATCAGAAAAATTTACATAAATGCCAATTACAAATTTACATTTTTGTCGATTGTATAAATCATTTAATTTAAATAATTTCATTTAAATAATATCTTCCTTTAAAAGTTTTAAACTAGTCATCAAATAATGATTTTATTTATCATCAGAATGTTTTTAAAATTAAAATTTGTTTTTGAAATACAGATGTAAAAGTTCAAGAATTAAAATTAAATACAAATACATTAGTTACTTTTTACATGTATTTTAATCATAGAATAAAATAAAACACAATTATTGCTGTAGTTTAAAATTGAATCAATTTAGCGAGAATTTGGCTGCCATCGAGAATAATTAAAGTTAAAAATATTTTTTTGTAATTAATGACGTATATAAACAAGCAATATGTACTTTTTGGAGAATGAAAAATGCAGTTTTTATTCGTGAAGTTACTAAACACCGCGAAGTTCGACCCAGTCTATTTAAAACTGCATATATACATTCTTAACTTTCACATTTTTCACTATCGAAATTATGCACTCGTAGTTAGCAGTTTCTTATTTTTGTCGGAAATACAAAATTGTTTACTTAATTTAATTAATTTATTATTATTTTATCATAGTTAATTTTCATTAATAGTAAAACTAAATTTCTTGTAACTTTAACTAATTTATATAAACTTTCAAACACCGATTTACAAAATTATCACTCCTGTTCGTTGATGCACGCTGATCACTAAAAACCACTTATCAAAAAGGATTTACATAGAGCCAATTCTTAATTCATTATCAATCCCGGTGTAATTCAATCTCATTTTTCTCATTTTAACATTGTATTTCACCATAGTAACCAAATTACATCAAATTTCGACTTTAATATTATCTGTATTAATAAATAAAAACAAAAACTCTACTACAATCATATATATATATATATATATATATATATATATATATATATATATATATATATATATATATTATATTATATTATATTATATTATAAATTAATAATGCCGACCAACTTGTCTTGTGGTCAGTGTGCCTGACTGCGGATAAGGAGGTCCTGGGTTCGAATCCCAGTACGGGCATGGATGTAGTGTACTTTCTCTATCTATCCTGTCTTTGTCCTTTCCTTGTATGAATTGGTGAGAATGGTTGCTTTCTCTATAAACGGGTCCCTATGGCATGCATGTACTGAGGAAGTCGGACTCCACACCAAAATAGGGTTCAGTTGAAAAAGTAGAGCAGCGCACCCCATATTGCCAGCCTGGCTGGCACAAGACAATGAATGAATGAATAAATTTATAATATTTGTATGAAAATATTGAATTAGGTAAGATACTTTCAAAGAAAAGAAATAAATATTTGTCACTAATGACTTTATATAATTTAATAAAAACTAATTTGAAATCAACTTTTGAATGAATTTGAATGAAATGCTGCAATTTTTGTCTCATATGATCTTCTTAGAAACTAAATATATTGTAGAGTAAATACTTAACATTGTATTTAGAATATTAATTAAGAAATTTGTTAAGTTAAGAAATTTGTTTGTGTTCTTTTAGAAGTATACCTGAAGGTATTTTATTTCCCATTTAATTATTGTGTTTAATATGATATTTTAATCATTTTTTTGCAGGAAAAAGGAATCCAATGAACAAAGAAACGTCTGTGCTTGATGCTTCTACAGTATATGGACATAACAAAAACATTGCAGAATCTCTACGGCTAAAAGATGGCACTGGTAAACATACTTTGTTTATTTTCTGTTTTTCTCTACAATGAATCTATTTAATAATTATTTATCTTCAAAGCTTGGGGATAATCAAGAATTTTTAAGCAAAGCATTTGACTATTAATTTAAAACTGTAATTTATCTGTTAATTTAAAATTTAAATGAAAAATATATTTTAATTCTTACGAGTTTAAGAGCACGGTAAAATCTATTTCGCACCTAAGAACTTGTGTAGTCAGAAAGACTAAAAATACCATGTTTATGTTTTTCAAATCATGATCAAAAAGGCTCATGCTTATAAACATATTTAGATTAGATATATTTTGCTCATTAGACAGATTCATGTATGCTCACATTTGATAAATATGTTATGGCTTATCCCTCCTGGTTCATCATCCAACAGGTCTACGAGCCCGAACGCCTTCAAACAATGGAGTACAGCCTCAGGGCTCGAGAATAACTGGCATTTATTTTAACCGATGCAGGCCAAAATTTGGGCAGGAGCATCTTCAGTCGCATTGATTTTTAGATATAGGGGATAAAATTTGTGGCACGTCACATGACGTTGTACACGAGTGTGTCCTCTTCGAAATCTCGTGAGAGTTGTCTGCTCCGACTTGTTGCCAACCCCAATCAGAACAGCACTAGAGTGATTTTCCACACACCATTCATGCGCGGGGGCTCTCCCCCAAAAAGAACAGCCATCTTTCCTGATCCGTTCGGCAATCTCTGGATGAGTAAGGCCATGAGCAGTATCCTTATGAATGCCCTCTCTGGTCAGACCATCAGCAGTTTCACCACCGTGCACATCCACATGCGATAGAAGCCATTGAAATGTGATCTTAACACAGGCAATCAAGCGATTCAAAAGCCGGACGATATTACATTAGGTAAGTTGTTGTTGTTACACCAGCATGCTTCCCTGCACCTAGCACTGAGTTGGGCTCTACCAATTAATAGGGGAAGCTGGGTGGAGTCTTCGTGAATATGAACCAGGGACCCAGCAGAAGAGCCTCAATGTTTGGCCTGCCACCCCCACAGCTATCATATTACTTGGAGAACATTGTGAACACGACATTTGACGTGACCAAGCCACCCTTAGTCAACTCGACGCATCTTTGGTTAAGCTAGGATTTGAACTCACTATTTTCCGGTGATGAGAATGATGCAATAACTGACCAAACCCCCGTGGCCCTTACTTTTGATAGATTATGCTTATGGATAAATCATGCTCTCAGGCATTCTCACATTAGACAGATTCTCATTGAATGTGATTATTCATGCTCACATTGAATGCCTCGTGCTCATCGGATAGATTGGTGTTCGTAGATATTCTCATATCAGATAGAATCATGTTCATTAGACAGGCGCATACTCATTCACGTATTGATACAGTAATCCCTCTTTAACTCGGTACTCTTATAACGTAATTTCATGTCCCTCGTACAATTCGTGTTTTACCCCCTATAACGCGTTGATTCCCCACGTTATATTTCAGTACTACAAAATTTATAAAGATTTGTGCAGTTCACAACCAATTTTACGTTGCCTGTAGTGTCAATTGTGTTCTTATGAAATTAAATTAAATTATATTATTGACCTTTGAACATTCTGCTAAAAACAAGATGTCATATAGCTCCTACAGCGAATAAATACTTAATAAAATTGTTTCGAATAATTGCATTTATTTAGAATTAATTGTTTTTTATTTACATTTATCTAGTGTTTTTATTTAAAATGTTCCTCGTTGGATTTTAATGAAACTCACACATTTCGTTCATAACATTGTTTTTCCTCAATATCTGATTTAAATCCCCTTTAACGAGAAAAGTTATACGTGAATCATTTTTACATAGCGTGTTATGTGAGGTCATATGAGCATGTTTTATGAGAATGCTCGTGCAACGGGTTTTTCTATAACGCAGAACTAATACACCGTGTTATAGGGGGAATTACTGTAATGTAGTGTGCAAGAAGCAATATTTTAATATAGAATGCAATTATTTGTTCACAACGTTAGTTCCAGTTTCACGTGCTTCTTCAGTTATGATAAATAAAGTAAAATAATGAAAGGAAATTGTTGTACAAATCAAGCTCTTTCTCTTTCATTCTGTAAGATACAGAACTTGAGTAATGCCTTGTGGACCACTGATATGCAACTAAACATACAGACTGCACATTCTAAAACTGGATGATTGGGAGACTTGTGCCTCAATGAAGAAATATATTCCACTCCTGTGTGACAGAATATTTTATGGAAGTTAGTTAATATATCGTTTTTCATCAGGGACAGAAGAACTACCCGGATTGCCACTGGTGCGGAGCCGTGCAGGCCTCCACTGCCCATATTCTTAACTGCTTGGATTTTGCCAAAAGTGACATTCTTAAAGAACTATTTTTGGACTTCTTGGAAATAATGGTCTAGCATTGCTTGATCATCTGGGATTAGCAACAACAATAACCTCAACAGAATATTTTATAATTAATTAAAAATAGCATTATAGATATATGGAAACTCAATTTCATATTAATCATTTTATGAGGAAACGATTCGTATGCTTACAAACACATTTGAACTTCTGTTATGAATTTTTGATTGCTATCTTTATGTTTCTTGATAATAAAGTAAGTATGCTATCTTGTTCATATCAAATACTTCGTATAAGACTAATATTGCCGGAAATGAAATTGCGGACAGTTTGGCTAGAGCTGGTGCTAGCGATGTCCCAACGCCTGCCGCTCTTCTTACTTATATGAAGCAATCTTCTAAATATAAGGCAATGAATAAGGCCATTTGGATGGTCCGCACAGAACATCTGGGGTATCAGAGTAAGTGACCTGGTGACTTTTTGGTTCGGGGCAGCAGTAGACGAGATAAAACTGTTCTTACCAGTTTCATTAGTGGTCACGTTCACGTGTTATCAATGATTTTTGTTGTAGTCATTAAGCAATTTGAATTCTGCACGAACCTCCCCTGGTCACATTTTATCTTGTCTAGAACTTACCAGGCAAGACTTGGTTTAAGACCCCTCTTTTAGTTCTCGATTTCTTCAGGGTGAATGAACTCATGGCTCTGATTTAGCATTGCTGGTCACGGGGATGGGAACAAATAGACCAAACGCTTCGTTTCGGTCTATTTGTAGACACTCACACACGCATGTAAGCGTATATGCATATTTCTACAATACAAGAAATATGTAAGCACATTTCTGTGGACATTTCGGAAGCAAATTCCTTTAAACAATAACCTGAAATAGTTATTTCACCGATTATTAATTAATCAAAAATAAATTTTATTTGTCAAAAACTTAATAAATTATGTTTTAAGTATATAATTGATGTAAACTATGAACTTGATAGTCAAAACATGCAAATTTCTAAGTGTAAAATTGAAATTCCTAATAGCATTTTTTATTGTTAGTCAGTCCAAAAAAAGCAGTAGATTATATATATATATATATATATATATATATATATATATATATATATATATATATATATATATATATATATATATATATATATATATATATATATATATATGTTTGAGTCATTTGGATGTTCCAGGCTTTTTGAAAGTGATCTTAAGTGGCTATTAATGTTTGAATTTCTGCGTTTTTATTCTATAATATTTGATCTACATAAAATATTTTTATGATTTTTTCTGCTTCTTCAATTTTTGTGAAAAATATTCAAAGCAAATAATTTACGAGCGCTTTTTTTTAAACTAATTTTATTTACACAACATACAAGTTGACATTTAATAAAAAAGGTGTTTATAAAATTTCTGTGAAAAAATATTTGAATGAATGTGTTTGAACTGTTCTTAAATTTTTAGGTAAATAATGAAAACCATTCACTCAAATTTCATTTTTCTCGAATGTTTCCATACAGGAAGACTGAAGTCTCAGTACAATGCCGCACATGGTGAATTACTGCCGGAAAATCACGTACAGGGTCTCGTGTTTTGCCCCAGAATGCAGAAAACGGATTGTTTTGCAGCAGGTTAGTATTAAACTTTCCGACGACACAAAACTATTTTGCTATGTAAAAGGTGTATTTGAAAATACCTGTTTAAGGAAAACTTACTTATTAATGGCAGTCTTTAAGCATAATAAATAAAAAGAAAAGAGAGAAATATTTTTAAAAAAATTTTGATGTTGACGAAAGCAAGGAATTATTCTCAAGACTTAAAAGAGATTGTTTACAAATATTGCAATTATTAATTTAGAATTGTATTAATGGAATTTTTAAAAGTTAAGGTAAAATTTTACCGTACTGTCACTTTTGGCGAAATTTTCAAAAAGTCGGCAAGGGTGACTGTATGACGAATTTCCGATTGGGAGTTTTTCCCAATCGGCTGGAGAAAAATGGCTGAAATAGTGACAAATATTTCATACATTGTGGGTATCTAACAATATGCTCAACTAATTTTACAAAATTAACAAACAAAAAACGCAGATTTATAGATTTTAAACATCAATGGTAAATTAATAATGTTGATATGTTAAATTATCCATAAAATTTTTTGATTAAATATTATATTAATGAATTTAAATCGGTAAATATTCATGAGAAATTAATGACAAATAGGGTGGCCAAAATACTAGTTTACCGAGTTTCCAGTAAAAATGTTCGCCAAATTTAGCGCCACAAAAGGCACCAATAGTGACCATACAGTCAATTTGATACAAAGTTTAAATCGTGTTTGTTGATTTAAAGTAACCATAAAATGGGTGTTTTGCCTTTTCTTTTTCATTTTGCTTTTACATCTGTTCTATTATCAACGTATTAATGACTTGAACCAATAGAAAACGACTTCTCAAGGCAATGCTTTGGTCTTTGTGTAAGAAATCGTTTTATTAACAAAATTAACTTAGACAAAATTCCCAGACATTCCATGGTGAACTTTGCCTTGTTTGCTGCCGCTCGAAGAATGTGATTTGAAGGCAGATAGCGAATTCGTTGCCAAGTTGAATTTACGACGCCTTCTCAATACAATGGGATTGAAATGAAACGTTATCTGACGTCATAGATATTTTAAACTAATGAGAATTGTAATAAAATGTGATGTACCCATGATCTTAACTGGAACGAAAAAAACAAACATTTTATGGTTAATATATATATATATATATATATATATATATATATATATATATATATATATATATATATATATATATATATATATATATATATATATATATATATATATATATATATATATATATATATATATATATATATATATATATATATATATATATATATATATATATATATATTTGTGTGTACGATTTAATTTCAAAAGTAAATAAAAAGACGAGAATTTGAAAATCAATAGCAAATAAGACAAAACCTTGCAAAACAATTTGAAATGAGTGCTTTTGAAATTGTTTCATAGAATTTTGATTTCAAATAATTTAATAAAAACTCACCAACTCATGGTGTTAAACCACATGACCTCCCTCTAATCCATTTCTTATTATTCAAAATTCTTTTTACGCTTTCATTATTTTTGAGGTGGTTTACATTTTAGGGTGTTTTTTGGCTTTTATTCAACTAGTCGCGAATTATGTGACATATAATATGAAGATAAATAATTTTTAACTATGTGTGTATCATTGCCTATTTTTTCTGGCACCATTTCGTTTCTTCAAATACTTTTAAACCACTAATTTTCACCAAAGGAGACCTCAAAATATGTGTTATTCCTTTTTTTGTAATATTGTTCAACAATGAAAACACATCATTATTTTTTTTTACCAACCGTAAATTATCATCTGTCAAATGGTTTCTTTAAAAAGTTTTACCGTTTTCGGTTGTATCCTAGTAGAGCCCAGATTTTATGTTTATTTTTGGAAACTAAATGGTATTCCTGCCTGCACAATTGGTAAATTAACAAAAGTCTAATGTATTTTCAACGAAATTCTTAATTAAAAATTGAATTGCGTGTTAACGTGGTGGTTTTACACTATATTAAAAAAGGAATACTCTTTTGTGTATGAAGATAAGAATTTCAATGTCATTTCAATTATTTTTTTGACAATTACTTTAGTCAGTTAATTTATGGTATCAGAAATCTCTTCCGTTTTTGAATGGACACAATAGACAAAAGTCTATTGTGTCCATTCATATAATGAGCAGTCACTAATAAATCTCGAAGATTTATGCAATAACTTTTTTGGTTATTAAATTTTATTAAAAGATTTTACTTACAGTTTATTTTTAATATACATATTTACACAGCATCATCATCATTCAGGGCGCGCCAGCCCATGATGGGCCATGGCCTCCTGAACAAGTTTCTTCCAGCCACCTCTACTGGCAGCCAATCTCCTCCAATTTTTTGTTCCAAGGACCCTACAGTCTTCTTCGACTGCATCCGCCCATCTCAGCTTTGGTCTTCCTTTTCTTCTTACGCTGATGGGTTTTGCAAAAAAAAAAAAATTTCCCTTAGTGTTTTATTGTTCTTCATTCTAATAACATGTCCAACCCAATTGAGACGGATTACTTTCATGTGATGTACAACGTCTGGCTCCTTGTACACTCGATAGATTTCTGTATTATATCTTCTCCGCCAGACACCGTTTTCCTTCGTACCTCCAAGATACTTCTTAAAATCTTGCGTTCAGATAGGCCCAACAGCCTCTCCTCTCTTACAGTCAAAGTCCAAGTTTCCGTGGCATAAGTCAAAACGTGACGGATAAGCGTTCTATAGATCTGTAATTTAGTTTTTCGTGATAAAAATTTAGTTTTTAATACATGTCTTAGGCCAAAAAAGGCTTTCTAGGCTACAATTAAACGTCTTCTTAACTCTGTGAGAATGTCATTATTTTTGTTAACCATTGAGCCAAGATAGATAAATTCATCAACTATTTCAAATTTATAGTCACCAATGAGTATATGAGTTTGGATAAATTGAGTTCTAGTTACAGGGAAACATTTAGTTTTAATTTACACGGCATAATGATTATTAATATAATTTAACGTACATCGTAATAATTTCTGAATAATCGAAAGTTTAATGTACAATATAGCAAAAAGTTTTCACTAGAAAACTTACTAGAACACACTACTTCAAAATATTTAACACTTAATCAGGTGTAGCATCTTTGATATTTCAGAACTATGCAATAAGTTTCTAATTAATTTATAAAAATAACATGCCTTCGTAAATATTCATCTAAAAAATAACTTCTTTAGATGAATATTCAAATTATAAGAGCCACTTTAAAGAGTATTTCGATAATTATTAATATTTATCTTCTCAATAAGAGTGAATAAATTCATTTTTTCAGATTTTTAATTCAAATGAAATAATACTTTTAACTATTTTTTCTCTCGAATACTTTATTCACATGACATGTGAATATTCTTACACTCTAAATATGGTGTTGTTGTAGTCTGCGGTTTTAAAAGATTCTGTAATATATAGCTATTTATTGTAATTATTTTTAAAAAATGTAATTTTTCTTGCATTTAAATGCTTTCGCACTGCCTGAGAAACTTGTAATACTCTAGTAGCCATGATTTATGACTTATCTCATCAGAGCAAAGAGATAAGGTCTAATAAGTTTGGCTCCATGAACGAGACGTTTTTGGCTGATTAAATAAACTATCGACCATGTTATCAAAGCTTTTTTTAACAGTAAGAGTGTCAAGTATGTTTTTCTAATATTAATATGTTTATTGCTTACAGGTGATGAAAGAGTGAATCAGCACGCTATGTTATCAACAATGCATACTGTTTTTTTACGTTTTCACAATGCAATTGCCTACCGGTTACATGGAATGAACCTTAGATGGGGAGATGAAAAGATTTACCAAGAAACAAGGTAATTTACAATGACGTTTTTTTAGTTGGTCTAAATTTATTGTACTTAGCCATTTATTCATAATCGAGCTCTTACATTCATTCGATGTTATTCAGAATCAAGTATTTATGTATTAATTAGAATAAGAATCGTTTGTGGACTGAGAATTCTTTATATTTAAGACACTTTTCCGTCTTCAGGCAATGGCAAAATCAGTCATGAGGTTTCCAGCAGCCCAATAAAATATAGCTTTTGTAAAGCCGTCAAGAGTAAAAGGCATAAAAAGTGAATTGTATTTTATAAAATATAAAAACTCAAAAGTTCATCCGAGAAATTCAAGACACATTTAAGGATATTAACTGCATCAATACAGTACAGGTTTTTATAAGTATAGACAGAACCTAACGAAAGTTTTAAACTTGCTGTACAGATAGATCACGAGGGAAATCCCTTTTGGTAGGCGAGATGAGCAAGATATCCCAACTCCTACCTGTTAACCTGCTCAAAATTGCATCCGAGTATTTCTATCTTCATATTCAACTGTGAATAGAGCTTTCAAAAGTACAAATTAAAAGATGGTTGTTCAATTTTCAATTATTTTTGGCAATAAAGTCTGCTTTTTCCTTTTTGCGCATATTTCAATGGCTAAGAATCCAATTTTCCAACCAAAGACAAGTACTGGTAATTACAATTTTCCACCCAAAGGCAAGTATTGGTAATTACAATTTTCCAACTTGAAGAAATAGCTTTAGACAGATATACCACTGCCTTCTTCAATAAAGGAAAAAATCAGTTGTTTCACAAATGTTCTCTCTCTCTCTCTTTTTTCGATGCTTTTCCTTTCAAAATTCAAATAGAAATTTCCTTGCGATGATTTCCAGTGAATACTTGAGCAATTAAATTAGAATTGTTTTACTTTATTTGAGTAACACAATTATTTTCATTTACAATTAAGTTAGTCATGTAAAACACAAAATATATCTCTTTTAGAATACAGAATAGATTCAATTCAGATTCGATAATAGTACATTTGAAATTGCTTTGTGGATAGTCTAACAATAAGGTATTGTAATAATGTTGTGCTTTTTGGATAGTGAATTGCATTCACAAGTTTCAGTGGAGAGAATTAAGGAGATTTTCCAGGTCAATGTGTTTGACAATACAAAGCAGAGCTGTAACATCCCTTTTCAATAATGTACCACAGCATCCAAGATTACGTTTGAGATACACTATTCTAAGAAGCACTCTGTTGCTTCACAAGACGACATATTTTGGTTTGTTTATGTACTTTGCAATAGAGAGCTGATTATACCGGAATCTAAAACTTAGAGAGAATTTCGAATCGAAGCAAATATCTATAAATATCTATTCTTAAACCACAAACAGCAAGAAATATTTACAAGAATGTGTACTATGATATACTAGGTAACATATTTCATGAATGAATATGAAATATATGATATGTAATATATTTCTTATACTTAAATATGGATTTTTAGTTTGATAATATGACATGATTGACATTGATGTTATCTGAAATAAAAGCTTTGGATATATTTAGTTTGACACTGTTTTCTTTAGACTTCACAATTATGGATCAATGTATCATTGACCAATAAATTATGATTTGCTCTTAACGGCGATTCTCGTCAGTTTTTAATAGTTTTAGTTGGAGATTATATTTTGTTTGATAACCTGAGCTTCACCTGTTGATTTTTTTTACGATAATTTAGCACAAAAGAATATTTGACTGTTATGTTCCTGCTAATTATGTGATCTGATGATTTCTTATGAACGATGAAGCATAGAATTTTAGGACAGTTTTATTAAATGCTTCTTGAAACACTGTCTAGAATCAAATATTTAAATTTAAACTAGTAGAGAATGCATGTGGATTATACTGAACTCTTCTCCATACCTTAGAGAATACCTCTTCTTCACAAGTGTAGAATTAAATCTCCCACATTGCAATATTTTTTTTCATTATCAATCATTATAATGGGATAAATTGGCATTCCTAAGTGAAGGATATTTGTAATAATTGTTTTTAAATTTAATATGTAATTCTATTTTAAGTTATTATAAGTTAATTAGTAGTAGTTCTTTTCTCTTCAGTCTATTTATTGAAAAATAGCACATGTATTACTGCTGTTGGAAAACTGTATCTGTAAAAGGAATTGCTTCTATTTTTATTTTTGTATTTGCTATTTATTTATTGAGTAAATAGGCAACTTTTTTTCTCTAAGATCCTTTTTTATGAAATTTTCTGGAAATGTAAGCTCATATTTAGAGAGTTGTAGTGCAGTTTTAGAATCATATATATATATTAGAATTGTAGTGCACATAGTAGACCAGTTGTAATAATTAATAGTCCTATAAATTTCTGCAAAAAATTCCTTTTTATGATTTTATGCGAAAAAATATTTTAAAATAGCAAAAATTATATAATTGACATGTTTTTTATTTTTTAACAATTACAATATGTCAAAATGCTTTAATCATTCTTCGCGGATTTTTCTTGCAACAAATTCATTTACCTCAATGTTTAAAGACAGATTTCTTATGCCTTCGTTATATAGAATACTAATGCATTAATATAATATTGCTGTTATTAAACATTCATTGAAATATTTTCTTTTTCTTTTACAGGAGAATACTCATAGCAGTTTACCAGTATATAGTTTACACAGAATATTTACCATGGTTGATCGGACCTGAATTAGTGTACGAATGCGAGCTTCTTGTGGACGAAGAGTCTCTCACCAATGATCGGGTTAACCCAAGTGCGATGGCGGAATTCACCACAGGTGCTTTCAGACTGCACAGCATGGTTCCCAAGAGAGTGAGCAAGGAACATCCTCACTTGAGATTCAGGGACACCTACTCGAATCCCCAACTTCTTTACAAAGGGGAAACAGAGTCCCTGGTGTCCGGATCTTGCGATGTACCTTCAGAAAAAAACGACCGCTACCTGAAGATTGATGTCGATGGTTATCTTTACAAGTAAGAACAATGCGACGAAAATTTCAATCTATTTTCTTTAAGTATGTCTCTTTAATGCACACCAATGTGCAGAGTTTATCTCAGCATATTATCTGCTGTACTTAGACCATTTATTTACACACTGTATTACAGATATAAAAATTTCAAAGATTACATTTCTGATTATTTTCAGATCATTTGGACTTTAGATTATTTAGATACATAAGATTATATAGATATCTTAAAAAATATAACTATATTTAAAACTAGAGTTTTTGTTATATTTATCTGGATAATCTTCACTTTTCCAGATATAGCCAGATGTGCCATATATATATATATATGTGTGTGTGTGTGTGTGTGTGTGTAAACAGGGTGATAGTAAAAAAAAGTATCACATGACATTTGGGCCCCGAACTATCATACCATTCCCAGAAACTGAATGAATTTTGACATAAGGTATTTTGATGTATGCGCTCAAGAATAATATGGAAAACCACTGTCACTCTAACAGTTACGGTTGCAGTGAGAGGATTTTGAAATTATCAAATGGCAACACCCAATTTTTTGTATTGGAATGCGATCACAATAAGATGCTTTATTTTATGCTTCTGTACTGTCCTTATCTGTAGTCATCACTTTTAGCCTATCTACCGCTAGTGATTTTAATGCTCACAGTAGCCGTTCGAAAACAATTTAGGGTTTTTCACAATGGAGATCACATTTCAATACAAAATTATTGGTATTGAAATTTGATAATTTCGAATTTTTTTCACTGTAACCGTAACTGCTAGGGTGACACTGTTGTCACTTTATTAATAAAGTCCGATAACCCTTTAATGGAGTCTAGGTATAACTCTCTAGTGTGGATGATGCCTAAAGAAGTTAATCTAGGGAGGGCAAGAGCCTCGCATTCGTCAATGATATGCTTGGCCGTTTCCTCGTGCGTATGACATTTCCTGCAGATAGGGTCTTGATGAAACAGTCCCATTTTATGGATGTGTTTTCTGAAATAGTAGTGCCCAGTTATGAAGCCTACGACTAAACGTATCTTTTGCCTAGAGCATCTTAAAATTTCAGAGGCAATCCTCGCTGATGATCCACAGATCATACTTTTAGCGTGGACTAGGAGTGTTGAGCCAAGCTTCATACATCTTCCGTTTTTCCTATCTAAGAACATTGGTTTTTGCGGTCTTCAAATTGATCCCACAAAAAGGTTCTAGACAGGACTATTACCAGGACTATTCCCAGATTTAAAACCCAACACTTCTGTGGAATAACTATAAATACAGACGGCACCAAATCTTACAAATCATGTATGAACTACCCAGAGGAGGAGCTCACCCCGGGAATAATTTTAATTGCCCAGCCATCATAAGAAGTTAATATGATATTGACGAATTTCCCTTTCAGGGAAATCTCTATAATGATATCATTGTACGCATTGCCAAGGTTGTGATTTCGGCACATGGAATGATTTGAGTTGACTTCAAATGGATTCGACACCAAACCAAACCAAAGTACCATCGCTCGGTTTTATTCGGAAGATGAATTTTTGGAATAAAAATTAATTCGATATTAAGCAAGTCTGGAGTTTCTTCCATTGAAATGGGATTGCCAACATCAATTTCATGATTCATTACCATCGTATAAAATCACATATTTTAATACTTTAACTCTTTCTCTCTCTCTCTGTCTTGTGCGTGTGTGAAAATATGTGATATATATACAAAATATCACGCTGCCTTCCAAATTAACAAAAAAGATTTCACCCATAAAATTTCAATAACAGTGAATTCTTAAAAGTGTCAATTCATTCAAAAAAATTCGTTTAATGGATTGGCGTGCGATTGTTGTGTAAGCGAAATCGACGTGAAAAAAAAGTAAGATTAAAATTCTACTTTCATTTTTATATGTGCTTAAATTCCTTGAACACTTAATAAATTTAAAGTGTCCACTTAAAATAAATAAACTATATTGATTGATAAAATCTGATATAAAGTATATCAATTTAGAATCTGAATTTTTTTTAATAAAGTTTAATATCAAATCGAAAGAAATATACAAAAGTTCATATTTTTAACGACAGGAAAAGAAACACACAAAAAACAACAGAATGATTTTTGTACAGGAAATAAATCATAAGAGCTTTTAAATATGTAAAAATGTCACAAATATTATTAGTATGCAGATACTTAATATATTTATTTAGTTTCCGAGATGCTTATTATTTTCGTGAGTTATATGTTTTGAAATAATTTCTAAAGAGAAGCCCTTATTGTAGCCATAATATTCCTAACAGTTCAGCAAGCAATAAGGGACTCCTTAGATTTTTAGATCATAAATTATAATTTAATTTCCTTAGAATTTTGCTTACTAAAATATATTAACCTAGTACAATGTTGAACAATCCGACATTTTCGAAATATTCGGTAACATTATTCACAACGCTGCTGAAGACAATACTACAATCCATCGATTGATCTTGAGAAATACTATCTTCACTGTGAGAGGGATTTTAAAGTCTTGCAAAGCTCTCGACGACCAAGTCATATTTTTTGTAAAACGGATAAAAAACAAGTTTTTAATTTTGAATATTTTCTAATAACTTTTGCATTGAGTTTTAAATAAGACAAATCAGAAATTAATCAAGATTAATTAGCATTTGATGGATTTTTAAGAGCACATTAAATCTTCATTTGATTATGATGTAGAATTCCATAATAATAACTATCAATTATACCATATCGAGATTTATTCTTTGTGTCGTCTGAGTTGTTAAGCTCTACTGGTTCATTAAATTGGAGAGCAAAAAATTTTAAATTTTGGTTAAATTATGCTAAGATAGACATTACTTCATGATTGATATTTAAAATTTTTTTAATAAAAATCTATCTACTTTAATAAACTATTTTTGTAAATCTTTTTCGGTAGTAGTTTTCAGAAATAGTATTAACTTATTTTATAATTTTTTATTAATAAAAAATACTATTATTGAAGTCATTGGTGGAATTATTTCAATTTTTATAAAAACTAATAGAGCGATATAGTTTAATTCATAAAATGATCTTTATAATTGTTAATGTCATTAGACTTATCTGCTGCAATGGTCGTGAGATTACGCCGATATCCAGAAGTACAGTTAAAAACACATTTTTCGCAATAAATAGAAATATATGCCTATCTACCACTGTTATTTGAAAACTCCTGTAACAAGAGTGTAAATTGGAAAACGATTTCAAACATATGCATCTACTGCCTGCATTAAGTGGTTTGGTTTGTTTGTCGCTCAACTGTCTTTTTTTTTCTTTTTGCACACGAGGGCTAATTAGATCGGGACCTACGGTTTAAAGTGGATTCCGAACCACTACAAACATCCATGGCCAGAGTGGGATTCGAACCCACGAACTGTTGAAGCGAAGGCAAGAGCACTCACCATTCGGCTGCCAGAACACATGAACACACACACACACACACACACACACACACACACACACACACACACACACACACACACACACACACACACACACACACACACACACACACACACACACACACACACACACAACCTATACAAATCCAACTACTTTAGCCAAGAATCCCTTTGCACACTGGCTGTGGTGGTTCTGATTCTGTTTGAACATTTCAAACTAAGATTCAGCTAAACTTCAGTTAGTACTGTTTCAGACATCGGGTACGACCACTAGGAGAAGCAGACAATGTTTCCTAAGCGTCACAACACCTTCGGAGAAGGGCTAGGTAGACATGACTGCTGGCGGCTCTCTCAAGAGCTTCTAAAAACCCGATGTCGAATCAAACGATATTTAGATGCCTATTTTGATTGAGAAGAATTCTATTTCAACATTTAAACTATTAAATCTTCTTCTAAACATTTGCGCTAAAACTAAAATATAATTGAAATAACTTTGAAAATAATTTAATGTTGGTGTAAGCAAGCCATTAGTTTTGAAATTTAAAAGCGATTATTTACAAATATTGCAATTACTAATTTAGAATTCTATTTTAATTTATGATTTTTTTAAAATTTAAATCATCCTTGCCGATTTAAACTAACCATAAAGTGGAAGTTTCGTCTTATCCTTTTAATTTTACATTTTCCTTTTTTCTATTGTCAACGTGTTAGTGGCTTGAATCAGTGGTAAACGGCCTCTCAAACTGATATTTTGTTCCTTGTATAAGAAATTATTTTATTAACAAAATGAACTTCGGCACTATTCTCAGATACTCGAGGATGAACTTCGCCTTGTTTGTTGCCGCTCAAAAAAATGCATTTTGAAGGCAAACAGCAAATTCATCAACAAGTCAGATTTACGAAGCCATCTGAATACGACGTGATATGGATGAAAAGTTATTTGACGTCATGGATATTTTAAACCATTGAGAATCATAATAAAGTGATGTAATCATGATTTCAACTGGAAAGAAAGATACAATTATTTTGTTATTAGTAAATATGAATAGGAACAAAAATTAATCATGTATTCATTTATACAGGGTGTCCCAAAACGACCGCATACACTCTGCACAGCTAGATTGGGTTCTAGTCTGGATGTAATTGTGTCTCTGACACCAATAACCATACCGCTGGCAACTTTTCTATTTTTCTCCAGAATAGAATGTGTTGTAGCCAGGGAGTGAGAATCTGTCCATTTCTTATTTCCTTCTGTTTGCTTCCATAATGGTAAATACATCGATGTTCTTTTCTCTTAGAACTTTTAGGAGTTCCGCACGTTTTGATTGTGTGAGCCCGCCAGCATTCCACTGCAGCAAGCACAGGGATTTCTGTCTACACCTCAGAACCCTAATTCAGAAAATATTCTGTAGCCAAAAAAGCTGGGAAGCCGTTACTCATTTAGCACTACCCAGGGAGCACGTGTAGCTTAAAGCATGCTGCGGACGCGAGTAACATTGCCCCCCTGAACTGGTATTTAAAGGCTGCATCCTGCAGCTACCGGTAGTCTTCGTATGGTGGCCATGTATTCCGTTCGTGACTACTGCGACATGTACTTGATGTACGGCCGATGTAATGGAAATGCCTTACGAACTGCTAGGGAATATGGCCGAGCTGGCAGCCGAATGGTTAGCGCTCTTGCCTTCGGTTCAACAGTTCGTGGGTTCGAATCCCACCTTGGGCATAGATGTTTGTAGTGGTTCGGATTCCACTTTTAACCGTAAGTCCCGGTCTAATTAGCCCTCGTGTGCAAAACATGACCGTTGAGCGACAAACAAACCAAAGCTAGGGAATATGCCCGTCGATATCCGCTGCATGTACTGCTGTTCATATGTTAAATAAAGTGTTTTTTCTTGCACCCTGGCAGTGACGTCATACTTTCTTTTTCGCATTTTTTCGTAAACTATGGATCATACAGGAACGCCTAGTTGGGCAGTTTTCATGTACTCCCAACGAGAAATCTAGCTGTGCAGAGTTTATGCGGTCTTTTTGGCACACCCTGTATAATGATTAGTTATAGTAGTCAATCGTTATAGTTAACTAGAGATCAGAGAATACGATATTCAATGTATTTTGATTTAAAGAGATTAGTAAAACTATTTTTAAATAATGAAATTCTGTTTGAACTAGTTTTTATTGCTTACGATAGAATTTATGAGTACCACCCTTTCGTATGGAATGAATATCATACTGCAGAAGTAACCATTAAGACGCCATCGTACATTTGAATTGGTTATAACATCATGAAATATCGGGAAAACATATCCTTCACAAATAGCGAGCAAAGATCCCAATTATTCTTTATGAATTATTATTTGAAGACTTCATTTTTGTCAGTTATTGAGAGTCATTTTTTGTTATATAAATACTGTAGACATTGTAATAAACATGGTCAGGAATAATTAGCAATACTGCTAGCTTTGGCGCATAATCTTTAAAAAATTTATGATTTCGCAGTTTTATACTTTAAAAATGAGTTTTAAAACGAATTTCTAATTAATTTTATTTTAATTTTTAGACCACCAGAAGCTGATTTTGGAACGGATTTGACATCAGCTGACATACAGAGGGGAAGAGACCATGGTATTGCGAGATATGTGCAGGTCGTGAAAAAATGCTCAAGAAATAGGATCAAAATTAAACAGTTTTCAGATTTAAAGCAGCTGATGTCAGAGGCTAATGCTGAATTACTTCAAAGCATTTACGCGTAAGTTTCATAACTCTTTGAAGCTAAAAAATCGCATCCTTACATAAATATTTTAAAATAAAAAAATATTACAGTGTTTTCTTAAATATAAAAACATGCAATTTTTACAAAGAATTCATGTACTTATAAGTTTTGATACTTATTATCAACATATAACATTTAACTTTTGAAGCAAAATTCCCTATATTAATTTTTAATTCAGAAAATTTTTATGGTAGAATATTCAAATATTTTTTTTCAAATCTACAGCATGTAAGCGATTTGATGCTCTAAAAATAACAAATATTTGTTATAAACTTGAAGAAAACTCCTATTAAAAATTTCAAGCTTCTGTTTCAAATTAAAGCACACACACACACACATTGCACAGTTAGTAACATTAAGTTAACTTGCTAATTTTCAAAATCATCAGACATCTCTATATTGAACCTTCATCTGAATAAGTCGATATCTGAGCTAACATTCTTCTCGCAGCATTGGCAAATCGAGGTTGGTTGGTTGGTATTAATGGCGCAAGGTAATAATAAGGACAAGCTGTGCCGTTAGAAAATCGAGATTTTGTCCTGTAAATGTAAATCCTAATACAGTGATTTTTCATTTTATCAAAATTGATCAAACGATGTCTATTATTTTACCCTTTGGTCTATTTTGGCATGAACCACATAAAACATACTAAAGAATGGGTAAATAATATAACAGGAAGGGATTAAACCACAGGCCGCAGCCTGTGACACAACTTTAATGAGGTAAGAGATCAGGTATAAACTTTTAGAAGTTTAAGATAATTTTACAAACAGAAGCTTCTGATCAAATTCTTATGCTTAGTAGCTGACTTGTTTGCTTAGGAAGAACTTTACCTTTCTATATATTATATATTTTATAGTTGCATTAAAACTTTATGTGAATACCATAAAATTAAATTAAAATGCGGTATTGAAATTGACTAGTTTCTGCTTAAGTTGAACTCTGGCTCTATATTTTTAGGTTTTATATTTTAGTTTCATATGTTAAAACAATATAATTAATTAAAATGAGCTTAATCATCCTCTCTACTCTAAGGAATATGCTCAAATGTGACTTAAACTTTGGGTAAACGATTACTGTTTTTTTCTTGCTCAGAATATGAGCATCTGACTTATTATGTAGGGTACAACAAATGAAACGTGTCATATATAAAGTGTGTCATAGTATTCTGACGTTTCATCTCTTCTTTCTATGACTATCAACGTTATTGATTATTAAATAGTGTAAGTTTTATCCTTAATTCAATATCCATCATGAAATTTCAGGGATGTACGAGATATTGATTTGCTAATTGGGATTTACATGGAGAAACCGCTGCATGACTCTGTGACAGGATATACAGGTGCTTGTATCGCGGCAGAACAATTTCATAGGTTGAAATTTGGTGACAGATTTTTCTTCAGTCATTCAAGTTCAATATATCCTTTTACTGAAAGTAAGTGTCTTCAAGCCTAGTAACATTGCAATGTTTATTAACAATTAGTATATGATCCTAACCCACTTAAATAGAAGTTACCTATGTTTGCCTATGCTACAGTGGTACAAAAAAGGGCATGTTTTGTTGTTCAACGGAGAAGTAATTTTTGCTTAAAATTGCATATTGATATATAAATTTAATGCAATTAATAAACTTAATATTTGTAGTAATATACATGAGGCTTAATATTTTACTTGGTATACTGGTTAAAGGGACAAACTTTTATTCTTTATAATACTATTTTAAAAATGTGTTGTTGTTGATAATCTCTAACCTAATCCGACGAAGTCAGAATAGATCTGTGAATCTATTGACCCTTAAAAATTTGAAGACAAGAAAATAGGGGAGAATGAATTTTTTCCCAAGGAAGACTCGGGGAAACATTCCAAAATATGCTTATTAGATGCTTAGTGTTGGTGAAATTATGGGTAAAGAAGGGTAGGAATTCTCACTTTCAGAAAATGTAAGGCACAAAGATGTCAAGTTGTGGGTGGAAAAACGAGAGAGGCTGTTGCAGACTTTTCTGTCTCATGAGAGTATTAGAAATAGGGCTGTTTTACCATTTCTGTCCCAGAAAGCAATTGCGAGTACCAGCCCATCCTTCTTTATTTGGTATTTTTCTGGGAGAAAGTTCATGATATAGGTAAGCTCTAAAGGATAAGAAGGATTCATCAATTACAACCCTCCTTATCAAGATTGTCAGCTATTTCGTTAGCTGAAAGTTCAACTAGGTTTGGAACTCACTAGAAGTAAATGTTATATTGAAGTGAAGTGAGCTGTAATTTGAGTATGATAGGGTTACTTGTATTCTAAAAAATGTAATTCCTGTTATCATATTATTAGATTTAGATTTCAAATAGGGTGGTTCCAAAATAAATCTTTACTTTTGTAGACTAGCGTTAACAACTATCGAAGCATTCTGGGCTATTTGCTGAACAATATATTTTCTTTACTGATACCAAAAAAACATCATCAATTTTAATATATAATGGAGTTAACATTACGATTTTTTTCTAAATATAACAGAATTCAATGCTATATTGTAGGAAAAATCTCTTTGGACTCTAGTTGGATTTAATTTATATCGAATAGTATCCATTGAAAGACTTCCATCTTTAATAGTAAAAAAATTAGTGATAAAGAAAAGTATTCTTTTTTTGCGTAAGAATCTAATATAAAATAATTTTCCTTAAAATGTATATTTATTAATGTGCCAAAAATATTTATTCCCAAAATAATAATCATGCTAAATAGTATTAATTTAGATAATTCCGAAATAAATCTTTTATTTCGATTAATGACATTTTAGTATTATTAGACAGTGTATTTTAAAAAGACATGTTTGCTTTTGATATCCAAAGTTACTAAACAAATCGAAGTTATAAAGTTTCTTTATTTGATTTAGAGCAGCTCAATTCGATTCGAGACTTTTCTCTGGCTCAATTGATTTGTGAAGCTGGCGGTTTTTCATCAATCCGCAGACACCCGCTGCTGTTGCCACGTGATGAGTGAGTATTAAGCACATTGAATGCTGTTCACGACTTTTAAAATTAATCTATGAATGATATAAGAGAGCCAAAATGCAGTAATTTCACGTAATAAATTTTAAGAATGCTTTTAAAAGAAGAATTAGACATTTAGAATTATATTCCAATAATTAACAATATAATATTCTTAGTGTCAAAGAACCTGGTTTTTTAAGCATATTTAATAGTTCCAAAAACTATCCGACTGGTATTTATGTTTTCCATAGACATCTTTTAATAATAACAATATTATTTCATTTAAACATAGTTAATAAACATTCGAGACAAAATTACCATTTAAGCTAACTTAACATCTCGACTGAGGGAAAAGTATACTTTTCTCATTTGATTTTATACAATAATACCACTCAATAATTATCATTTATTATATATAAATTTTCCATTCAACTATCGTAGAAGATTCATTTTTGTTTGAATAAAGTTCCTTATAGTATTTCTTGCGGGTATTGGTATTTTGTAAAATAAACTTATATGATTGTTAGAAGCTAAAATCTCCTAACTACATATTTCAATTATAATTCAAAGCTTATTTTTACAAACACAATTGCTAGTGTGAAAAACGCTTATAGAAGTATTTCAATAATATATGTGATTCTTGAAATTCTTTGGCTGAAAAAAATTGAGAATGGCGTTAATATTAGTGAAACAGGAAAAGTTTGTTTTTAAGAATACTAAGTATTCGTCAATATTATCCTGACAGTATTCTAATTCTTCTAATGGAAAACTTTATCCCATTTTACGAAAATTCAGGATAACTAAAATTTTTTTCATTAATTCGTATACTAATTTTCAAATTCTGAGTATAATAAAGTTTTCAAGACTATATTAATCAATGATGCTGACTTAGAGATTTTTTTTCCATGTGCACAAGTAAGTATTTCACGATGAATTTCGAACAAAATTAATCAATTTAAACTAATGGATGAAAATAATTCCACTCAACATTTATGTGGTGTAAAAAATTTAAAGTACTACCATATTAGGTCTAATAATGCTTTTTTTTTAATCTTACTGTTTCCATAAATAAAGAGAATATGGTGATGCCTTAAAATTCTGCTCTCGATTGATTCCAGCTGTTAGATACTAACAGAATAGCTATGATGTAACGTCAACTTCCATCATATGTTAGTCCCTGGTAAAAATTACATAAAATTATTTTACGAACAAATTATTTTCTTTTTTGATGTGAGAAATGCAGACAGCTATCAACTTTTTAGAAATTTAAATTAAGTTCATAATTTAAATTTCTAAAAAGTTATTTCCGTTGTATAATCGTCATTAGTGACCTAGTTTTCCAGTTCTTTCGAATATTTACTTCCAATAAAACACAAGAGTGTAGAAATAGGCAAAAGAATTTAATGGTAAAAATAACGAAATTCATATATATTATTTTTAAGGTTATTTGTTATTTACTCAGAGTTTTATTTAAAATACTACTGAATTATAAATTAAAAATATTTACTTGGGTTTATTAAAAAATAAATCGTAATAGGTATTGAACGCTTGTAAATTCACTGCCATTAAGTTTTGAAGTCGCAATTCTTTTTATTCACCTTCAAATGCATTTCCTGTGAGTGGTACATTAGAAAAAATGTCAATGCATACACTGCAAACGACCTTGCCAATCAACAACCAAAAAAGAAATAAACGTTGCCAAAAATTGGAGAAAAAAAAACCCCTGCAAATATCTTATTTTTTGAGAGTACGAAATTGAAAATGTAAGAAAAAGGGATTGTCAGCGATGTTTTAAATAATTTTTCTCTAGTTCCATTGGTTTTTCTAGACATTTTTTTTTCAAAAAAGATAAATAACAATTCTTTATTTTTGAAGCAGATTTCTGGTATGGACTGTTACATCGCTTAAGTTAATTACCTCACGTTATACACCGAGTTCAAATCAGAGTTGAGTCGAGTTTAAAAATTCATTACAAACTCTGTAATCAAAACTTTGAAACAAAACAAATTTTATCTAAGATTAACGAGAAAGAAAAAACAATCTAAGTCAGGTTTTATACCATTTCGTGCACTCATTCTCAATTCATTCATAAAATGTCGAATAACAAGCAAAAATAAAAATTTTATTTATACAGATGAATCATGTTTCCAATTTGGCTTAAAAATAAGTAGTGACAAATACAGTATTTATTATATACTAACTGTAGTATTTATATTTGCAGTAATGATTTGGTAGACTGCGAATCACTGGCATCATTTGATCTTCACCCTTGGAGAGATTCTAATGAATTGAAGAAGGCCTAACAGATGATTCACTTTCGTAATTGCTAATTTTTTGAACTTCTGTTTTTAAATTGCATGTGCTTACGTGATTAAATGCTGTAAATTTTGAAATATTTAATAAAATTTGAGTTTGTATGTTTTTTTTACGATTTTATTGTTTTATTGTGTACATTTATTCCAGTTAAGAATGCAATACAATGATCCCCCCCTGTGACACGGCGTATTAGTTCCGCGTAACAGGTTGGTTGGTTGGTTGGGTTTTATGGCGCAAGGTCCAAAAATGGACATGCTGCGCCAAAAATAAAGTTTTGAAGCATATATTTAATTAAATTTTTTATTTTATTTTATTTACATTATTTATTATTTTTTTTTTAAAAACCCAAGCAACATTAAAACTTTAAAAAACAAAAATCAGTGTATATATTTTACATTAAAATCCAATTATAAAATATAAAATGAAAATCAAAAATATATATATTTTTAAAATTTAGAAAACACAAATTAAATATTATGTAAAAAACCTATTGCCCTCAAAAAGGCAAATAGGTTCCTGTGGGGTGATTCCCCAAGTAAATCATGTAATGTTAAAATATCACAGTTAAAAAAGTGTAAACGATATTGGTTAAAATATGAACATGAAATTAAAATATGATAAACAGTGAATGGTTCATCACACGTTTCACACCAAGGATTTAATTCATTTAGAAGCAAATGTCTATGTGTGAAACGTGTGTGTCCGATACGAAGGCGGGTTAATCTTACATCAGCACTCCGTATCGGTAAAACTGCTAATGAGGTGATGTATGGAAATATGGCACGCAATTTATTGTTGACCTGCATGTTCCATGACTCCTGCCACAGACAATAGATTAGTTTTTTAACATTTCTTCTCACGTCAGACAAAGGAACTGATGGAAGACATGGGCCAGATGCAGATTTAGCAGCTGCATCCGCCCTTTCATTGCCATCAAGACCTACGTGACTTGGGATCCAGCAGAAAATGATGTCATATCCCTTGCCAGCAAGGGAATCTAATGCTCGGAAAATTCTAGACACAACAGGATGACAGTCAAAACTACTGTTCCGCAAAGCTTCCAACACACTCAAACTGTCAGTATAAACACAGTATTTGGAACTATCACATGTATTCATCTGCTGAAGAGCTTGATAAATGGCTAATGCTTCAGCAGAGAAGATGGAACAGGATGGATGGAGGCTGTAGCTAAGAGTTTTATTCTCAATAACTACAGCACAACCAACATGTCCTGCAGATTTTGATCCATCGGTGAAAACCGGTGTATACGTGGTATACTGACAGCGATGTGAGGCATATAGCTGCTGGAAGACAGTAGTTGTTGTGTCTGATTTTCTATAACGAGCAAAAGCATTAATGATTTGAATCTGTGGATCATACCAAGGTGGATGTAGAAGAAAGTCCGTTTTTTCGAAACGGACATCACATAGGTCTGAAAATAATATGTTGGACTTTGTCCGAGTGAGAAAAGGTGGAATGCTGTATGAACGTGCGTCATACAGCCTTATAAGTGCAGGTGTAGTAGTCATGGAACGTAATGGATGATGAGGGTCAGACATGATTTTTGCATAATAACTGAGAGACAGCTGCATTCGTCTCAGGTCTAAAGGCAGTTGTTGACATATTGCATATAGACTCTGGACGGGTGATGTGCGGAATGCGCCTGAACATATTCTCAAAGCAGAGTGATGTATTGTATCCAATCTGCGTAAAACGGAAGACCTAGCAGATCCATACACAGAACACCCATAGTCAATACGAGATAAAATTAATGACTGGTAGACACGAAGTAGTGCCGTGCGATCAGCACCCCAAGATGTATTAGAAAGCACCTTGAGGATATTAAGCGATCGCTCGCACTTCTTCCGCAAATGAAGAACATGCGGAAGAAAATTTAACTTTCGGTCAAATGTTATACCCAAAAATTTTATCTCGTTGACAACAGGGATAGGTGTATTATTTATATAGATAGTAGGATCATTATGTAGGCTGGTCTTCTTGCAGAAATGGACACAATTACTCTTGCTAGGAGACAATGTGTGGCCATTCTCAGCACACCATGCAGCAAGTTTGTTGACAGTTGTTTGTAGTTGTCTCTCAATTAAACGCATGTTAGAACCCTCACATGATATTTGCAGGTCATCAACATAAAGTGTGCCATAAACAGGAGGTGAAATTTGATGAAGAATGCAACTGATGTATAGGTTAAAAAGTGTGACACTTAAAATAGAGCCTTGGGGTACACCCTCGGCTTGAATAAAAGTATTGGACATAACCGAACCAATACGAACTTTAAAACCACGGGAGCACAAAAATTTTCTATAAATATTGGCAAATTACCCCTAAAGCCAAAATCATACATCCTACGGAGAATTCCATAACGCCAAGTACGGTCATAAGCCTTCTCTATGTCGAAGAAAATGGAAACGAGATGATTCCTCCGCACAAAGGCATTGCGGATCTGCGTTTCCAGGTATGTAATATTATCAAGAGTGGACCTTCCTTTACGGAAGCCACTCTGATTGATATGGATACATTTATTTGTTTCTAAGACATAGATGAGACGGGCATTGACCATACGTTCGAGAGTCTTACATAAGCAACTCGTCAGAGCAATTGGTCGATAACTTGAAGGAACAGAGGGATCCTTATTAGCCTTAAGGATCGGAATCACTATTGCTTCGCTCCAAAGTGATGGAAATTGGTTTTCAGTCCAGATCCTATTAAACAAAAACAGCAAGTTCAACAGGGAATCTGGACTTAAATGGCGAAGCATTTGATAGCTGATTCCATCTGGTCCTGGGCTAGTATCATGGGCCTGCTGTAATGCTCTCCTCAATTCCAACATCCGAAATTCACAGTTGTAAGGCAAAGCTTGTCCATGGTTGAAACGAATTGGTGTTCGCTCAGCACGACTCTTTGTCCTTAAGAACGAAGGACTGTAAGAGTCGTTGCTTGAGACGCTAGCAAAGGTTTCACCAAGGACGTTAGCGATGTCCTTAGGAGAAGAGTATATAGCAGCTCCGGATTTCAAAATAGGAATGGAAAATTCTCTATATATTCCATTGGCTGCTTTCACTCTTCTCCACAACTGTTTACTGGATGTGGAAGAAGTAATTGAGGATACATAGCGAGACCAGGATTCCCTCTGACTTCGACGACGAGCTCTGCGAGCTAATGCTTTTGCTCTCTTAAAGGCGATAAGATTCTCCGTTGTGGGGTATCTTCTGAATAGCCCCCATAACTTCCTCTGTTTCTTATAGGTGTTTTGACATTCATCATTCCACCAAGGTTTGCAACGCCTGTGTGGTATAGAGGAACACTTAGGTATTGATGCATCAGCTGCATTTATAATTGTTTCAGTGACTTTAGATATGGCATTATCAATATCATCGATCATAACCATTTCATTATCAACAACTGCCAATTGTGTAAATAACGTCCAATCTGCCCGACTGTACACGTAAGTAGGTAAGCGTTGTCTTACACTACTACCTCCAGTCTGGGAGATGACGAGAGGAAAATGATCGCTATTATGCAGATCATTTCCTACATTTAAATTTAACAATGGCAGAAGAGATGGAGAACAGATGGCTAGATCGAGAGAATGAAACGTTCTTGTGGGTACATGGAAATATGTCTTCTCGTCGGTATTAAGCAGACAGAGACTATTATCTGAAATAAACCGCTCTATCTGCCGACCGCGAGAATTAGTATTATCATTTCCCCACAAAGAACTATGGCCGTTAAAGTCACCTAACAACAGAAATGGTGTTGGCAGCTGATCTATTAATGCATCGAGTTCCTCTTGGCGGATGACATCATGCGGTGGCAAATACAAACTACAGACTGTCAACAAGCATGATGTGTGAATTCGCACAGCTACAGCCTGTAGTGTAGTATTTAAATGCTGGGCAGTGCTGGGATAGTTGTTAGATGTTAAAATGCAAACACCTCCAGACACTGCACCATCGTCACCACAGTCTTTTCTAAAGCTTTTAAACCCACGCATGGAAAAGTTATTGCTAGACTTCAGGAATGTTTCCTGAAGTGCAACACATGCGGGGTTGTAGGCTGAAATTATAGACTTGATGTCATCATTATGAGAACGCAAACCATGGCAGTTCCAAGAAACAAAGGAAGTTATTATTGAATTTGAAAAGCTCCTTTCCCGGAGCTGGAAGGCATGTCATCTGACATCTCCTCGAGCGATAGATCATCGTCCGAGGGATGTAATGAAACAGCGTCAGCCTCCAGGGTTAAGGCTTTACGGGTGGATATGGAGGGCCTAAAATTGCCCTCCTTAGCAGATTTTAGTTTTAAGGCCTTCAGGGCTTTGGATTTAGCCATCGGAGCTTTTCTACGTGTAGTTGATGTGGATGTCGATTTTGGCTTCTGTACAGATGTAGGGGGTAATTTAACAATCGGTAGTGAGAGAGCATCTGTTTGTGTACTAGTCGTTCTGGTGACTTTTGCGGCGACAGTTGCATAGCTAACTCCAACTTGAGGTGTACGAGCTGTAACAGCACGTCTCGCCTCGGGATATGTACAATTATTTTTAACTTTAGTGGTTGTGATCTCCTTTTCCAGTATCCAGATAGGACAACTCCTAGCGTAGGAGGGGTGGTCACCTTTACAGTTGACACACCTCTCCTTTGCAGTACAGGACGAACTGTCGTGGCCAACTGCTGCGCAGCGAGCGCAAGTCAGTTTGCCTCTGCATGCCGCTTTAGAGTGACCAAATCTCTGGCACTGGAAACAACGCAAAGGATTTGGAATAAATGGCCTAACGGAGAGATGCATATACGCAGCATTAATATGCTGCGGTAGGTCTGGCGTCGCAAATGTCAGGATCAGATGTTTAGTGTTAATAACTTTATCATCTCTCCTGACAGTAATGCGTTTTACAGCGCAGACCTTTTGCTCTTTAAGATTTTCTAGTATCTCATCCGTAGGCGTGTTAAGCAAATCCTTCGCGGATATCACACCACGAGAAAAGTTAAGGTTTGTGTGAGGTGAGACAGACACCTCAAGGTTAGCCAGCATATTCATATTTGCAATCAATGTTGCTTGTGTTTTTGATGCAACTTCTACCATTAGGTCACCAGAACGTAATTTTCTGATGCTCTTCACATCACCGACCGTGCCTAACATAGCTTTTTGAATGAGGAAAGGGGATACTGTTTCAAAAGTACCCTCTTTCCTTTTGATTACATAAAATTTTGCGTTTAATATTGACAAAGTGTGCTCCCGTGGGAGAATAGAAGTATTAGTTTCCATATTAGAAATGGAAAATTCGGGACCTGACGGCACCACCCACCACCGAGTCCAACAAGGGGATGCAGACCAGCTGCACCAGTGCTAGCCAGGTCCTATACGCTCACAGTACATCCCTGAAGTGGCCTCCACCCTTAACGAGTCACCCAGTAGATGTACCGATCGCTTGATCCATAAAGCCGATTGATGTGCTGAGGACCACAACACACCTCCCGTTTACCTGAAGCAGAGGCCAAAGCAATGTGTTGGTCTCTGAGAGGCCTCAATTACCAGGATCCTCCTTTCCAGGGACACGGGTCTCCACGCACGGCAAACACGTGGGTGATTTAGTCCCCAAGAGGAGCTAATAGCAACAGAGCGGCGAAAGCTACTCAAGGGGAGCCCTCAACCTCTTGCGAGGCAACCACACTGAGGGAGAAGAGGAAGAAAAAGCAGAAGAGTAGAGGAGAGAAGAAAAGAAAGAAGAGGACAGATCACTAGGGTACCTCGGGATTGTGACACCCGTGTTTACCTAAAGAAGGTAAACCCCCTGAGGGGTTCCGCGTAACAGGAAAACGCGTTGTACGAGCGAGCATTCTCGTAAAACGCCCTCGTATCACCTCGTATAATGAGTTATGTACAAGTGATTCGCGTTTAACTTAAAAAGAAAAACTATGCTAAGAACGAAATGTGTGTGTTTTATAAAGATCAAATTAAAAACATTTTTAATTAAAAAAATTATACAAATATAACTAAAAATACATTTATTTTCAAATAAACCAAATAATTCCAAACACAGTTTTCTTACATGTAAGCAATATAAAGCAAATATTAATCTACAGAATATAACTTGATAGTATGTATTTTATTTATTAAAATTTTATTGACACAATATGCATTTTATTTATAAAAAATTTCACTGACAATTTTTGATTTGATTGTTACTAAGTAAAAGCAATCGTAGACAAAACGAAAAGGAATTGCATACATCAAAATTTACTTTAAATTTGTATGATAATTTAAAATTTACAACTAAGCATTTTGTCGATGGAAATATAATTTATATTCGTATTTTATGGTTGTCATTGAAGAAAAAATGTCATTTTATGGTTGTCATATCGAAGAAAAAAATAAAAAAACAAAAGTAGCAACAGCAAATCTGAAACATGTAGTTATTTTGAAGACGATGAAATGCAATATAAGAAAGAAATGGCTGATCAAGTCTATTCTGTATAATGGGTAATCAAAATAAGTGTTATGGAGACTGAGAAAATGTTTTCTATTGTTATTACTACAAATAAATTTCATTTTCTTGTAAAATTTATTTAAAAGTTTGAAGTAATATTCTATGTTTATGTAAGAACATGGTAACTTAATTAAATGACACAAAAATTCCAATCAATATTTTCTGTTAAAATCTCTTATTAAAGTTTTTTGGTTTTTAAAGTTCATTTTAATGTAATGAAAGGTAATTATTCGTTAAATTAATATTACTTGGTAATTAGCTTAAAAATTTTAATAATGTTTTTAAATCTATTTTGAAATAAAGTTTTGTTTGCTTTCACTGCTAAAACTAAATCCTTATTAACTTTATAAATTTATAATTTTCTAATTTAAATTTAATAGTTTAAAATAAAATAAATATCCAGTATTTATAATTCACTTGACCATAAATAGTTTTTACATGTATAATATTTTTGATTAAATACATATATGTATATGTATTTTTCCTTTCTAATAAAATGATTACAATTTGAAATGCTTAGTGAAATTCATAGAGAAAAAATATTTGAAATTGCGAAGAAAATGTCTAAAACTAAATAACATTTTGTGATGAAAAATAGACCATCTATTGTTCTATTCTATAACAGAATTTATTTCTCTAAGTATCCAAAATTGGCTGCTTTCATTGCTCATGAAGCATTGGTAATATAAAATCTGTATTTTTTGCATATTAGAGGATGAATTTTAAAATATTCATGAAAGTTCTAAATTCCTATATCAACATTATTTTCTAACAATGCCAGAATGTCTTAAGCACACCAAAATTTACAATTCCTTACATAATTTGTATATCTGAATTTTTAAAGGTAGAGCATGAAACATGCTGTGTATGCATTTCCAAGTTTTTTGATTGCATGTGAATATATGTCTTAAATTACATTAATGTCAAAAAATTTAGTTGAAAATTTATAGAGAAAGGGTTTTTTTAATATAAAAATGGAAGTGATTCCACACATGATCGAAAAGAAAGTAATTAAAATCTATATTTTACAAAACATGCAGTATTGCTTATGTCTTTTATTTTATTGTAGTTTTCTATCTTTATTTTTAAAACTCATTTTACTGGTTATGTATTTGAATATTAATATATGTGATACAATAGCATGGTTTAAAAAGTTTTTGTTGTAATTTGTAAAAAAAATTTTTTTCATTAAAAAAATTATCATCTGTTGTTCAGTTACAGTTGATTGATTCAAAAATGCTTTAACATTAGAAATAAATTTATGTATGCATGTATACATATTTATTAAATATTGAACAATCCATTTTGTAAATTATGATAGGGACTATATCTAATTTATAACAAAGAAAAATCCCAAAATTATTTTGTATTTGTTTTATTATATATCAATAATTTATCATTTTTGCCACATTTTGATAAAATTTTTTCAAAAACTACTAGATAATCATTAATTTACTAACTTCAATTACGAAGTTTTAATTAATTAATTAATGAGATAATACCATTTTTTAACAAATTACTCCTGCTTTAAACTACAATAATAAGTTTTTTTTTTAATTTAATATAAATAATTATTCTCTTTATTACAGATAGATTTGGAATTTGATATTCAATATACAGAAGCTGACTGTTTTCTTAATAAATATCCTGCATATTATGCTCCTAGAGTATTATCATGTTTTCAAAAACTTGCCCTATAATATGGAATAAATATGTGAGAATTCAGGATGATAGTATTTTTAGGCTGAAAATAATTTTAATACGTAATATAATTACGTAGATATCTGATTCCTTGAATCAAAATATGGCTTTATTTTTTGAAGTATTATTCTTAGGGAATTTTAGTATTAAAGTTTATATAGATACTAATGAGATTGCAAATATTATCAATATTTTAGTTATGTTTTTTTTTTCGAATTAGGTAAAGAGATCTTTAGAAGAACAACGCTCGAAAGTAGTCAACTACACTTGCTCGGCTGTGGTCAAAAGCAAAACCTGAATATGATATATTTTTATCTGTGGTCAAGGAATTTATTGATGTCAGATATGCAAGATTAAAAAGAGTTCAATATTTTATATTCTTGGAATGCAAGAAGCGTTCTATCTAAGCGCCCGTATGTAAAACTTCCGTATTTTCAATCTTCCGAGGTCCTAGCAATTCAAGAAACGTTTCTTAAAAATTCAGACTTATTTCAAATTTGTAATAAAACAATAATTAGATTAGATAGGCAAGATGGCCGTGGTGGAAGACTTCTTTTTGCTGTTGATAAATCTCTACCTGTGCAAGTTTTAAATATATCCTTCTCAGAAGATAACGATACAGAAATATTAGCTATAAAAATTACTATATCCAAATCATCTCTTACTTTAGTATATGTATACGTCCCACACGGTAAATTTTCAAGTTCTTTGTTCCATAGCATCTTATCAAATATTCATCCTCCCTTCATAATAATTGGAGACTTTAATATACGAAGTTCGGCACTTGGTAGTTATTCAAACTCTCCCGATTCTTCAGAATTCCTCGATTGGATACTGGATAGCAACATCTGTCTTTTAAATACCTCTCAGCCTACTCACTTCGGACTCCACCATAGACCATCCCTTATCGATTATAACTTTGTATCTCCTGATATTTTTCCTTTTTGTACTTTCTCAGTCAGTTCAGATAGTTATGGTAGTGACCATGTCCCTGTTCAAACAAGTGTTAAAATCTACAATAACGATTATTCGAAAGGTACTTCCCGCAATAGAATTTTATGGTCTGGCTTCTTCAATTCAATGAACACTGAAATTGCTAATAACGGACTAGTTTCTGTAGATCAATTCCAAATTTTATGCAAAAACCATCTTGATAAATTCAGGAAAAAACAAATCTTTCCGTTAAAGTCATATCCTCCGTGGTGGACATCGGAATGTTGTTATCTTTTGGGTAAAAAAAGAAAACTTTGGAGGAAAGCGAAAAGTTCTCTTAATCAGACTCTGTGGATACAGTACAAGCGAATTTCTGCAAAACTTCATCCGCTTCTTCTAACCCTTTCCAGAAATTTCTGGGATAAAACTATAACAAACGCTGGAATATCTAAGGACATTTATTCTATTCTTAAAAAGCTTAAAAATAGATCTACTGACTCACCAACTCATCATCTACTAATTTCTAGTGAAACTTCAATTATTTCGGACCCTGTTGTTCAGTCTAACTTATTTGCCAAATTTTATTCTCGTCAATCAGCAACTGAAGTATTACCTCTTGATTTAAGTTCAAACTTTGATTTAGAATATAACTCTGCATTCTCGCTCTCAGAACTCCAATTGGCGATTTCTAAATGCAAAAATACTTCAACTGGTCCTGATTTAATATCTGCTAAAATTTTAAAGGGTCTATCAAATATAGCTTTACGATCCCTTTTGTCACTCATAAATAACTCTTGGTTAAGCGGTATTGTTCCCCCGTCTTGAAAAAATCCATCATAATTCCTATAATAAAACCTGGGAAAGATACTACTTCAGTGAATTCTTATCGCCCAATATCTCTTACAAGCGTTCTATGCAAGGTCATGGAACGCATGATATTAAATCGTCTAATAAATCACATCTCCCTTTCTAAATATTTTCATCAAAATCATCATGGATTTATGCCTCATAGAGGTTGCGATAGTGTTCTTTCTATGCTTCATCATCATATTATTGCTTTACGCTCACAGAGAAAATATATCATATGCGCAACTGTAGACATATCTCAAGCTTATGATTCAGTGTGGCCAGACGGTCTTATTTATAAGCTCCTCCAATTTGATATCAGAGGAAATGCTGCTCATTGGATATTGGATTCTTTATCGGATAGAAGTTTTAAAGTGAAATGGCGTGGAACTTTATCTCAACCCACTCTCTCTAATAGAGGTGTTCCTCAAGGCAGTGTTCTTTCTCCCTTTCTTTTTATGATTTATATGTCAGATATTTACGAAGTTCTCTCTCCTAACATTAAGTGTTTTATTTATGCTGATGACATAATCCTTTTGGCTGCTCATACATCACAAGAAAGTCTACAGCAAAATATGCAGACTGCAATCATAAAAC
The DNA here is from genome assembly GCA_037975125.1 of Latrodectus hesperus. Taxonomy (NCBI): domain Eukaryota; kingdom Metazoa; phylum Arthropoda; class Arachnida; order Araneae; family Theridiidae; genus Latrodectus; species Latrodectus hesperus. The sequence goes on along the minus strand of CM075856.1, from coordinate 12,506,521 downwards.
TCGAACAATGGTGTGATGAATGGAAACTAAAAATTGATTCATCAAAATGTTCAGTTATTGATTTCTCTTCCAAAAAATATCCTGTAAATTTTGAACTAACTATCAACCAATTACCTATTTCTTGGTCTAAGCTCATAAAAATTCTGGGCCTCTATTTTACTAATAACTTAACCTTCAAGTATAATTTTCAAATGAAAAAAAATCTATCCAGAAGAAAATTAATGTTTTAAAAGCAATTGCAGGTAACAGATGGGGAGCAAAAACTAATCACTTAATTGTTCAGTCCTTCATTACAAGTAGCCTCGATTATGGATGTCATGTATTTACATCTGCGAGCTTATCAGACCGAAAAATCTTGGATTCGATATATCACTCAGTTCTTAGAATCGCTACAGGCCTTCCTCGCTGGACACCAATTCCACTTCTTCTGAAAGAATCAGGGGCCTTACCTCTTACTGTAAGACAGAACTTTCTCTCTACAAGGATGTACATTAGAAATCTTGCACTTTCTACTAGATCTCCAAGTGGTAGTTTGTGGGAATCAATGCCATGCAGCCGTATCTCGGGTGCCCTTCCTCTATCTTTGCGAGTGAAAAAATGGCTTGAAGAAAATGGAATTCAAGAATCACATATTTTAAGAGTTCCTGCAAAACCTACTTCTGTTAATAATAATTTTAAAATATTTCTTAGAAAATATACTTTTCAGACTAAAAATCTTAAAACAAATACTATCAATGACCTCTTTAAAATGCATAGTACTTCTGAATGGTCCAATCACATATTATTATTTACTGATGCATCTAAAATAGAAAATAAACTTGGAATCGCTGTTTATGACAGCAGTAATAACTCCTTTGTTTCCGGGCAAATCAATAACTCTAATTCCACCTTTACAGCTGAGGCTTTGGCTTTATATCTGGCGGTGACTAAATTCTGTATTTCTCCCTACAACTATATCATATTATCAGACTCCTTATCCTGTCTAAGAAGTTTGGAAACTCTCTCAACCTCTTCCCCAACCATCATTCAACACATCGGATCAGCTTTAGGAAATGCAACTAAGATTTGCAAATCTATTCAATTAGTTTGGATTCCTGGTCATTCCGGAATTGCAGGGAACGAAAGAGTAGATGCTCTTGCAAAATCGGCCATTAATAAAAGTTATATTCTGCACTCAATTTCACCTGAAGACCTTATCCAAAATATAAGAAACATTTTTATCAATTATAATAACAACGAATGGAAAAATAGTAAATATGCCTCTAACTTTTCGCACATGTCTTCTATCACGAAAATTCACCGCAATTATATTAATTCTCGCCTTGAAGAAGTGTGGCTAGCTAGAGTTAGAACTAGATCTTTTCCGACAAATGCTAAATTACACAAATTTAGACTTTCTTCAACAGATAAATGCTCTTGTGGAGAAAGAGAAACCATTGATCACATAATGCTATCGTGTCCTCGATATGATCAAGCAAGAAATTCCTTAAGAGAAAAACTTGGAATTGGAGCTATTTCTTTCTCTTCGATTTTAGATTTGTCAACGAGTCCTAAAGAGAAAATTGACGCAACAATTTCTTTTTTGAAACAAATTAATATATTCTAATTTTTTTCTCGTGTTTGTTTTTCCAAGCGGCCTTATTTCCCCTTCATTTGTCAATCAACACACCGTGCTTATCTTTTCGTTTTTATTGTCTTTTTTTTCAAAATCACCAATCCATCAAATTTTGTTTAGGTTTCAAATAAAAACTCAATCTTACTCAATGCGAGCTATAAGCCTATGTGCATAAAGCTCCAAAACAGTTTTTTGTCATAACCTAACCTAACTTACTTCAGTAGAATTTGATCGGGCGCTCCGTGGCTGAGTGGTCTAAAGCATCACCGCTAATCGCTTGAGAGCGCAGGAGTGTGGGTTCGATTCCCACCGTGGCCCTGGGTGTTTTCTTCGTTATTCTTCTGTGGTTGTACATCTGTCATTGTACTATTTGTCCTATTATCAACGAAGACTTACAAGCGGATCTTAAGAATCAAGCATACAAGTCTGAATATATGTAATGTAATAAATAAATAAATATAGAATTTGATCAATATGATGCCGCTTTACCCGAAGAAGTTTCTGGAATTGCTGAATTCGAAGTTAAATATTTTGAAACGAAAGTAAAGTATCAATCTGCCATTGAATCCTCAACGGCCAGAACTGTTTTGATATCAAATCTCACTGAAGTTAATGCTATCTTTAAACTTCCTCGTTTAAATATTCTGAGTTTCAATGGTAACTATACTGATTGGCTTAATTTTAAAGATCTGTACATGGTGACAGTTCATACCAATCAGTCATTAACGAAAACTCAGAAATTACAATATTTGATAGGACTTTTAAAGGGCGAACCAGCTGTTACTAATAAGCACATTCCGATTTCCGAAGCTACACACGATGAGGCTTGGGACAAACTAATGAGCCGTTACGATAGAAAAAATCAAATTGTCATGTCGCTTGTCAGGACGTTTCTTGAGCAACCCAGAATTACTGGCGCTGATTCTGTGAATCTAAGAAAACTATCTGATACATCTGATGAAGTTGTCCGTGGATTAAAATCTCTTGGCGAAATGGCCTCGTCTAGAGATGTTTGGATAATTTATTTTTTGTTAGAAAAGGCTGATCTGGAAACGCGCTATTTATGGCCACAAAAAATTGGTGAAGAAGAATTTCCTACCTTGTGGAATGATTTTTGGAATTCTTAAACTCAAGATGTGTTTCACTCGAAATGTTAAACACTCATAATGCTGAAAAGCGAGTATCGCATAAAAGTCCGTGTTATGTTTCGAAGAATGTTTCACATAATAACAGGCATTCCGTTCTAAAATGTCAGCACTGCTACGGTTCTCATTCTTTATCAAAGTGTTATAAATTTAAAGGTGAAGATGTTACGACTAGGAAAAATAGCATCCGGAAGAATTTATAATGCTTCAATTTTGTTTCGGAAATCATCAATTAAAATTTTGTTCATCGCAAAATTTGCAATCTATTTGTAAAGCAAAACACCATACTTTGCTGCATGAAGATATTAAAAGTAATAACGTAGTGGTGTCAAATTCACCTCCGTCTGATGAGCAAATTTCTAATTCAGACGAACAAAATAATATTTCGAGTTTTTCGATTCAGGGTCAGAGTACTCCATTTATACCAACAGCGGCAGTAATGATTTACGATTCTGCTGGTCAAGGTCAGGAATGTATCATTCTTTTCGAAAGCGGAAGTGAAGCTTCTTTCATAAGTGAATCATTTATTTAACTGTTAAATATACGCAGACAAAATGCTCGTATTTGCGTAAAAGGACTTCGCGATTCTGAAGCAGCTTTGACGCGCGGTTATGTAAATGTAAAATTGTTTCCGAAATCTAAGTTGAAAAAAATGGTCTTTTAATACAAGCATATATTTAAAAAAATTAACTTAAAATTAAGCATTTGCCTTCAGTAAAGATTGACAGCAAAAGCCTTGATTATTTGAATTCAATTAATCCTGCAAATCCGAATTTCAGTACGCCTTAACAAATAGACATGATAATTGGAGCTGACTATTTCTTTTCTGCTTCAGCCAGGGTAGATTGTTGGCTATAAAAATGTAATTACGCCAAACACTGTTTTTGGTTGGGTTGTATGAGGCAGAATTAAAACAGAAGGTAATACTCCGCATCCCATTATTGTTAATCGCATTAGTTTACATATTGAGGATAACGTCGATGCAACACTTAAACGTTTTTGAGAGTTGGAAGAATCAACGTTCCTAAACCAGAAGTCATCAGTTTAAGAAGAATTTTGTGAGAAGCATTTAAGGAAAACTATCGAGTGAATGAAAATGGCAGATTTTTTGTCCGACTGCCCATTTTCAGTAAAGCTGTAGAGTTAGGTGACTCCAAACCTTTGGCTATTTCCCTAAAGTTTCTGTGAACCATGGAAAGAAAATTTGATTTAGATAAAGAACTTGGTATGCAATACAAGGAGTTCATGCAAGAATACGAAACTTTAAATCACATGTGGCTCCAGTTGTTCAGACTGAAGAAAATAATCAAGTATATTACCTACCACATCATGCTGTTGTTAAACAGAGTAGTTGTACCACTAAACTTTGTAGTATTTGACGGATCATGTAAACCTAAAAATTCAGTTTCTGTGAACTCTGTTTTAGGGGTAGGTGCAACACTACAACGAGATATATTTTCAATATTGTTCAATTTTCGTATTCATGAAATAGTTTTTTCTGCTGACATAGAAAAAATGTACCACCAGATTTTAGTAGATAATGAGGATCAACATTTACAAAGAATTCTTTGGAGAGAATCTGTTAGTTCAAAAATGCAGGCATATAAATTATGTATAGTTACTTATGGCACTGCATCTGCACCCTTTTTAGTGACACGCTGTTTGTGACAAATTGCTTTGGATGCTGAACAGGATAACCTCATGTATCTTCCGTTCTTAAAAATGCTTTCTGTGTACACTCTAAAAAAAAGCACTGTAAATTTACAGCAAAATGTGCTGGCGTTTTTGGCGCCAGTACAATATGCTGTAAATTTTACAGCATATTCGTAAAACTTTAACAGTTCTTTTTACTGTAATTTTTACAGCACTTTTCGCTGTAATTTTTACAGCACTTTTTACTGTAATTTTTACAGCACTTTTTATTATTTTTATAGCACATTTTACTATGCATTTTGCTCCATATTCTACAAAACCTGTTGCAATAGCTATTTACAGCGATCAGCATGTTTTATAAAGATAATAGTAGAGTATAAATCTATTTTGAATACACAATAGCAAATTTCCTAATTATGGGCAAACTATTATTAAGCAATTTTTTATATAATATACAAAGCACAAAAATATAACTAATGTTATATTGCAGAAGATGTCATTTTTCAGAACATTTTGTGATCAATAATTTAACTTTCAATACCTAACGAGATTGTTTAACTTTCTTACCGCACAATCGTAACTTTAACAGAAGTTTGAATTTTTTATTACGTATTTTTTTAAAAAAATCAAGAAATAACAGTTATATTGAATACGATACAAATCTAAGCATAAAATTGATTTTTGATATCTGTGATTCTACAGATTTAGGATAAAAAGAAACCTTACAAAACATTCCATTTTACTAAAATTACCAAAGGGAAATTAGTTAATGATATAGTATCTTAATTATACTGTAAAGACAATAAAGTTTTCTTTTTGATATTCTTTAAAGTAATTGATTTTTTACATGATAAAAGCAAATAAAGATTCTGAGGAAAAAGCAATATAGTTGACAATACACAAATAATTGAAAAGAATTTTTTTATTTACATTTTAATAACTATAGCCATTAAAGTTGGATACATTATTTAAAAGTGACAAAAACACATGCTTGGACTCCATACTTGACATATTTTTTTGATCTTGTTCCCCGCGAAGGATTCAAGTTGAACAAGCACCTGGAAAAAAAATATAAATCAGACACACATGAATATCTAATTTGAAATTTCAAGAGCTGAATATTTCAGAGGAAAAGTTGTTTAATAGTTCAATAAAATAATTAAAACTTTTTGTTGTTTCATATAACTGATTGAATTTTCTTAAAATATACTTCTTTTAATAGTTAACAAGTGGTTGTTACATTCAGGCAATCACAATCATTTTGATGATAAAAATTATTTCAAGGGAATTTTAGCAATTTCATGATAAGAATTTTTGGTAATGAAGATCTCACTTCTTATGAAGATGATATAAAATCTGTACTTCAATTAAATCATTCTAACTGATGTTTTCTATCTCGAAAAACTAATTTGTAATTGATTTAATTAAAAGAGAATATAGAATTTGTTTTATAAGGATTCATTTATGTTATCGAAAATTATATCCTCTGAGAAGCAAATCACCACATTTCCAATGGGAACTGTGAACCACATTTTAAAGATAACTTAAAAAAGCCGATTTTAAGTTTAAAAAAATTAATTTTGTAAAGAATATGGAAACATTTCTTTTGCATACATATATACACAATTTAAAAATATTTCCATCGAAAATAAACAGAAAAATTAAAATCCTATAATGTGTCAAAGTAACATTGATTTATGAAATAACATTTTATAAAACATTTGCTTAAAAATGAATTTCTTTAACTCGTAAATAGTTACCTCAAATTTGAAATCTAAGTTGTTTTAGGGAGATCATGAAATTACATGAAGTAGTGCAAAATTAGGAATTACATAAAAAAATATTTTTTTGCTGTTCATATTAAGCCTGCATATACGGCATCATGTACATACTTAGAGATAAATAAAAGAGAATACAATTGAAGTTGTATCAAAAAAGATATATTTAACTAAAACAATTTATTTAGATTTTCTTAAAATTTTATATATGCATATGATTTATTTTAAATAGAATGTTAGCAGAGTAAACTGTATTTGAAGAGGTCAATAAATGTAACAACAAATTTTTGCTTTTGAGTTAAAATATTCCAAACCTTACGAAATATATAAATAATACATACCACAAATTCATACACATGGTGTGCAAGATAAGTCTATATAATATCTACTGCATCCTGAGAAGATGTGGAAATCTAAAACTAATAAACAAATTCCTGATTAATTTATTTATGATTAATTTTTATGTTCATTTCTTAATTTTTTATTTACAATTTACTAAGCAGTAATTTTTTTTAAATAAAGTTTTGAATACTTTACTACAATATTTTTCCAATTCCTCAATGATTGAAGATTGTATTTTACAACCTCCAGGAGAACTTATTAAGAAATTAACAATTCTTTTAATTTTGTCAGCTAATGCAAACTTAAGTCTTTTATTTAAATCTACAGATGTTAAACACTTAAAATGGTCCAAAATGCTTTGCTTTAAAAATATGCAAGGCCATTTTTCTTTTAATGTGGAAATATCAACAGGCGTGTAATACCTTTTCTTTGAAATGCAAAAGTCTCATCAATTTTACAACCTTTTCAATCATAACAACAAAAAATACACTGCATTTTGGCTTATTGTCGGACATCACAATGAAAGAAAACATTTAAAAATACATGTGCTTACAAAAACTCTCTCTCTCTCAATACCTATTCCAGCTTTCATATATGGCTGAAGTTTATATGAAGAGGCTTTACTCTGAATAGTCTTAATACTAAAAGTTATTTGCAATTATTCTATTTTTGAAACTTCCTTTACAAATCACACACTTTCTTCATACATAAATTCTTATTTTCCCAAAACATAGATATATTTTTATAAAAGTTAGTATTTAATGCGCACAGTAGTATTAGAAAAATCTTGAGCACAATATATTTTAAATATGTTAGGCAACAACAAATTACAATGTTTTCACTCGTGTATTTGTTTCTTAATTATAATTTTAAATTAGCTTTTCTTTTTATGAGCTTCTGATTCCTTCACTAACATGTAAATAAATCATTGCAATTTTCATCATACAAATTTTGCAATTTGTTAATAAAATAAAGTAAAATTTGCAATAATAATGTAATTTTTTGCAAAAAAAACCTGAAATTTTGTTTTATAAATATCAAACAATCAACAAAATTTCCCAAATAGACTTTTAATTAAAGTTCTAATTAGTAAGATAAATTTAAGAAATTAATCATGGTTATGAAATAATAAACATTACATTTTCTAAATAAATGACCTTAATTCGAATAGTACTTCCTAATTTGTATTTAATAAAGTAATCTTTCTTATATATTTGTAATAAAATAATGATTTTAAAAAATAGATACTTAAAAAAGCATTACATTTTTCATTAAAATGAATTTTTACATCTCATGCAAATTCTAAACACAAGACCATTCATTCTAATAAATATCATTATTTGTAATATTTTATTGAAAGAATTAACAACCATTTATGCCTAAAAAATGATTATTTTAATGCATGTTACAGGATGGAATTTAATTAATGATCATAATTAGAATGCAATTTAACGATCTGCATTAAAAAATAAACATTTTTAAATAAAATTCTAATCAAAAAGAATTACTTAGAAAATATATAAAAATTATGTGATATTTAGTTAATATACAATAAATTATATCATTTTACAACGAAAGAAAAATCAGGAATTTTCAACAACACAATAAAATAGAAATTCCGTTAATATATTTAATTATCTATATCTAAAAAAAATAGAACAATAGATGATTATGCAATTTTAATTTCGAAAGAAATATAGCTAAGCATTTTTATAACAACAGAAGCACTTAAATACAATTCTAATTTCGTCGAAAATTTGATAATTAAAATATTAATCAATTATGTTACCAAACTACTATAAAATATTTTAAATATTAATAAAAAGTAAGTAAAAAAAATATCGACACTGAATTAATACAAGTGAATATGATCATTCGTAAATTCAGCTTAGAATTTTTTTAAATGTTCAGTCAAATTTATAAGAATTTATATATATCAAAGTTAGCTAACAACTTGCCTAATAAACAATATGAAAAATATGCGTTACCTTATATTTGGTGATTAAATTTCAATAGAAATTCAACAAAAGGAAAAATTACTCTCAAAATATCACCAACTTCACCAAACGAAAACAAGGGCAAATAAATGGCGAAATTAATTTGATTCATTTGTCACAGGAACAGAAGAAACTTTTATACCGCCAATTCAATGCGCATGCCCATTAGCAAACGATTTTCTGGGGCTGAATTTTACAGTAAAATTTACTGTAATCATTAGTGTTCCTATGACAGCTATTTAAATAACAGTGATTTTTACTGTATTTCTTCCGTTTTTTTTCACAGTGTAGATAATTGTTTATCTGGATCAAACAGTTTACAGGAAGCAGTTGACCTATGTTTTAAGCTTTCACAACTAGTAGAGAAATGTCGATTTAATCTAAGGAAATAGAGATCAAATTGTTCCAAGTTTCTCGATATATTATCAATTGATATGAGGAAAAAAGTGACCTGGAAGTTCACTCAGATAAATGTGCTAAAACTTTAGGGCTCTTTTGAAAATTTACAGAAGACGTATTTTTATTTAAAATTTCTATGGATTTCGGAACTGAAATTACTAAGAGAAGGTTCATTTTTCAATCTTCTAAAATCTTTGATTCTCTTGGCTTGCTATCCCAGTGTACATCATGTAGAAAATGTTTTTATCAGCAGTTGTGATTTTTAAAACTTGGTTGGAATGCCCCACTGCCTAAAGAATGTGAAGAGAAGTTACAGAGACTTCAAGAAGATCTTAAGGTTCTCAGCAATGTTAAAATTTCGAGTTGGCTTCAAATCACTTCTAACCACCTATCTGCATGGTTTTTGTGACGCGTCAGAATCTGCTTACGCTGCTGTCATCTACTGTGTTCAACAAATATTTCACGACAGAAATATTGACTCATCAAAGCTGTCCGTAAGGTCTTCTCCAGCACTGAAATTTCCTTTCACGCTTGGATTGATTCCAAGATTGTCTTCTGTTGGTTAACAGCTCATCCTGGAAAATGGAAGCTTTTTGTGCCAAACAGGACTTCAAAAATATTAGATGCTATTCCCTATCAGCAGTGGAGCTATATTTCGTCGAAATAGAATCCTGCCGATCTTCCTTCTTGAGGAATCGATCCTAAACTTCTACCGAACTTATCCTTATGGTGGCATGGGCCCTCATTCTTAGCATTCGACAGTTCAAAGTGGCCTCTACAATGTTCCGTCAATAATAAGACCAATAGTGATGTAACTGTTTTCGTTAAACAATGGACAAATTGAATTTTTTGTACAACAGCTTATTTGACTAACGACACTCTGGATAATGTATTTCAGAACTGTTCTTTATCTAAAATGGTTAATATAATTTCTTTTTGCTTAAGATTTATTTCTAGGTGCAAAGAAAGGGACTTTGGTTTTGAAGATAATATGTTAAAAAATCCTGCACTCGCATCTTCATCTTATGGAAGGCAAGAAGCTATGAAGTTGATCATTAAAGGGATCCAATCTGTTCATTTCTCTATAAAGATATAAAGGATCTAAAAAATAATTCATCTTTAAGTTCTAAAAGTGTTTTAGCTCACCTTTTCCTTTTCTAGACGATAATGGTGTTTTACCGGTGGGAGGTCGGCTACAGATTTCTGACTTGTCATTCAATGCTAAGCATCCCTTAATTATCCCAGGTCAACTCCGGATTGCCTTGTTACTTATTAAACAATATCATGTAACTTATATGCATGCAGGGCCCAGTTTACTAGATAACATTTTAAAGCAATACTATTGGATTGTAAAATGGTAATAAACTTATTCAGTCTTTTATCCATAAATGTATTGTTTGTCACAGATATAAATTGTCATCTAATAATCAATTAATGGGAAACAACTTGCCAAAATAAAGAGTAACACTTAAAAGACCTATAGTAAAACTTTTACCATTGCCATTGTATTGGGAATGATCTGTTGTTAATGCAATGGCAAGGGTGGCAGTTAATGTTGGATGTACAGTTTATATTTTCATTTCTTGTTTTGTTTTGCCTTATAAAATTTCTCATTGTTCAGATTTTTGTTACGATTTTTACAATAGTCTTGTTACTGACAATATGCTTTATTTTACAATTGAGTTTGTGTGAGTTGCAACAGTTGTTCATGTTTATACTTCAGTAGAACAGCGTTCTTAGCAGCATTGTGCTGCAGCAGGCAAATCTTTCTGTTAAATATTTCATATTTAAAATTATCAATAAAGTTTATATACAAAGCTGACACTTTTTAGTTCAAGTCAACTAAATAGTATCATATGTTCAAAAACTTGTCCTATAATATGGAATGTATATGTGAGAATTCAGGATGGTAGTATTTTTAGGCTGAAAATAATTTTAATACGTAATATAATTACGTAGATATCTGATTCCTTGAATCAAAATATGGCTTTATTTTTTGAAGTATATTCTTAGGGAATTTTAGTATTATGGTTTACATAGATACTAATGAGATTGCAAATATTATCTATATTTTAGTTATGCCTTTTTTTCGAATTAGGTAAAGAGATCTTTAGAAGAACAACGCTCAAAAGTAGTCAACTACACTTGCTTGGCTGTGGTCAAAAGCAAAACCTGAATATGAAATACTTTTATCTGTGGTCAAGGAATTTATTGAAGTCGGATATGCGAGATTAAAAAGCGTTCAATATTTTATATAAATGTCATCATGTGTTTAATGTTAAGTACGCTGATTAACTTATTGTATTTATAAATTAAGAAATGGTACAGTTGGCACTTGAATTGAAACCATACTTTCTTACTATAATCGATCAAGTTTTGCAAAATACATGCATAAAATGCATATTAGCTTTTTATTTTTATAGTATTCTTATTTTGTGCTATTAAATTGTCAATTCAAATAAATTATGCTCCAATATTAATTTGACATCATAAACATAATAATTTCTGTATACATATTTTTATTTAATTTTTTTCTGTATTAAAAATTTAATAAATGTGTTTTGTTTAATCTTGCATTATATTTTTAATTCTTAGTTTCGTTTAAGTTATTTTCAGGTTAAGCTAAACTTGGAAAATATATTATAAAGCAAGATTTATTTTGAAAAACATAAGTCACAGTTTTGTTCAACAGAATAATCTGTAAATATTTGTCTTTACCCCCTCCTTTTACTTCAAAAATTAATAATTAGCTATACTATAAAGAAATAAAGTTTCAAAAGAACTCAAATTATATTTACTTATATAAAATATTTATGCATTGTTTAAATTGTCTGTACTATTTGTTGTACTAGCAATGTTTGTAAAAATTAATTTTGTACTTAATGAGCTCATAGTAAACAAAACTGAAAAATAAGTAGTGTGACGATTTTTTCTTGAGTGCAACACTCACGCGTAAAACTAAATCGATAAAAATAATGTAATGAATGACTGAACAATCTTCTTGATATTGTATGTAATTTAAAAAAAATTACAATTATAAAAATTAATTAATATGTCATTCAATTGTACTGTTATATTACTGAATAAAGAAATCGTATCTTTATATTGTATGTGTGCGTGTATGTATGTGTGATACTATTAAAAATATTACAAACTTTATCTCATGTGAATATTTTTATGTTAAACAGAGATGCATCATTAAGAAAAAGTAACCGTGGTTTGTGATATTTTATGGGTAAAAAAGTTTGTTTAGAAATCAGTTTGTCATTTAAATCAGTGTAATATTTTGAAAATTATGAAAAGTGCAGAATTTTTAAAATACATGTTGTAAAGTAGTTATGAGTGTATATAAGAAAAATGTATATAAAATTAAAGCCAATTTTAAAGCCACTATGAAATCAGTAACGCAAATTAAATGATGTAAATTAAAATTTATATTATTCATATTTTAATAAATTTGATAAACTATATTTTATTTTTATTTTCAATTAGATCCTACCATTAAATTTGATGTATGCTCTTAGAATTATACTATTTGTTATTTTACGACTTCCATACACTTCATTAGAAAAGTTATCCTTTTCATACCTAAATTTTTATTAATAATCATATGTACTTCAATTTTTTATAATTTAACTTAAATAAAATTCTATTTTTAAATAAGTTTTTAAGTAACTGTGGTATTCATTTTTAACTAACTGTGGTATTCATTTAATTACAAAAATATGATTTAGGAGAAAAATTAGTTTTTGTGCAGTGCACCCATATGGTGCATGAACTCCTGATTTCCGCTAAATTTGCTTTCAAAATTACAGTATATCTTAAGAAATACCCAATGGACACACAAATAAACGGTCTACTTTAATAGTAAATCACATTCTTAGACTAACTGTGGTATTCATTTTATTTGAAAAAATATTATTTTGGAGAAAAATGAGTTTTTGCATAATGCGCCCATATGGTGCGTGAAACTTCTGATTCCCGCTAAGTTTGATTTCAAAATTACCGTATATCTTAAGAAATACCCAATGGGCAATCAAATAAATGATTTCATTCAGTAGTAAATCAAATTGTTAGAGTAGTTGCGGTATTGGTTTTATTACAAAAAATATAATTTAGAGGAAAAATAAGTTTTTGTATAGAGCGCCTTTATGGCACTTAAAACTTCTGATTCCCGCTAAGTTTGATTTCAAATTTCTAATATATCATAAGAAATACCCAATGGATATACAAATAAATGTTTTCATTTAGTGGTAAATCACATTCCTAGATTAACTGTGATATTTTTTTTTTTTACTACAAAAAATATAATTTAGGAGAAAAATGAGTTTTTGTATAGTATGGCAATGTGGTACGTAAAAATTCATATTCTCGCTAAGTTTGATTTCAAAATTCCAGTATATGTTAAGAAAGACCCAATGGACACACAAATAAATGGTCTCCTTTAGTAGAAAATTACATTCCTAGACTAACTGTGGTATTCAGTTTATTATATAAAAATAATTTAGGAGAAAAGTGAGTTTTTGTGTAGTACGCCCATATGCTGCGGGTGACTTCTGATTCTCGCTTAGATTGATTACATAATTCCCGTGAATCTCAAGAAATACACAATGGATATACAAATAAATGGTTTCATTTAGTAGTTAATTACATTCCTACACTAACTGTGGTATTAATTTTTTTCATATAAAAAATAATTTAGGAAAAAAGTGAGTTTTTGTGTAGTGCGCCCATATAGGGTGACTTCATATGGTGTGAGTTACAACTGATTCTCGTTTAGATTGATTTCAAAATTCCCGTATATCTTAAGAAATGCCCAAGGGATATACAAATAAATGATTTTCATTTAGTAGGAAATTACATTACTTAGACTAACTGTGGTATTTATTTTATAATATAAAATACTAATTTAGGAGAAACATGAGACTTTTTGTGTAAGTGCGCCCATATGTTGCAGGTGAATTCTTATTCTAGCTTAGACTGGATTTCAAAATTCCAGCATATCGTTTCAAGACAAGTCCCAATGGATATACAAATAAATGGTTTCATTTAGTAGTAAATTACTTTCTTAGACTAACTGTGGTATTCATTTTATTATATAAAATATAATTTAGGAGAAAAGTGAGTTTTTTGTAGTTCGCGCATATGGTGTCGGGTGACTTCTGATTCTCACATAGATTGATTTACAAAATTCCCGTATATTTTAAGAAATGCTCAATGGATATACAAATAAATGGTTTCATTTAGTAGTAAATTAAATTCCTAGAATAATTAAAGTTTTCATTTTATTATATAAAATATATACTTAAGAAGAAAAGTGAGTTCTCGTGTAGTTGCGCCCATATTGTAGCGGGTGCCTTCTGATTCTCACTTAGATTGATTTCAAAATTACCAGTATATCTCAAGAAATGCCCATTAGATAATCAAATAAATGGTTATCATTTAGTAGTAAATTACATTCCTAGACTAACTGTGGTATTCTATTTTATTACATAAAATATCCTTTAGGAGAAAAGTGAGTTTTTGTGTATTGCGCCGATATGTTGCGGTTGACTTTTTATTCTCGCTTAAATTGATTTCAAAATTCCCGCATATCTCAAGAAATGCCCAACGGATATACAAATAAATGGTTTCATTTAGTAGTAAATTACATTCCTAGACTTACTGTTTTATTCATTTCATTATATAAAATATAATTTAGGAGAAAAGTGAGTTTTTGTGATGTTAGCCCATATGTTGCAGGTG
>CM075856.1:12431288-12491347 GCA_037975125.1 Latrodectus hesperus | reverse complement strand
AGCAAAATAATTTGATCCATTAGGGATTGTGGGACCAGTTATTGTGCAAGCAAAAATTTTTCTTCAAAGATTGTGGAATGTGAAATTAGACTGGGACACAAAATGACCTTCGAACGAAGAAAAAACTTGGAGGAAATTTCTAAATGCCTTACCTGAATTAAAAAACCTTAAAATAGATCGATATCTACAAACAACTTCATCTTCAAAAATAGAACTGCATGGATTTTCTGATGCGTCAAAGGATGCATATGGAGCTGTCGTCTATCTTCGTTATGTAAGTGATTCTAACAAAACTGTTGTCACTCTATTGTGTAGTAAGTCTAAGGTTGCTCCAATGAAATCCATGACAATTCCTCGTTTGGAGTTATGCGGGGCGGAGTTGCTCTCCAGACTCGTCGAGAAAACGATAAATTCTTTGAACATTCACTTTTTAGATGTGTTCTTATACACAGATTCAACAATTGTATTGGCATGGCTGAAAACATCATCAAATTTACTGAAGTTATTTGTTGCAAATAGAGTTGAACGAATTCAAAACTTTACTAAAGATTATTTGTGGCAACATGTGAAGACAGAGAACAATCCTGCCGATCTCCTATCCCGGGGTGTGAATCCAGATCAGATCAAATTCCAGACTCTTTTGTGGCATGGATCAGAATTCTTACATGAAGAGACACTTGTGATCACTAGTGAACATTTTTCAACTTCAGACAGTCAATGCGTGGATGAGTTCAAGAAAATTACAATTGTGAACTTACATATAGATATAGTGGAAGCTGATAATTTCTTCTCTGAACTCTATAAAATCACTAATGATTATAATAAATTACTTCGTATTGTAAGTTTTATTTTCAGGTTCATTGATCACTGCAGGGATTCTACCAAGAGAAGGAAAGGACCACTGCAATTACCTGAATTGGAAAACGCCTTGTTTGTATTGGTAAGGCAAGCTCAAACCATTTCCTTTAAGGAGGACATTAAAATTTAAGTATGGCTAAGGCTGTAACCAGTAAGGTAAGAAATTTGAATCCTTTCCTAGACAGAAAAAAGTTATTAAAAGTGGGTGGTCGGCTCCAAATTGTGACATTGCTGACGCTCAAAAGCACCCACTCATGTTACCAAAAGGTCATTAGTTGATAAACAATGATTGTAGAAAATATTCATAAGAAGTATTTACTTGTTGGTCCTCAAGAATTGTTATATCTTGTGCGCAAAAAATTTTGGCCAATTAATGGTCGATCAATTTGTAGAAAAATTGTCCACAAATGTATCACTTGTTTCAAGATAAAACCAGTTTTAGAACAGCAAATTATGGGCGAATTGCCTAAAGAACGAGTAAATAAAAATTTACTATTTAATTGTACAGGTGTTGCATTTTGTGGACCTTTTTTCATTAAATATAGAAGCCAACGTAAAGGTATATTTCAAAAGATATATGTTTGCATTTTTATTTGTATGGTTACAAAGGCTATACGTTTAGATATAGTTACTGAATTATCTACTGAAGCATTTATTGCTACTTTAAAAAGATTTATTTCTAGGAGAGGTAAACCACAAAAAATAAGGCGTGATAATGCTACAAATTTCAAGGGTGCTTGTAAAGAACTTAAAAAATTGAATAGAATAGTTTGTAACCATGATAGTAGTTTAAATAACTTTTTTTATTGAATGAACTTATAGAATGGAAATTTTTGCCTCCAAGGGCTCCAAATTTTGGAGGCCTATGGGAAGCTGGAGTCAAGTCTTTTAAGTATCATTTAAAACGTGTTGTTGGAGATACAATATAAACTTATGAAGGATTTCTTATTATTGTTACACAAATAGAAGGAATTTTAAATTCCCGCCCATTAGCTCTTTTAACCAATGATATTGAAGACTTGGAAGTCTTGACTCCTGAGCATTTTTTAATTGGTCACCCTATTAATAGCATTATTGAATAAGATATTTCAGAGATCGAAAGTAATAGATTAAATTTGTGGAAAAAATGCACTAAAATAGTTCAAGTATTATGGAAGCGATGGCAAACTACTTATTAAAATAATCTGCAGCAGCGTAACCGCTGGATGATTGTTAAAGACAACATTAGAGTTGGTGACATGGTTGTCATCAAAGAGGACAAATTACCTACCTGTTCATAGAAAATAGGCAGAATTATTAAAGTTTATTACGGTAAGAATAATTTAGTAAGAGTGGTAAAATTAAAAACTAGAAAAATGGTGTTTTTAAACGACCAATATCTAAAATTGCAATTTTACCTATTGAAGAGTGAATGTATTTTGTGCTACTTTATTATTTCTTGTTGTTATCATACATACAATTTTTATTTACGTTTTGTATATTTGTATTGGTATTTATATTTTGTATACATGTTTGTTTAGCTAATGTAAATAATTAATTATCATTGTAGAATTAGAAAAATTATAGAATTAACTTCTTTTAAATGTTAAGTAATATTAGTCATGCTTCCATTTTGTATTACTTTTGCTTTTCATTCTCTCTACCTCTCTTAATTGATATTTCAACGGGGCGGTATGTTGACGCCGTTTTGTAGTTTTGATTTGTTACTCATGTTGGGGTATGGGGAGGTAGAGGTATGGCATCTTAGGATGGCCAGAATTCTGGTTTTCAAACGAAAGAAAAGGTAAAAAAAGCATATAGATGGAAAGTAACAGCTGTATGGAGAAGAGCTCTGGAAAAGACTCTTGCTCTTTCATTATTTTAGTTTTGTTATGCCTTGTTAAAATAAATTTGTTATTGGATAGTTGAAGAAAATTAATTTGTCTCATTTTTTATAGAATAGTAGGAGCACAAACTAAACGCTTAAAGTAGATAGCATAAAGACATAACATTTCCCATCACTGAGCCACTGGTCATGGGTAGTGTTGCAAGGATGGGAAAAAACCAGGTTTATTCCCGGAAATAAACCGGGTTTTATTTCCCATGGAAATTTTAAAAATTCCTGAAAATTTTAAAATTCCCAAATTTTTAAAATTGGGGAAAATTTTGAATTTTCTTAAAAATTTTAAATTTTTAACGGTTAATCTGTGATTTGGGTACCCCTTCCTTGCCAAATGAGCGATAGACGCGCCAAGCGTGGTAACCCTGGCAATTTCATCCTAAATGCACTCCTTGTGGCGCATGCTCATTAACAACTCTTTTGTTTCAGTATTCCTATTGGTCGCTAATTATTTTGATTTTGAAATAACCCTAGAATTTAAAATTTGACGCACGACATTTTATTACCGTTGAATTTGCCCTGGAAGTAGTACGTGAGTTATTTATTTGTTTCTGCGTACTTTTATTTATTAATTTTTAAAAATATGATAATTTTTCCCCATATTCTGGTGTATTTTTTGTTATACAATTCGTAAAAAAACCATTGTTTTTGTTTTCGTTGCCATACCAACGGTGAAATTCGTTAAAAACACGGATTTCGGTTCGTCGACATAGAAACGACGTTTTTGCGTAGTGCCTCTCGGAGCATTCAAATCCGCCAGACAACACTCAAAAACGCGCCAGTTGGCGACTTTTTGAAAATGCGCCAAGCAGGGGACCCAAAGCACATTTTCACCTCTTTAACTATTAAAACCACATAATATATTTAAAAAGATATAGGTAAAAATATATTTAAGGGTGCCCCTTGGCGAGATTAGCGATTTTTGTTTGGCGCCAATCCTGTTCGCGCGGAACGATGTGCAAACAGAAATGGCGGCCAAAACAAATTAAAATTCAAATAATGTAGTAAGCTCATAAAATAAAGAAAAAAAATGTACTCACTTTATTTTGCTGGGATATCCTCACTTTGAGGTACGCAGAATTCTCTAATAGCACCTACAAATATTGCTTAAATTTATCCTGAGAAGAAAACCAATCAGAACCGTGAATGGATTTCAGAATAACGTTTAGGGTTACCATAAATAGAATAACAACGCTCAGTTTGGCGATAAACTTGGCGAGAATTCAAGGGGCACCCTCAAGTATAGTCTAACCAAGATATATTTTAATGATTTCTACTTTTATTTATGACGATAGAAACTTCTCAAAACATTTGGAAAAATATGACAGCCATTTGTAAATAATGGAGAGGTTTCAAGTAGTGTTCATTGCAATTTTGTTTATTATTTGAATGTGTATGTATTAAATTTTTGGACAGAGAAATCGTTTAGATATGCTGTCTTTCACATATATATTCCTCGAAAAATATAAAACTAATATGTATAAATTTCAATACATATTTCTTGAAAATATTATATTATTATTTATAAACTTAATGTTAAATTAAACGCAGTAGATTAGATTGAAAACTGATTTTAAAATTGCAAACGAAAATTTTTTATAACGTCAATCGTTAGTGTGTATAGATATTCATTTTGTTTTTCATTAGATGTCTGGAGTTACTTTTGATAAATTTAGATAAAACTAATAGCCTGGATGTACATCTATAAATTGAAATATTCAGAAAGTAATTTTTAACTATTGTGGTTAAATCAGATGTTTAAATATCTATTTATCGAATCAGATTTTATACGTATTGTATACAAAAAGACAATCATTTTCTCTTGCCATCAAAAGCAATGATGTGAAGTATACTGATAATTTTATTTGGCACGCTTAACATGCAAGACTTTTTTCTTTTGCAAGTTTTTTATACATAGATAAATGTTTATATAATTGCTGTAGGATTTATTACATAGTGTTGTGTACTTTCTAGAGAATACTAATGCAGAAACCTTCGTAATAAAACTGATTGTTCATAGATTATAATAAATACTGATTCTTATTAATATTAGAACGTTTTCCCTATTTTTTACTGTTATATTTTTTAAAGTTTACAAATTTGGTGCTTGAGATTTGGAAAATATATGATCTTTAATTCTGTCACGTAAAAAAAATGTCTGTGTTTAAAATTGCTAATTATTTGCAAGTAGTAAAGAAGCAGGAAAATGCTTTTGATATTATTCCTTATTAAAATAAAGCTATTTATTACTGGAAATGTTGGCAAGAAATTAAATAGAATAACTAGATTTAACTAAGCATGTTGGATTTCATTGCTAGTTAATTTAGTTGTTTATCAATGATTTGAGAAATCAGTAATTTTGTTGGACTACATGACAATATTAAATTTCATCCATTATTATGGACCTTTTAAAATTTGAATATGCATGTTAGTTCCAATATATTTAGATTTGTAGAGATTTATATCATAATTTTGCTTTTACTGGAAGTTATAAGTTAAATATTGGCTGCTGAAGCTAATTGATTAATTTGAAGTTACTTAAAATTTTGATGAAGTGTTTCTTATAATAAATTTATCTAAATTGGTTGAGTTTGCATCGATAATAAACGTCTTTATCAGTACTGCAACCTTTAAATCTTGTTTGTCCTAGCTAGCAAAACCTGTCTCCTATGAGCATTTGCCATTTCCTCTTTTTAAATATCTTAAGATATCTGTTTCCCATCTTTTAGGTGCTATTTCTGAGGAATTTTTTCACTTGTTGGATAGTATTTATAATCGTATATAAATTATTCCAAGTTTCCTGGATATAGCTTTTGTGTTTGTTACATTATAAGTTAAAATAAACTCGACAATAGATAAAACTTTTGATTTTCACCATAATTTTACCAATTTCATTTTGATTAATTTGTGTGAGCTGAAAAGTGCTTTTAAAGTTCTACTTAGTAAAAGGATTATGTCATTTAGAGATGTTATATATATATATATATATATATATATATATATATATATATATATATATATATATATATATATATATATATATATATGCTGATTACATCATTTTAAAATTTTAAATACGTATATACACAAAACATAATCAGAGGCTTAGTGAATCAAGATTGTTTCTCAATTCAAAAACGTGTCTTATGTATTTTCACTATAATTATTATCAACTATTATACAGAATATGTTGATGGTTTGTAATGACACACTTATATGAGATTGTAAATAATTATGTTGATGTGTGATATGTTAAATGTTTCTTAAATTAAGAGATTTATAAATTCTAAATTACATTGTATTTTACATTTATCCATTGTATTTACATTATATATTCTAAATTATATTACATTTTACATAGACTTATTTGTCAATTGTCCTAAAATTTTTGTATTATGTACAAATTTTAATCTTATGAGTAAAAATTCAAGCTGAACTAACTCTTAAAAAATATAAGTTTTCAAGTTTTTAAAACAAGATTGTAGAAAATGATATACCTATTTTCTTATATCAAACTGGCATTAATATTTTCAGAGCTAGTATTTTAACGAAAAATCTTCTTTTGAAAAGAATAACATATTTCAGCCTTTTTATGAAAAGCAAGATGTGTGCATTGAATTAAAAAATAATTTTAATTTATGACAAGATTACAAGAGTGCAAAATGTTAAAAAAGCAAGAACATTTTTTTTAGAATTTATTTGCTTGACTTTCTCATAAATTCTTTTCATAATGTCATAAAGTTATTTCCATTTCTAGAACTTAAGTCTGAAAAATAAAAATATTTTCAATGACACAGATTATCAGTAATTTTTTAATTCACCCAACATTTTCTGTCTTATCATTTAGAAATGATGAACAATAGTTTAAAGAGATTTTGATTCTACCTTACTGTTTTGAAATCATTTTTAGTGTTGTAAAAAATTGTTTTTAAAAACTCAATGAATAATTCAACTGTAGATATATAGTAATTGTGTAAATTAATGTATCAGATCCTTGCAAAAAAAAAAAAAAAAATAAATAAATAAAAAAATAAATAAATAAAATAAAATAAAAATAGTTTTATTTAAAGTCTGCATTATATATTGTACTTAAAAATTGTTAATTAATCTTAAAATATAAAAGAAAATTGTTTTAAATATTTTAACTATAATAAAAAGAAAAAGTATTTTTATTCATGATTACATTTGTGCATAAATTTTTTTACATAAATTTATTATTTAGTGTCTTAAACATTAAATAGATTTTGCAAATTTAAGTAGCTGCAAATGTGACTTTTTAGTAAATTGTTAATAATTTAAATATTGTGGTTGTCAATTTAAATAGTTATAAGTTACTATTAAGAAACTGCTAATAATGCTAGAATATATTGATGATAATTTCCCTCAACAAATAAAGATATTTATAATTGGATTGGAATAACATTTGCAGTTTCAATGCAACTCAAAATTACATGCAATTTGTAATATTGTTTTAACGCCAGCTTATTTCATAGGATTTTTGTCACATTAATTCCTACAAGATATGATTTAAATGATTCCCTAGAAGAGCTCTTTTTTGTTCACAACTTACATGTCGCCTCACCACATACTTCATTTACATATTGGTTAAATTTGTGCACCATTTACACATATTCAGTTGAGAAGTAGTACATGAAAAAGTATCTTTTTGTATCATTGATAAATTAAAAAATTTTCAATTAGAAGTCAAAACAAAAGTGAAAGCAATTTGCTTGGCATTATTTATTTTTAAATCATCAATTTTCAGTTAATTACTAAGACTAAAAAAATCAAGTACTACGTTACTTTTTTCAAATAATTTGTTTTTAAGAAATATAATTACATTAAAATTAAAGTGAAATCATTTTTTAAAAAATAATGCAATTTCGAATACATAAAAAACAAATCTACCAAATAAAGAATGATCGCAAAAATTAATAAATCTCTTACAACCTAAAAGAACTGAAAATGGAGAAATAGAAATGAAAAAAAGAATCACTATTTGTTACAGTGAAACAATATTATTTTTGATCAAATAACAATTTTCAGTTTATTTTCATATTTTTATTAAATATATATTTGTGAGAAACATTGGCTTCCCAACAATCTTAGCGACATATCTCGCCATTAATACACCGATATAAAAATATCCCCTAGGGATGAAATTTTTCAATACTATATTTTTTACAATTTTAATATTCATATTTTATGCTTTTCACTGCTTTTATGAATGCTTATTGTGGAAAATAAAACTTCACTTCATTTAAAAATTATTTACAGATACCAAATTTTACTTCACTTTGCTTCATATATATGCGAAAAAAGAATCTAAAACGAAATATGGTTGGCTGAGTTTATTCCCTCAAAATTCCCAATATTCCCCAAAATTCCCGGGAATTTTGCATTTCTAGTCATGGGATCTCAATCGACGTGTGTGATAATACTGCAATGAGACAAAAAGCACCCCCTTTCAATTCTACAATTCGTTCTTTAAAAAATTTAGAAACGTGCTGGTATGCATTTTTTGTTCTTAAATGAGGCATCAAAATAATTTTTGTATTAAATTAATGTAAAAACATTCAAATGCAGTTTGTGTATAAAAAATTTGCAATACATTTAACAAAATTCAGGTGTTGTGATTACCGCCTATTTTAAATAATTGCTTCGAAGAGTGTTTTTTTCATATTGCAGCATCTTCTTGTTGAAAGAATTATGTGTAATGTAGGGCAGCGGCGGCTTGATTGGTTAGAGCGTCGTTCTCATTATCAGAAAATAGTGATTTAGAATCCAGGCTTAGACATAGATCTGTCGTGTTGATTAAGGGCGGCTGAAGCACATTAAATACGTCGTGATTGCAATGTTTTCATTATGAAATGATACCTTTGGGGTATTAATGGGTTTTCTGCTTGATGACAAGCAGAAAACCCATTAATACCCCAAAGATGAGTATTAATGGGTTTTCTGCTTGATCCCTCATTCTAAATTACTGACTCTAATCCAGCCATTTCCACTAACTAGAAGAGTACAACTCTGGGATAGGTACAGACAAGTACGCTGCTGCAACTAAAGTCACCTTCTTAAGTGCAGAAATTTTAATAGCCACCAGTATATATTTATGTTTCATATTTAAAAGTTTAACACAGTACATTCATTAATAAAAATATAATTGCTCAAATTCTTTCATGCAAGCATGTTCTAAGAGAAAAAAATTATACTTTGTATCTTTTCAATAATTTATTTAAATTGAAAATTTTACATTGAAAATTCAAATGTCATATTTTGAACATAGCATTTTCTAGAAAATCTGATCAAAGGATGTAAAAATATTACATTATAAAAATATGCAAGTTTTATTACAAACTTGTGATATAAAATAAAATATTTAAAAAAAATGAAAACTTGAGTTAATAAATGATTTTATTATGAATATGTAATTGTACATAATTTAAAATGATGTACTATGAAAAGTAAGAAAATAAATAATTCAGAGAACAAAGGAAAATTGTTAAAAATTCTGTTACACATATTACTTGAAATAGTTGAATGACAGTTATATTGAAAACTCATATGAAGTTACAGGGAGAATTTACACAAATATTAAAAAGATTTTATAAGCTAAATAATTAATGAATACAAATTATATATATACTGTGTGTGAACAACTTTTAAAACCATACAAATTTTTAAATGTTTTAACTTAAATATAGCTTATAAAATTAAGAGTTACTAATATAAATATTTATAATGTGATAACATAAAGCAAGCATGATTTTTAGAAGAATTACAATGATTTTACATAACTTTTTAAACACATCTCATTTAATACTCTTAAAAACAATCACTTTCCATGACTACACACACACTTTTTTGAAATTAAAAAATACTAATAGATGTAAATGAGGTTACTTATACTGATTTTACATTGAGAATTTTGAAGAATTATATCCAAATGTTTAATGATATAATATGCTAAAATATATTAATCATCACTTTTTCAGTAAGCCTAGTTGAAAAAGAAGAGTATAATCAATATTTACTGGTGGATTACGACACTGATTGGCACTTTTTTTACCAGCATCTTCATTGCTGTAAATATATAAAATATGTGTTTATGAATCTACTTATTGCAATAACGTGTTAAATATTTGATTTGTAGGAAGAACAAATATAATTCAAATCACTATTTATTATATTTATAGAAGAATATTATTAAAAATTAAAAAAATATAAGAAACATACAAATATGGTTAGTTTAAATAAGTCCTCAACATTAAGTCAAATATAACTGTGTGAATAAAAATTAATGCATAATATGCGGTTTTAATGCATTGTAATACTACTTAATTTTCAAAGCACAAGTAGGGTAAAAACGAATAGAAAACAAAACATAAAATAACAAATTGTAAGGTATTTGAATTGTTATCAATGTGTTTACAATATGTTTGACGATATTACAACACTGCAGTAATTATTTTTCTAGAAACTTAGATTTCACTTACTGTGAAATCTAAGTTTCAAGAAAAATAATTTCTAAATAGAGTAAATCTTAGTCTTTTATAATTAAAATAAAAGACCAAGACCTATACTTATGAGTGACTGTTTAACACATATAAATGTACATATTAAGTCTTTAAATAGCTAGAAAACAATTGCTAATAAAATTGTGATTCTAAAGAGCAAGGCAAATATTTAGCCATTGCCTTATAAAATATTTCCCACTGAGAAGTGGTGTACACATTTGTGACTATGTTTTTCAAGGGAGAGCAAGAAACTGAAAATTTTTAAGCTTAGTAATACATCAATTATGAAAATGAAATAAGAGTACACTTAATACTGTATAAAATAATAAATAATATAAAATTCAATTGTAAGAAAAGTTTTTTGTTGAATCTAGCAGCTTTGATATAAAAAAATTCAGAAATATAAAGCTAATTTTTTAAATGATTTTTGAAAATTTTTTCAGACAAACATATTATGGAATAAATTGCATTAAGCATTACTAGAATTTTTTCACAACATAATGTATAAATATTAATAAAATATATTCATTTTATAAATATAAGTACATGAAATATGTTCATTTCTGTACTACTTTTATTCGTACAAGGATTAATATTGAAATTTAGTCTTATGATATTTTATGAATTTAAATCCATAAAATATTTTTTGCATTATAATTAAATAATGTTTAAAAATTAATTAAATCTTTAATTAAATTTCAAAAACCAATTTATTTAATAGTGGATTTTTTGACATCTGTTATAAACGCTAAGTTTGCTGCCTCTTTTTTTAAATAAATATAAAAAAAAATCTTGTTACTCTGTCACTATTTCAGTTAAATAAAAAAATAAAATAAAGAGCAAGGTTTTCAGGAATTAAAATTTGAAGGGTCCCCCCCACACAAATTTGCTGAGTTGACAGCTGAATTGTTATCACTTTTTCCCTCAATTAAACAGTTTGTGGGTTCATATCCCACCGAGGGCATGGATGTTTGTAGAGATTCGGAATCCAGTTTAAATAATAGGTCCTAATCTATTTGACCCTCATGTGCGAAAGATGACAGTTGAGCGACAAATCAATGCAAATTCACCGCATTGTTAATCTTCATTAATTTTAAAACTAGATTTTTTAACCTTGACATGGACATTATAGATCTTGAATAACTTTTAATTAGTTTCAATTCTGAGAATCTTCTTTCACAGCAGGAATTACACAGCATATTTGCTAACTGCTTTCAAATTTGAAATTAAATATAAAATTTAATAAATCTTGTGGACCAGAATCAATAAGGATCTGTTTTCATTATTCTCTTTTTTTGTTTCCCTCCTTTTCTCTTGTAGTTACAAAGCACGTAGATGCACACACTCCACACTTAAACTCAAAAAGGTATATACTTTTAATCTTGCTGTTTGGTGATGTTGCAACCTTTCTTGAATTTCAGAAATTTAATGAAGAAAATTATTTTTATTCTGCGTGAGGTCAATGGCCAAAAATATGCTTCCTTTTAATTTATCTCGGAGGTTGAATAAAAAAGGTTTTTACCTAAGCATTTAATGTAATTTAAAGTGTCATCCATGAATGTCTCTCATTTCTCTATACCATCTGTCAGGCACTGAGCATGCTGAAGTATGTTAAGATCTCTAGCCTGCAAATAGTTTTGGGTAAATTTATACATGCCAGATATCCAAGGATTCTATCACAACTAAGTTCTTGTATCCATTCATGAGTTAAAGCTTTTGCATCTAGTCTATTCTTAACATGGGAAAAACGATTCTTTGTAATGATTTCGTGTCTTGTTTGCATCAATGCCTTTCCGCACCAATGTATGCCTTGAAATCCTTTTAAATTCTTGCTCGTAGTAACAATCAGAATCTCCCACATGTATATAAATTTGTAAACACTTAAATTTGATAATCTTTCTCATCTCTTAATACAGCATTTGATACAAAGGTTTTTCCACGATTTGAAATATAATTGTTATATATAATTTAAGCACAATACATATAGATCCATATTTACTTAATGAATTTCTTTCTAATATTGCTTAAATAATCGATATAAGCAAAATACTTAACTGGAAAACTGAAATAAGCTATTTAAATGAGTAAATTGATGACTCAACCATCAAGCAATTTGATAATAAGACAAAAGAGTTAATAAATAAGCCTTTGTTGACACAAAATTTCTAAAGTTCAATTTATCAAAACACACAATTGCTGAAGAATTTAATGCTGTTTCATAAACAGAGTAAGGGCAAGCTTCATAAGTTGCTTACTGAAAAAATAACTGAAAATTTATAAAGAGTTTGTTAATGTCTTTTTCTAAAAAACAGGGCAGATTATCAAGATGCATATATGGTTCCTAAGGATGTTTAGAAAAATTCTGAATATATAATAATAATAATAAAAAAGAGTTTACAAACAAAATCAAAATTCTTATTATCCACCTTTAAGTAAATATTTCCTCCTCCAACTTCAATAAAAATTCAGATGGATAATAATGATGCAAGATTTGAATTGCAGTGGATAATAGAAAATTTATTTTTTAGTATAAATGGTTATAACATTTTAATGCAAAACCATTTATGCTTAAATATTAATTTTGCTCATAAATATATTCTATTATTTAACATATTATTATTAAATAATAGAATAAATATATTTTAAAATTAATATATTATTGCAAAAAAATTTCAATTAGAATGAGAACAATAAGTAATGCAATAATTAGTTATGTTAAGAATGGGAGAAGCTGTCAGTTATAGGAGAAAAATATCTCCTCGGAAAGAGGAGGTTATATGCAAAACAGGTTAGGGTATAAAATGTTTGCGACGTTGTCATGATTAAGTCGATGTTTCCGACTGTACTAATAACAATCTCTTTAATTGAATACAAGTTATTGGTGAAGCTTTTTTACAAAAACTAGAATGCCTCTGCTGTAGTTGTGATTTTAGTCGTAGGAAAAATCTACAGTGTAAAACAATCTCTACTAAAGATATCCAGGGCATGATTAAGTGCTCTGGTGTTCCATTTGGAAGTGACATGTCATACCGGAATTTATTGATGCACAGTCAGACATCAGAGTTTGGGGGCAGTTATGTGCGGTGCTCTTTGATAGAAAGGCTATTCTTACAGCATCATCTGATAAGTAATCAAAAACATAATGCACTAATTCCCACACAAGATCTGCCATACCCAGAAGTTGCTTGATAGGAACAAGCCAATGTTTTTCATTCATACACAGTCTTCTTAAACAGAATGATTGTTCATCTATCATGGCCATGGAATATTCTGTGGAGAGACAAGGCTTATTTCTATTTCAATGGGACAGCATGGTGACCTTTATTCTTGAAACATTCTCCTTTGAGGTAATCGGTGAATGAGGGCCTGTCACATGTTCCGTAAGGGAGCATCAGTAATATGACGTGCTATAAGGCCACAGTGGCCTGGTTTGCATCATTCTCATTATTGGATGGTAATGAGTTTGAATCCTGGATTAACCAAATATCTGTCGTATTCAATAAAAGTGACTGGGGCATATTAAAACTGGGTGAGATTGCACAATGTCTTCCAAGTGAAATGATACCTCTGGAGTGGCAGGAC
Source organism: Latrodectus hesperus (assembly GCA_037975125.1). Lineage (NCBI taxonomy): Eukaryota > Metazoa > Arthropoda > Arachnida > Araneae > Theridiidae > Latrodectus > Latrodectus hesperus. The sequence continues at coordinate 12,477,511 of CM075856.1, read as the reverse complement.
AAGTATTGGGGTCTTCTGCTTAGTCCCTGCTTCAAAATCATGAAGATACCACTTGGCTGCTTCTATCTTACTGGTAGAGCACAATTCAGGGTTAGGTAAAGGAAAGCATGTCGGTGCAGCAATATTACATGCTGCAGACGTTTGTAGTGAAGTAACTACAGCCAAGGCGGATTCTTATATCGGCCATTTTCATGCAAAATGGTGTGCCTTCACTTATCCATGAGTTTGTAAAGACTCTGTTGCTTTAACACTTCATAGAGGAACTTTTAGTTGCGCCTTCCTTAATCCATGGCCAGACACCAAGCTCGGCCAATCTAACTCAGAGAGCTTTCTGGTTATGGAGCTATTTAAAGAGTTTTGTCTATCATGGAGGTTTTGCAATGCTAAATGAATTAAGGAACTCCAAAACGCTTCATGTGTGAAGCTTCACAACTGATCAGTTAACGATCTGCTGTTAAATACATTGTCAATCAATTTCAAATCTTGAAGGTGAAGTGATCATATAAAGCACCTTTCCCTAGATCGCCTTAGACATGATTAAGAACTGCTCTTCTCATACAATTTTGTTCTAATTTGTTCTTATTTCTAATTTACTTTTAGTTAACATTTTTCAATTACAAGGTGAATAGAAACTAGTGATTGAATGTTAATATTGTTTCTGTATTCTGTTTTGGTCATTAATTATATTAAATTTTATGTTTTTTTCTGAAAAGGCTTCTTCTGGGGAACATTTTGGAACTAAAGTTTTTCCTTTTGAATTTCCGTGAGCCCATATATAAAATGTCGTCGCATTCCATTCACCCGTTTGCGCTGTAGGGTGACATTCATAGGGGTAGGAGAAGTAAAATTGTAACCACCAGGTACTTGCAAATAAAAATATTTTTGGTCTCTATGATTTCAAATAAATTATGCCAAAGTTATAAATTTGACATTGCTAAGATTTTTCTAAATATTTAATGATCTTATGATTTATCAGAGTAAATGCTTATCTGCAAACCATTTGTCATGTAAGTTATTCCTACATTTTACAAAAATTATACTATACACAATTTCATAACTTGTGTTCATACTTATTTTTATAAACTATTAGAATAATGAAGTGAAACATATTGAAAAGATTAAAACATGTGGCATTGCTGTTGACTTCTTTATGATTTCGTACAGAAAGCTTTTAAAAAATCGCCTATTCCAATAAAATAATGCATTTCTTTTATCTGGCATGGGAAAACATCTGCCATGAACTTTAAGTTCAAATCAAGAATAAAAAAGTTCATCTTTGAATACAATTTTAACAATATGGGAAGATCCTCCTGCTCTGAAAAACGAATCAACAAAATCTTGAATCGACAGTAGAAATTCATTTTGCAAAGCATTTATTTTAGTTTTGAAACTTCCAAAGAACATATGTTTTACAGTTGGAAGAGAAAGTGTTTCTTGAATATACAATAAGTCTACCAAGATTATAGAGATTTATATAGGGCAAGGATGGACATACTTTTCTTTGTCACGAGATACTTTTAATTTGCCTTGCGATCACCTACAATGACAATAGGATAATTAGATATGAGCATTATAAAAATTAGCATTGGCGATCATCTCAAAACGTCTTGCTGGTGCCCAGTCAAACAGGGCCCCATTAATACCCCCTAATCTAGGAGATAGATTTCTATTATATATATATGTATGTATGTATGACATTTACTTATATATATCACACAATCACACTCATAACAAAATGTCAGCAAAAAACATTGCATAGATTTTAATTTACTTACATTTCTGAAAGTTATATTCCAAATCTTATAAAACTTTTGTTTAAAAAATATTATATTTTTTATTGTGTAAACCTCACTGTTTCAATTGATACTCTATAAAATACCGAGGTTAATTATTATTAAATTTAATATGGTATTATCTTGTAGTTAGAGAGGGAAATCAACTGCAAATTTTCCTTGTTTTACATACTATTTTATTATATTTGCATGTTATAAATATTGCAGTTAATTTTGATAAATTCTTATTTTCCGTTTTCCTATCTTATGAGAGTTTCATCCTCACTAACTGGTGTTTGCATTTTGGTTTCATTATAACAAATTGAAATCAACATATCAATTGAAATATAAGCAAATCAATAACTTTATTCTTTAATAATTAGATGATTTAGAATTAGGAGCTGTGTCCACACGTAAACACACATAAGACATAAAATTGAAATAAGTTGCTATGTTTGAAAATCTTAAATTAGGGTTTCACAAATAGAATTTAATTGCATTTTGAGATAGTAATTTTATTTATATTTAAAGAGAGTTTTAAAACGTCTTTTAAACTTATTTGATGTTTCCAAGTATACAGAAAATATAATATAAAAATGTGTTACTTAATGCTTGAAGTAAAAGTATGATAAAAAAATGCACACCATATCAACAAAACTATATAGCTGCAACAAATATTTAAAATTTAGACTCTTAACATATATAGTTCAGTTTTGAAAATAATCATGCATTCTTTGAAGGTCACAACTAAATTTTTGAGTAAAATTATATATGTGTTCTAAAATTTCTATCATTGTAAAATTTTATATCGAGAGACTTTGCTTGGAATATTGGAAGGGTATCAAATATATTGAAAAGTTCCATTGCATCATCATAATAAATCTTACAAATGTTACTTAAAGAAACTTGCAAGTAATCATTAACAGTTTAAACGAGATATAATTTTAAGTCTTAAGAATTTCATTCTTTAACAAAGATACCAGATGAAGAAATTATAAAATATAGAAAGAAAAATTAAACATGGTATGAAATCTGAGCTTTTTGAAAAAAAGGTAAAGGAGTATTAGGTCATAGAATCACAATATTAACTAGTATGTACTTACTATTTTTCATATTTCTTCAAGGGCTGTGAGAGTAAACCTTTTATTATATCATCTCGACCAACTAAAATTTTAATTAGAATGAAACAGACACCAATTACTATACTTACAAAAAGTGTGCAGTATCAGAGCAAAAAAACATTTTCATTTTCACAAGAAAAACATAGCTTGCCTTATAAGAGTTTATAAAAACAAAATGAAAAAGGAACATTACATTCTTTTATTGAATAAAATTTATAAGCAGCAAATAACATTTACATATTCTCATTCATAAGTAAAATAACAAACATTTATCTAAAAAGGATAAGTATGTGCGATATAAGATAATATTTGGCAAACAATAATAAACTAAAAAATCCTTATAAGTAAACAATACTATTTTTCCAAGATGTGTATGTATAAGATAAATTTTAGCATTTATATAAATTTAATTATATGGTTAAAACAAAATTGTATGATTTATAATTTACCCCATTTTAAGTCTGATCATTTAATATGCAATTTAACAGGTAATTAAATAAAAAGGGCAAACATTTTCACTTAAACAATTATATATTCAGGTTCAAATTCTACAGGTACACGAACAAGCAACAAACTTGTTTACAAACAGGAAAGCTTGGTGTAATAAGAAAAAGAGAGATTCCACTCGAAACACTGGAGTAACCCCTTAAACAATTAATTTACTTCTAACATTAACATTTTCCAAAAATTCTCAGAGTTAAAATTAGAAAAGAAAGTTTTCAATCAATACCAAATATTTACAAAAGTGTGCATACTATGAACAATTAATCATTTATCTAAGCAGTATGTGAAATATTTTTAAGAGAATTTTTTTAAAAAGAATCAAACTGTGTATAATTTGCTATTTTAAAATGTTTAAGATATGTTCGAAATGTTCTTGGCCTTTAGTTTTAAATTATGAATTTGCAAAGAAATAAAAATGTTAAGCAGAATGTTTTTTCATAATTTGAATATTTAGGGCTGAAATACAAGAAATTGTAACACCAAAAATGTTGCAAAGAATACACACTCAATAATAATAATAATAAATTCACATATTTTTGAACAAGGTAAACACTGTTTTACAACGTGAATAGAAACTTCATTTGTTAAATTTATAATTCAACAAATTAATTATGACCATATTTTGTGACATATTTAAAACTTTTTACATAACTACAATTATCTTAAAGATACTGCAGCCACATCTAAAAGATGCTAATAAAAAATGATTTCATAGTAAGATTGAAAAAGGTTTAATTCTAATCTAATAGGATTTAAATATGTTAATACTGGTGTGATGTTAGACGTTTCACTGTCAATGGATGATTGATATACATTATGCAAAGTACATAAAAATTATTTATAAGAGAGAATATTAGGTAATATGCTGATAATTTAAGTAATTAGAAGAGAACCATTCTATATATAAAAAACTATTCTATATATAACAGAACACCTATTCCATATATGAAAGAAAATTAGATTAAATTGTTTCATTTCTCATTCCATTATTGATTAAGCTAGATTAGAAATGTTTATTCTTTCAGCATTTCATTCCATTTTTATTGAAGTTTAAAGTGAAGATAATAATTTTACTAATAATTAAACTGTTTGATATTTCACAAGGCGAAAAGAGCCTGAAACCAACCACCAAGTGTCATTGATTAGCAACTGTGTACAGCAATGGTAGCGCCATTTGCTGTGTCCAAATACCATAACAAAAATGGGCTATTTGGCGTCCTGTATCATCATCTGTTTAAAACCACCATTGCCAACATTTAGAGTGCTCAAAAAACAAAAAAACTGGACATCTCGTCAATGCAGTCATGCCTTTTTTACAAATAAAAATCGTTTCTTTGGAAAAAAAATAGAAAAGATTATTAATACCACTTGCTTTGGAAGGGTCGAGAAATATTTTCCTTTCAGTAACATCACAGAAATAGACTGTTACAGTAATCCTGGAGTTATCGCCAGAGAAGGCATTATGATGAACGAGCGGACTGAGCTCCATGTTTTCCACAAAAGTTTTATAACAGAAGATTGCTATTGTAAGGATATGATCTTGCCACTTGTATATCTGTTCCAAGGTGCCATTGCAACAGATTTGGTTTTTATGGCTGATGTACAGTCACATACCATCTTGCTGTTCAGCAAATATACCGGAGAGAAAAGATATCTCTCAAATGTATTGCCCAGCATACACCCCTGATAATGAATTACATAGAGCATGTCTGGGGTGTTTCGGGAGGCTGCCTTATTGTAGGATATCCTCTGGGGAACACTTAAGTGAAAGATGCTGATTTAGAAATGGGCACTCTTATCTCAGGAACTGTTAGACAGTCTGGTGATGAATATTGAGACACAGTGCTTATTAACCATTGCAGTAAGAAATCTCATACTAAGGAGCATCTGCTTACTGTTCTTTCTCTGGAAAGATAATTGTGTAACAATACTTTGAGTTCAATGAAGCCTTTTCTTTTATTCTGAACTGTATGAATTATATTCATCATTGTGCAACTATGCTTTCATTATCATTTAAGTACAAAAGATTACTAATTTATCTAATTCATGTTCACATTGCTGTTTATCTTTAGTAGTAGGATATTAACTACAGTTATTTTGCATAGGGGCATATTTTGGAGCACTTTACCCGATTACATAAATTAATAGCCATTGTAATCACTATTAAAATACATACTTACCAATGCTTTTTTCAGTAAAGTTTGCAATCCTTTGTAACTTAGGTATTTGTTTTCTTAATTCAAGAATTTCAGGATCTACAATGAAATAGAAATTTATTATAATGAAAACAATGACATAAATTTATTTTTAGTATAATATACTTTTTCTAATAATTTTTCAACAAATATGTATTTGATTAAATTTATTATAATAATAAACATAATAGAAAGCAAGCAGTATTATAATACAAGTAGTAACTACATTGATCTCCAATAGGTAAGAAACAATATATTTTACGCAGCTGACCAGAAAAAAATGACAGTAGCAATAGAGTTTATATTTTATATAAATGATAAAAAAACGAACTTATATAAGTTTATGCAAAAATGCCAGCTACCACTTTTTTATACAAAAGAACTGGTAGTATGAATGAGGACAAAGTATGCAAACAACAGGCTTTCGTAATTACTCGTGTAACTTTTGTTAGCAGATTCGTTGATGATTGTCAATCAAGTCTAGCAATGTCAGAGAGAAGACATTTGCCCAATTCGTTACGGTGTGGGCGGTTGGATGGATGGAAATGGGGATGTCACAGGCTGATGCTGCTAGGTGCTTTAATGTGTTTTCACTGGAATCAATATCAAAACGACGATTTTGTATCCAGAAGACATATTTCAAGCCGACCATGAGCTCAACACCTGCAGAAAGCTGTTTTATATCTTTTTTGACCTGAAGGAGAAGCATTTTTGTGCCAAACTTATTGCACACTACTGTGTATCAGCAAGAATATACACTAGTGGTACATTGCGAAATCCTCTTAACCATGCATGTCTGTATGCAAGGCAACAAATTGTATGTATCCCTCACTGAACGATAGAGAAGAGCCTGCTTATCTTGAGAAAGAAAATACATTTCCTGGACCAGACAGACATGGGCTTCAGTACTTTTTATAGACTAGTCCAGATTTATATGGGAGAGCGATTAAGGATGAATGTGATCTGGAAGGAACAAAGCACTAGATACCATCAATCCAACACTGTGTAAAGACACAGTTACTGCAGTGGGGGAATAATAGTTTGGACAAGAATCACACTGACCTGCATGTGCTCCAGGGAAAAACTGTGACTGGTGGGAGATATCAGGATGAGAGTTTTGGTCTATAAGTCCACCCATATGGCAGTGCAATGATTTCATTCTGATGAATAATAATATATGACCCCATAGAGCTGTAGTTGTTGAGGAATACCTTGAGGTCTTTGTTTGGAGTGAATAGAATGGCCAGCTGAAATCCCATACAGCACTTGTGGGATTGTGCGGGAGTCAGAAGACAGCTTACTCTGTGACTGGTTTTCGATATTTCAGTCATTGACGGTTTAATTGATAGCAAGGAAAGTTGATTCTGCCAATGCACTCAAGTTAAAGGCAGGGACATCCCTTATTAAAAATATTTATGTTGTGCTTCTATGAATTTTATCGTAAAAAACTGTAATTATTCTATTTTTCCTTCCAAGAATGGGCTTTTGCAACGAAAGTACTTTTTATGTAGTAAATAATTTACGCAATTTTCTTATGTAAACTTCTATGTTGCAATCAATACATACCTATTTTGTGCACATATCATCCAAATTTGGTGCCCCTATATTCATTCATTTGCAAACTGGGAGAAAAAAATCGGTTGTTCTTTAACTATTGGAGGTCAGTGTAAAAGATGATCTGGTATATCTGACTATGATCTTTAATAAGAACTAAGTTAAAATTATTATTGAAATATGGTAATGTCTTTCATTACTTTAATCATAAAAAATAGTTTTTTCCTTTTAAATAATAAAAAATATATATTTACTCCTAGTTTCTTTTATACACTTTTACTTTACTAATGAATAAATAATTAGAGACTTAGCTTAAACTTTTTTGATCAATATTATTTTATAAAGGATGGTAATGCATGTTACTATAATTTACTGATATTTTTGAATTGGGTCATAGGATAAAAATTAGTCTATTGGTATAATGTATATGTATAGTAAAGTGGATAGAAATTATGTTTATAAAAAATTATTATTATTTTAATGTATTAAATAAGAATTAACATAATATTGATTAAAATAAGAAAATAGTTTGAAATGTTTTTGTGTTATAAAATATTTCTTTAGGCAATTTCAAAAATATTTACACACAATGATCTCTTAAGGGAAAATTACTCTTAAGGGAAAAGATATGTGGTACGATTAACAAGGTTAGTTTCCTCCACAGTAATTAATGAATTGATTAATAAAGCTGTTATTTTGTCCAGTTTAGTATTTGATGATGATCAAACACATTGGTTTATTATACCCTCCTACATTTAACGATCACATATTGGCATTACAGTTATTTGTTTCCTTCCAACACAACTACCGATTTCTCTGAAAGATAATCCACAATCTCGGTAGGCCACTTTCCTACCGCTCTATTGAACTCAAATACTAAATCAAAAAATGATCGCTGTTTTCTAGGAAGCATAATCGATCGTTTTTTTAAAAAACCACAAAAGAGAGAAAAAATGCCGAACCTGAAATTGTAGAAATCTCTAAGCCTTAAATAGCACTTTGAAGTGGCGCTGCAAGCATGTGTGATGTGTGTCTGCGTTGAAATACTAGATCATTTGTATATATCACCTCTGCTAATGCATGTTGTAAATTTCATATTATTTGCAAACTTCCTTCAGGATGTTGCATTTATGATGGACAACAGTGTATTTTGAAATATGTTATTTCTTTGTATGTTAAAAAATTGTCTGCAAGTGAGGAGTGGGATTTTGAATGCCGGGGAATTTTTTTTATCTAATTAAACAAGTGAATGAAAATATTAAAAGTTTAAAGTTGATGGAGGAAATTAAAAACATCATAAAAATTTTCCTGAATAGTAGATGCGAATTTTGTTGATCTTTTAAATTGGATACGATTGATTTGCTTTCCAACATAGAATCGACATGGAGATGACGTAAAAGAATGGACAAGCATAAGGAAATGGGAGCCTAAATGATTATGAAATTATAGGTAAATTATAGAGAAAACCAAAAATCATAAAAAAAGTTGATGGTGAGCATGAAGTGTAACCTTTTCTCATGTCGACCGGTAGCGAATTCTGATAGTATATAGCCACTAAATTTAGGCTAGCTTTTTATGTGTTAGTAAGTGAAACTGGATAAATTTTTTAGAATGATATAAAGGGCTGTATTTATTTGAGCATATATTGCAAAGTCGGCGAATGAATATTTAATGCTCTTACCTTCGGTTCAACATTTCATGGGTTCAAATCCCACATTGGGTACGGATTTTAGTAGTTCGGAGTCCACTTTAAACGGTAGGTCCCAGTCTAATTAATCTTTTTGTGCAAAAAATGACTGCTGAACAACAACGAAACAAACAGAATAAATATCGGACATTACTGATAGGTTTAGAAGTTATGCTATTAAATTTATGGCGATATCGAAAAATCATTTTTTCAGTTGAAAATTGCTCTGGAGCAATGCGATTCTTTTTCCCTACAGGAAATGAAGCAGTTATGTATTGACATTGTCAAGAGTTGTCTTTAATGAGTCATCGTGTCCTTTACTACAAGCTGCTGCACTTTCCCACCTGTTTGAGAATAAACCTACAGAAGATTCTGAAATTTCTGACAAATTAAAGCTTTCCTTTTATGTTAACTATATCAAGGAAATGAATAATGTTAGACATCAATTTATATCTAAATCAAGGGAAATTTTATCTCGAGGTTACTTTAATTAAAAAAACTGTGAATGTAATGTTGTAAATGCTTCTAAGAATACAGGGATAACAAAATATTATTGATTTTATAGGATTTAAATACGGGTGTTATAAAACGTAATATTTAAGCAAAGGATTTGATATCTAATTAAAGCTTAACAAAAGAATAAGTATTTTATTTGTAGTACTGAAAATTTTTGATCCACTAAGAATTTTATATTCTGCACCTCTCTGCTACTTAAAGTAATATTATAGAATACTTCGAGAATAAAACTGTCATAAAGAGTTTAATTATAGTTGTATTGATCAGAATATTTCTGAAAAAAATATAGAATATTCACAAAAAATAATGTAAAAGGAAATATTACTCACCATGCAGCTCATGAGGAATATTTGAGATGTCTTTTATAAAGCTCTTCACAATTTCTTCATACATTCCTAAAACATATGAAATAACTAGTAAAGATATAAGTGACATTTTATACTAATTACATTAAAATTTCATACAAAAAAATACAAGGATTTAAAGTTCCTTATTTTCAGGAATTAAATTTTTTGGTTTACTTTATACAAAAATGTTACAAATAAGATTTTTATTCAGCATTCTATCAAAATCACTTTAATAATTTTAAATTCTCATTAAAAATAAGTATAAATAAAATAGTTTTCAATCAAGATCAATATACATATACATTTCCCCTGATAGATTTTTTACTATATTTCTACATTAATTTACAGATAACTTAGTTCGTTCTATTTAATAAAATAAGTTAACATTTTTTAAACGTGAAATTATAAATAACATAGCTTGAATAATTCATCAGAATATAAAATATATTATTTACATTAAATAGGTAGTGATATCATAACAACTCAATTGTATAACAATTTAAATAAAAACGAATGCATACCTTTCAGAGAATTATACTTTTTTTCTTTTTTCCTATTTTCTTTACTTGATTCTCTGATGTCACTACTAAAGTCATCTACTATAAAATTTAACCTATTATCAATATCTAATGAAATGAAAATAGTATATAAATAAAAATTTCTTTATTCTATATTAATCAATACAGAATTATTCAATTAATTTACAATTATACTTAAAGTATCATAATTACTCATTTTATTCTAATTATTGAACTGTGTAAGCTAAAATTTCAATATACTAGATCTAAAATAACTTCCCTTTTCTTTAATGAAGAAATTGCCAAAACGTTTGGTTTAAATTTTAACTGGCTTAGCAGTTTCATCATGAAACATTATTTAATATAAGGTGCTCCTTATAAATCAGGGGATAGCAGACTTCAACTACTTTTAATCACATAGGGTCACTAGCTACTTTTAACTTTTTATTTGTCACATGATCACTTCAATTCAAGGAGTCAAGCAAGTTTTTAGGCATGCAGATAATAAAAATTAGCCTCAGCGATTTAATTTTGTTACGCAAAATATGTTGATGGTTTACTGGTCAATCATGATTCTCTTAATGCTCACCTCAGTTAAAATGAATTAATGAACTTCAAAACTAAGTAATTCAAGAGTGAATAAAACTATAAAGATGTAGTTTGTAATGAAAACACACTAAAGGAAAGAAAGAATCAACGTTTTTTGTTGCCAAAGACATAATCAAGATTTGAATTCCATTAAAAACTTATGGCAGTTGGTTCATCAAATATATGCAATTCAATGAAATAATGATTATTCAAAATTATTTAGAAAAATGGTAAATCAATATATTTTTAATTTTGTAATAGATATTTGAATGGAAAATTTTGATAGTATTGATAAAATATTTAATACCAATTAATATCACATAAAAACATTATACGTATATATTTTATTTTTAACTTATTCAAAATATTGAGAATTTCATTTACAAAATTATATATAAAAATTATATTTGTAATGAAAATCGTAAAAAAAAAATATATATATATAGCGCCATTTTAGTTTTGTAACAACACTGTAGTAATAATATGGCATATTTTGTGGTAATTACTTTAAAAAACATATAATGTCCTGCAAAACATAGAAACACATGCCTCAATTTGTTAGCTGATACAGAAACCAGCTTTTTTTAGATGTTAAAACTAATTTGTAGATATAATTCTGTTTTTTTTTTTTTTTTGTAATTTGAATATAATAAAAAGTGTTTTATCGACAGTTGCATGCAAATGCAATAACTCACCCGGTATAACAAAAGTAAATTGAATAATTTAATTTATTAATCTACTGTTACCAAATATGCAAAGTTCGTATACACACTTTCTGCATTTGCAATATCTTTCTCAACTGCTTCCGTATTTCTCTTTTCTTCACATATTTCATCAATATCTACATTAAAACATAACATATCAGCATCAGGAACACAGTAATCATTATTAACACAGAAGAATGATATGCTACTTTTTACTTTCTATTATGGTATTGTTAAAATTATAAATTTTGATTTATTTCTAATAAATTTTCTGCTTACAATTTAAGGAAAGTTTCACATACCTTTAACAAGAAATGTGTAGTTGCTAAGAAATAAAAACAAAAATATGCAAGGAAAACAGAAATGAGTTAATATTTCAATTTAAAATTTTAAAGAAATTTAAACTTTTAGATTTCTACCATTACTCAGTTTTTGGAATTCATTTATTATATGGAAATGTTTTGTGCTTATCAATATTTTAAATAATAAACTATATTGTGCTATATTTATAATGAATTATGGAAATAATTTAACTTATTATCAATCTAGAAATTTTAAGGAGGATAAGACTATTTCCTGATTTTAACAAATACAGATATTTTGTCATTTTGTAAAAACATACTAAACTAACTTCACCAATAATAGTTGTGTTTAAAAACTTTTATTTCTCACTTATGTTATGTTTTCAGTTTAATATTTAAATATATAATAAAATATATTTTTTCCAATTTAATTGTTATGGAATGCAGTGGTATTGAAATTTTGTAGCAGAATAGTTAATAATGCAGTGTAATATTTACTAGTAATTATTTTAGTTTAACAAAACGTACAAAGTCTTTATAATCATAGAATACACTTACATCAAATTTTTCAGCTGATGTGGAAATTATCTTGTCTGAGATACTAAAACTAAATGGCAGACAAAGCTTTGATTTTCTTTTAATTTTGTGCAGCACAAAAACATATTTTGTGTAGACATTTACATACAAAGCAAAACCTCGATTAAATCTCACAAAATTAATTTCAATGGTTATAATGATTTTTCAAAATAATCATATGTAAATTTTATACACACCTGCAGCCTTTTCAACATTTTCTTGAAGTCTCCCTCTCTTAGTCGGTTGTGCACACAGGTTATCAGAATCAGTATCTGAATCTGCATTGAAATACAATATGTTAACATTGTTTTTTTTTTTTTAATTTATTTATCAACAGCTTGAAGCATTGTTTTAAGAGACAACAAAAATCTCTCAAAGTAGTAGCATATTACATAAAAGAAAAAAATTTAAAAACTGAATAAATTAAAATAAAAAATAATATATATTTTCTGAAATAAAAAATGAAAAATATAGTGAAAATAAAAAAATTTGAGGTTAAAAGCATTAACCAGCAAATGTTTTTCAAAATCCCAATGTTAATAAATATAAAACAACATATTCTTTTACTTAAAATTATTTGAAATTTTGGAATCATTTTTTTCTTTATATTCATGCATCAAAAATAACATAGTATGAACATAACATGAAGTACAAAATATAATATTATGAAAAAACAAGAACTAAATAAATTTTTATGAGGAAATTCCTGCCATATAGAACAGAAACATCTGAGTGAGAAACTTAAAATATTTAATTTTTTAAATACTCCAAAACATTATGTCAAAAATTATGTAAGTCTTATTATTTCTAGAATTATTACTCATAGTATTTTAAGAAAATTAGATAATCACAGAAAGTCTAACAGATATATGAAAAGTTAATTGTCAATTCGGAACAATGCATCAATATTCAAGCTTGCAACAAAATATAACATATGTGTTATAAAATAACTCACTAATTCAATAAAACTATTTCTAATTAAGATAATCTGGTGCCATTAAGATTATTTTAAATGTTTCTTTTGAAAAATGAAAAACAGCAAAAAGAGAGATGCTCTTGGAAAAATATTAATTTATCAAAAACAACTCAATTTGAGCGATCATAACAGTAACAATTATAGACAATATCATTTAAAAAACACCTGGGGATTTATGAAGTAGTGTGGTGGATGATGGCTTTGAGACAGTGTAGGGAGCTTTTGCTAATAATGGCGAATATCATTTTCAGTGAGTTTAACAGGAAAATTTGACTGTAATTAGTATCAACAAATACTTTATCAGTACCGTATGTCTTTTGGCACATTTTTATGAGGGTCAAACTGGAAATTTTAGGAAGACTATGTTGACTTCTAAATATTTATATTAAGAAGTAGTTTTGAAAAGAAAAAATCAACATTTTTTGTTGCCAAAGACATAATCAAGATTTGAATTCCATTGAAAACTTATGGCAGTTGGTTCATCAAATATCTGCAAATAATCACCATTATAATTCTATATTCTAATTTGAAGTGGCTTCCACTGAATGAGTGAAGCAAAAGAATGCTGAAAAATCTGATTAATTCAATAAAATATTGATTATTTAAAAAAGAAATGGTAAATCAACATATTTTTAATTTTGAAGAAAAATAATTTCAGCCCAATCTGTTATAATTTCGTAATAGATATTTGAATGGAAAAATTTGAAAGTTTTGATAAACTATTTACTACCAATAACATAAAATAACATTATACATAAAAACATAATACATTTTTTAAGTTATTCAAAAAATTGTGAATTTCATTAAAATAATTATACATAAAAATTATATTTGTTATTAAAACCACAGTAATATTTTAATTTTGTAACAATGTAGTTAATAATATGGTATATTTTCAGGTAATTACTTTATTAAATATATAATGTCCTGCAAACCATAGAAACATTGGCCTCCATTTGTTAGTTGATACAGAAACCAGTTTTTTTTAAATGCTAAAACTAATTTTTAGGTATTGTTTTGACTGCTTTTTTCTTTTTTTATTTTTATAATAAAAAGTCACATCGCCAGTTGCATGAATATTCAAGAACTCCTCGAGGTCTTACAAAAATAACTTAAACAATTTAAGTTATTAATCTGTTGTAATCAAATATGCTAAGTATACACACCTTCTACATATTCAGTATCTTCCTCAAGAGTTTCTGTATCCCTCTCTTCTCCCCAAATTTCATCAAAATCAATATCTACATTAAAATACAACTTGTTAGTATCAGGACCACAGTAACCATTATTAGTTAGCAAAGAAGAATTATATGTTATTTTTTACTTTTCTTTTATGGTATTGTTAAAAAAATTATGAATATGATTTCAATAAATTTTCTGCTCACAATTTAAGTAAAGTTTGACATATATTTAACAAGTAATGCATAGCTACTGAAATATAAAAACTAAATTGTGTAAAGAAATCACAGATGATGTAATATTTTAATTATCATTGTCTAGAGAGTGAACTTTAAAGTCTTAGATTTCTAACATTACTCTGTTTTTGGAATTTATTTATTATATGTTCTAAGGAATTATGTTTATTCATACATAATATGAAAATATTTTGTGCTTATCTATATTTTACAAAATAAATTTAACTTGTGCTGTATTTATGATGAATTAGGTGAATAACTTATTATAAATCCAGAAATTTTAGAGATGATAAAAATATTTCATTAATTTAACTAACAATATAGAAGAGTGTCATTATTTAAAAACATTAATAAAGTAACTTCACCAATAGTAACTGTGTTTAAAAACTTTTGAACTATGTTTTGAAAATAATAGCATGAATTTGCAAAAATTATTTTATATGCTTCCATATAATGTATTCTAATTCATCAACGTGTTCTTAGTTTTCTATAGTTTTTTCTACATATTGATTTGTACTTTTCATTCCTTTACACATTACAATAACTTTTCTTTATCATCATAGTTTAATATTTCTATAACTTTTCTAATGAATTTTTTTAAAAAATTTATATTTACAAAGAAGCATGTCAAGAATGTAAATTTAAATTAAATAAATACCCTCATCCATTTCTCCTTAGGAATTTTTAACAAATAATTTATATTTCATTCTCTCACAAACATAATGAAAATTTTCATAAAAATACTAAATTTTTCCAAAAAATCATTTAAAATTAAACTATTGACCAAAAAGGTAGAACATGAAAAGTAATATCAGCTGCTTCAATAAAGTATATGGTGAATGTTATTAATATTTCAGTTTAATGATCATTTAGATAAGAATAATGTATACACACTTATAAAACCTTCAACTGATTTCCATGTAAAATTCATCTGCTTTTCATTATCTTGATCTACAATTAAATGGAACTAATTTTCAGGAAAACACTTTAAACAAATTAGGCTTAATCATAATTACCCAATGTAAACAAAGTACTAATTCAATAAAGAAATTCTTGTTAAAGGTATGTACTCTCTCTATTGGAAATAAAGCTTCTTTCAATATTGAATATAAATGAGGGACAAGACTCACTTTTTTTATTTGTTATACCTCAGTCACAATCAGAATGAAACTATAAAAAAGTGTTTGGGAACATATGAGTTACATTCTTTAGGACACCATATGCACAATATTCAAATCTGTAATTCATACAGATGTTGTGCACATTACTACAATATGTGATCCTACTTCCCGCTGATTACTCAGAATATTTTATCACAGTACTGAAATAATTCTTTATAAGATAAACCACCAACTTATAAAAGAGTCTTCTGCTTTTATATCAATTTTCATGCAATTGAGTATAATTCTTCATATCATTTTCAATGTCAATCTATGAAATTTTCAAAGACAATTTGTATTTTCTATAGCTTAAATATTTCAAGGAAATGCATGTGAAATTTTCCTTTACATATTAAAAATTGTCAGGCAAAGGTTTTACCTCAAAGAGACTCATTTTATTCATAATCTATTTTCCGGTATTTTTTCTAGGACATGGATTTTTTATTTATGTATATAAGATAGTCAAAATTTCATAATTTTTCTGAGACTTTTTAATTTTGCTGAGAAAACCAAAGAGTATGTCATCCGATACATTCAATGAAACCTCATTGTGTTCGCCACAAATTACATATGGTTGGAGAAGCATAACTTTCTAATACATTCTTTTATTTCAAACTAAAATGTCATGAATGCCTAATAATATTTTAAAGAATACAAATTTACTTTAAATGTGTTATATTGTATTTAACCTTATATTTATTTGACTAGTATCTTAACACTAATTCAAGAAAATGTAATTATTTTTAAATCAATTTTTACCTCATTATCTGGGATTGTATTCATAATGTACCACTTACAGAAATATCTCAGATGTTATTTATTTTATGATTAAAATCTCGAATCCTGAGAGGGAAATGGAAAAATCGAAGATAAGAATCAAAGTTGAATATAAAAAGAATTCAATAGAAAATTCTTCTATACTGGTATGATACATGAAAATCTTTGAGCACATTTGAGACTTTATTGTTAATAAATTTAAATATCACAAAAATGGCAACAACTTTAACAAAATCATTTTCAATGACTTTTAAGTCCATTTCTTTTTCTAGCAATATTTCAATGGTAATAATAGATTGAAGTTTATCTTGGCCCACATTTACGAAGAGACATTGAAAGATCTAAATGACCTTCTCTTATTCTACTAAGAATGTCCTTGATTAATGAGGTATGCAGATCCCATTATCTATGTGATCTTCACATCAGTTCATTTTTTCCATGTGTTAATAGAAAATAGCTTATACAAATTTTTTTTCACAGAATTACATTTACACCAATTTTAATAGCTTTATACGTTTGCTAACTTAATGCATTGACAATGTAAAAATAACTCCTTAAATCTTATTCTTCTTTAAAAAGTTTGTAGTAAATTTTTATTTCTTCATCGCTTTTGATGTATATGAATCCTTTTAAGAGACAATTAAAAAAAGTCTTTGTGAAATTTTCTCAGTCAGTAGTCTTTTTTCATTGAATTGAGAACATTAAATTTTGGGCCACTCTTTCATCCATAGTAGAAATAATTTATAAACGTCTATATAAATGCATTAATCAACATCTATATAGTGTTTTAAAGCTCTATATTATGTTGTGGTTTCAGAGGTACATCTTTAAACATGTGTTGTGTGGAAAAAAATTGAAACTTGTGTTTCTCAAGCTAGGGAAATTTAAATGGATATGAATATGAAGATTTTCACTTTTTGCAAACAATTAGAGTGAGTAAGGAAAAGCCTACTAGCCTATATCTAGCCCAACTTCCTTCAACTGCAAACATAGAGATGAATCTAGTCTTCAACTAATCATGACTATTAATTACATTACTTACATATTTTGCAATTTCATAAAAATTATGAGTTCCATGAGATGCATATCATTATCTGATAGCAAAAAGAAGTTTTTCATTAATCTTCTAAGATGGAAAAGAACTCTTTTGTTGATAAGCCGTATTAGCATTCATCATTCTTTTGCGAGTTGTAACATCCTTTATATTATAAAATACAAATCACTATCTCGAATGTTAATATAAATATTTATCAGATTGAATTATATAAGTAAAAATAATCATGTATTGAGTGATGTTAGTTTATCATGTCGGAATATGCTTCACAGTTCCAAGAAACCGGGAAAAATATCTGTTAGACAACAAATTGGGAATTTTTTATAATAATAACAAATGTTATCATGAAATTTTATCTTTCTGAACCACAACAGATAAAACTTAAGAGAAAATCAGAGTTAGAAAATGAAATAACTGCACATGAAACGTTTTTATAATTAAAAGAGATTTTAATCAAGGTAATTTGATTCAGTCGGTAGAAAGAATTAAACTTTACAATGTATAACTTTAAGTGAAGTAAATTAGGGATTTTTAAAACATATATAAGATACAATAAAATTATTAATTAAAGATTAATAACCAGTGTAAAAATGATTTCTAAATTGTATGAAATGTTTCTGATACAGATTAAGTCTCAATATTCTAAGTCCAAAAATTCATTAATATAAATTAGTGAGAAATTAACGATTTATCAAAGGTATGATTAATGGTAATTTTACATTTCTTAAATAATATAACATAAAGTATCCTATTAAATGTTTCTATTTGAAAAATGCAAAAGTGTATATTTTGTTTCATGTTAATGTCACATTAAATAAACACTGGCTTTGTAAGATTACAGAATTCATGAATATAATCTAAATACATCATATTTAACAATTATACCAATTTTTCAACCAGGCAAAAAAATGCTTAAAAAATATTTTCTTACTAATCTATCAAACATTAATTAATAACTGTTTTTAGAATGGTGTTAAATACATTACATTTGCAACTCTTATGCAAGTCACATAAGTTTTACAGCTTATTATTTCCATCTTGTACTGACTGAACTTTGAATTATACGCATGAGCTTCTATTTAATGAAGAATAGTAAATTAATAAAATTTACTCAGTATTAACTGTTGCTAATTTTAATATTGCTTTAGAAGTTTTATTCTGATTTAATATAACAAACAACTCTTTTTTAAAACCATTTCAATTTTTCTTTAAAAATCGTGGATTAATAGTAATATTACTTATGATAAGGGGATTTTTTCTATAGGCAGAATCACATGTAATGGAAAATGCATTTTGAAGCAAGTTAATGGAAAAATGAAATACCAACTTTTAAGAAGGTCTAATTGGAAATTTCAGCAAGGCAACATGTTTCTCTAAGTGTTTAAATCAAGAGCTGTACTGACATGAAAAAGAATCATGTTTTATGCTACTATAGATGCAATGCAGACTTGAATTCCAATGAAAAATTATGGGGTTTTCTACTCATCAAGAGAATTAAAATAATCATCAATATAATAATACATACAATATCTTTGAAGAATGAGACAAAATTCTTAAATCTTTGCTTGAAAACCTGATTATTTGAACGTATTTATTATTTAAATTAAAAAAAATTTCAATGATATCTATCCTAATTTTATAAGATATTTGAACAGAAACTTTTAAAAGTGTTGATAAAATATTCAGTATACTTAAGTGTCATTAAAATGACGCATGTATATTTTATTCATTTATTCAACCAACTGAACATCATGTAAAAAATTATATTAATTACAATGAAATCATAAGAATACAGTGATTTTTTAATTTTATAACATTGTATTTAATAACACAGTACATTCAACAGCAATTATTTTAATTTTACAAAATGTCTTTGGAATAATAGA
The DNA here is from genome assembly GCA_037975125.1 of Latrodectus hesperus. Lineage (NCBI taxonomy): Eukaryota > Metazoa > Arthropoda > Arachnida > Araneae > Theridiidae > Latrodectus > Latrodectus hesperus. The sequence goes on along the minus strand of CM075856.1, from coordinate 12,457,859 downwards.
AAATATTTACACCAAATTTTTCGGCTGATGTAGAAATTAGCTTTTCTTGGATGTTAAAACTATGTTCTAGATATAGTTTTGTTTTATCTCTTTTATTTTGGAAATAACGAAAACGTATTTTGTGTAGACATTTACATACAAAGCAAAAACTCGATCAGATCTTACAAAAATTGTTTCAATAGTTATAATGATTTGTCAAAATACTCATAGGAAAATTTTATACATACCTGCAGCATTTAGATTAATTTCCAGTAACCTCCTTCGCTTACTTTTTGATAAATAAGTAACATCAGTGTCAGTTTCTAAATATAATATATGTAATCATTGTTATTTGTCAACAATTTATGCCATAGTTATAAGAGACAGCAAAATATTTCTCACTTTAATAGCATATTGCTGGAAAGCAATGATTAACTTAAAATTGAATTAACTAATATTAAAAAACAATAAATAATATTTTCTGAAAAAAAAAAGAAAAGAAATTTAAACGAAAAAAATTTAAAGTTGAAAGCACTGTATTTCAGCTATTAAACGTTTTTAGAATTCATAATGTTAATATATATGTAAACAACGTATTTTTTATTTAAAATTCCTCAAGATCTCAAAATCCCATTTTTTTTGTAAATAATTTGTCGTATATAACATAGCATAACATGAAGTACAAAATATAATATCATGAGAAAAATTAGAACTAAAATAATTTTTATGAGGAAATTCATGTCACATAGAACAAAAATATCTGAGTGAGAAACTTAAAATATTTTATGCTTTTTGGGATACTTCTATGAGGGTCAAACTGGAAATTTTAGGAAGACAATGCTGACTTCTAAACAATTAAATTGATTTTGGAAAGAAAGAGTCAACGTTTTTTTGTGCCAAAGACATTATCAAGATTTGAATTCCATTAAAAACTTATGGCAGTTGGCTCATCAAATATATGCAACTCAATAAAATATGGATTATTCAAAATTATTTAGAAAAATGGTAAATCAATATATTTTTAATTTTGTAATAGATATTTAAATGGAAAATTTTGATAGTATTGATAAAATATTTAATACCAATTAATATCACATACAACATTATACGTATATATTTTATTTTTAATTTATTCAAAATATTGAGAATTTCATTTAAAAAATTATATATAAAAATTATATTTGTAATGAAAATCGTAATATATATATATATATATATATATATATATATATATATATATAGCGCCATTTTAGTTTTGTAACAACACTGTAATAATAACATGGCATATTTTGTGGTAATTACTTTAAAAAACATATAATGTCCTGCAAAACATAGAAACACATGCCTCAATTTGTTAGCTGATACAGAAACCAGCTTTTTTTTTAGATGTTAAAATTAATTTGCAGACATAATTCTGTTTTTTTTTTTTTTTTTTGTAAGTTGAATTCAATAAAAAGTGTTTTATCGACAGTTGCATGCAAATGCAATAACTCACCCGGTATAACAAAAGTAAATTGAATAATTTAATTTATTAATCTACTGTTACCAAATATGCAAAGTTCGTATACACACTTTCTGCATTTGCAGTATCTTTCTCAACTGCTTCCGTATTTCTCTTTTCTTCACATATTTCATCAATATCTACATTAAAACGTAACATATCAGCATCAGGAACACAGTAATCATTATTAACACAGAAGAATGATATGCTATTTTTTACTTTCTATTATGGTATTGTTAAAATTATACATTTTGATTTATTTCTAATAAATTTTCTGCTTACAATTTAAGGAAAGTTTCACATACTTTTAACAAGAAATATGTAGTTGCTAAGAAATAAAAACAAAAATATGCAAGGAAAACAGAAATGACTTAATATTTTAATTTAAAATTTTAAAGAAATTTAAACTTTTAGATTTCTACCATTACTCAGTTTTTGGAATTCATTTATTACATGGAAATATTTTGTGCTATATTTATAATGAATTATGGAAATAATTTAACTTATTATCAATCTAGAAATTTTAAGGAGGATAAGACTATTTCCTGATTTTAACTAATACAGATACTTTGTCATTTTGTAAAAACATTAATAAACTTGGCCAATAATATTTGTGTTTAAAAACTTTTACTTACAAGATGAAATGACTTACAGGGCACCTAATGGTGGAATTCGAATGTTTAAGGGTCCTCCCAAATATTTAAGATATAACTTCATATGTACAGCAAAGGATTATTTTAGTTTCAATAACAATATAACAGGCAAGAATTTCAAAAATTAAAATAGACAGAAAAAAAAAAGAATGAGAGGAACAAACCTAGACCATTAGCAATTCAAAATATTTTAATTTGCAACATCATTAACATATTCTCTAATTGTATTAATCATATTTTAATAAAAAATTGAGAATTAATAACCAAAAACTACTCTGTTAAAATATAGAACAATTCATTTTATAGACAATGTTTCACTTTATCAGAATAAGTAAGGCACTTTGCAAAATGAAGCAGATTATGCATATATTAGAAATTTAATATTAATGCATAGAATTTTCTCATACATCTCACATGAAAAATAATAATATATTTATTTTTTATAATTTTGTTCAGCAATATATTCAAAAAAATTCACAATTCAATGAATTCAATTGCAGATTCACAAATTAATTGGTTCCAATCTTATTAAAATTGCATACAAACCTTTCATAATATGATCTTTGTCTCCCTTAAGTTGTGTATTCTCCATTTTATTCTTCAAGTCACCATATTCACATTCTACAATAAATTACAGCTCATTATTATCAGAATAATAACCAAGGTGGGACTTGCTATCATTTCTAGCGATTGCGATTTTGGAGAAATATGGATTTTGTCAGACAGCCACAGTGCACTGCAACATCTCAGTGTCTGGTCCTCTACAAATGATGAAACAAGTTTATTCTGCTAAAATTGAAATGATTCCCCAAGACCATGATGTACATCTCAAATGGATTCCATCCCATGTAAATATTAGGCAATGAGTATGATGATGCATCCCATGTAAATAATGGCAATGAGATCACAGATCAACTGGCCAAAGAGGGCAGAGAGGAAGATATACCCATTGGTTCATCATTTACATATCATTAATTTTACTGTAATGAAAAATCTAGACTACATTCAATTTGGCAAATTCCACCAACACACCAATGGAACTCTGGAACATCTTCTGCAACTCTTTTGGAAATAAAATGTGACAAAAAATCTCAAACTGCTTAGGCCAGATTCTTAAGTGGACATCTAAAATGTTTATCTTTTGAACGTGGTACAAAAAATTATCCTCTTTGTAAAAAATGCTGCAACTATCCAACCTCACTGAAAGATATTCTAGGTTGCAACGGACTTTCCAGGGAGGATTTATCCTCAGATCCCTTGCTAGTTATTGACTTTCTAACTGTAAGTAATTTTTTGGAGTTGATCTGGCTAATATCAGATCTTTAAAGAGGATAAGCCAACAACAACAACAATGATAATAATTCGTCACATACATTTAAGCAATATTCTTATTCTTTTTAATCATTAAAATTAAATTTGTATAAAATTGAGGCTTTTATTTACTGAAACAATTGTAACTCTCTCTCAAATTTTAACTTTTCTCAAGTAAACTACAGGGCTTTAAAATTGTTAAATCAAGAAGGTGACACATGAAATTTACATGATAGAAAGATATTATGAAATTTTTATATATTTTGTTAAGCAATATATTCAGCAAAAAAATTAACAATACATAAGAAAAAAATTCACAACTTAATGAATTCAACTGCAGTTTCATAAATTAACAGATTCCAATCTTATTAAAATTGCATACAAACCTTTCATAATAGGATCTTTGTGCCTCTCAAGTTGTGTATCTGCCATTTTATTATCCTTTAAGTTATCATATTCACATTCTGCAATAAATTGCAGTTTGTTATTATCAGAATAATAATTAATCACATTTAAACAATATTTTTATTCTTTTTAATCATTAAAAGTAAACTTATTATATAAAATTAAGGTTTTTATTTACTGAAACAGTTGGAAATCTCTCTCAAATTTTAACTTTTTTCATGTAAACTGTAAGGCATCAAAATGGTTAAATCAAGAAAGTGACACATGAAATTTACATGATAGGAAGATATCATGAGATTTTTATATATTTTGATAAACAATGTATTCAACAAAATATATATAACAATACATTAGAAAAAAATCATAATTCAATGAATTCAATTGCAGTTTCATAAATTAGTAAGTTCCAATGTAATTAAAAATTGCACACAAACCTTTCATAAAAGTATCTTTGTTCCCCTCAAGTTGTGTGTCCTCCATTTTATCCTTTAAGTCATCATATTCACATTCTGCAATAAATTGTAGTTTATTATTATCAGAATAATAATTCATCACATTTAAACAATATTTTTATTCTTTTTTTTATAATTTAAAGTAAACTTATTACATAAAATTAAGGCTTTTATTTATTGTAACAGTTGGAAATCTCTCTCAAATTTTAACTTTTTTCAAGTAAACTGCAGGGCATCAAAATTGTTAAATTAAGAAGGTGACTCATGAAATTTACATGATAGGAAGATATGAGATTTTTATATATTTTGTTAAACAATGTATTCAACAAAATATATTTAACAATACATTAGAAAAAAATCATAATTCAATGAATTCAACTGCAGTTTCATAAATTAATAAGTTCCAATGTAATTAAAAATTGCACACAAACCTTTCATAAAAGTATCTTTGTCCCCCTCAAGTTGTGTATGCTCTATTTTATCCTTTAAGTCATCATGTTCACATTCTGCAATAAATTACAGTTCATTCTAATAAGAATAATAATTCATCCCATTTAAGCAATATTGTTATTCTTTTTAATCTTTAAAAGTAAACTTATTATTTAAAATAAAAGGCTTTTATTTACTGAAACAAATGGAACTCTCTCTCAAATTTTACCTTTTTTAAAGTAAACTGCAAGACATTAGAATTGTTAAATCAAGAAGGTGATACATGAAAGGAAGATATTATGATTATTTACAATTTCTAATTGACTCAATATCATTGAGTATAAATGATGCTATAGCAATATGTGGTAATTTGAATAGATTTTTTTGGAACTATCATTAAAAATTTCTTGAAATTGTAAACATTTACTACTTTTAGTATAATTCCCCAATAAAGAGCATTTTACAATTTGCTTTTATTTTAAGGGTAGCAATTTTAATGGTCAGAATTCACTATTTTAAGCAGGCAAATAGAAGGAAAGAGAGTTTTCACTATTTCATCACAATGCATTTTTTGGCCTTTAAGTTAAAATGAGGAGACTCAATATTCTTCGCACTTTTCATTACTTTATTTCATACTAAGTTCATTAATAAAATAAAAATCTATAGATTTTTCCTTAAAAAATATTGATTCTATATTATTTGTACAGTGCACTGAGCTATATTATAATTTATTAACCCTATATTATAATGGTGGTGGTTTCGATTACAAAACACCTCTATTTTGTAATCTATAATTTTTTTCCAATATTTTTTGTTTCTCAAGAATTGCAGTGTTAAATTTTTTACATAGAAATAAATCATAGTACATTCACAGTTCATTGGAGAACCAATTTTAGAATAGTTTATACAGAACAACAGAGTAGAAATAATAGAAAATTTTGTAATAGTAGAATTTGTTTCGAATTACCAAATTAATAACAAAGACTGCATATTGGTATGATTTAAGTTTATACCTGTATTATATAAAAAGCAATGTAAATATAAATATATATATATATAAAGTAGGATGAAATTCGTATTTTATAAATTGTGCTTTATATTTTAGGATAATTAATGTAAATTTTTTTTTATTATATTAAATTATTTTTTTTTATTTTCAATGAATGAGTTTTATCTACTGCTAAGGCAATATTATAAAATAATATTTAAGAATTTCTGATCAGTGAAAAAAGTAGAAAGATACATGCAAAAACATTCTTTCTTATTTTGGAATATGTAGCAATTTAATATGTTGAAAACATATTTTTTAAACTTTTTTTCCTTTGAAAAGATATATTTTGTTAAAAAAAAATCCTCAATTTCTGTTCAGTTAAAATACCTAGGAGAAATTCTTGAAGTTAATTTCAAAATAGCCAAATTTTGACCAAAATAACCCCACACAATAAAAAAAAATGTGGAAGCATTGAAAAAGCACAGGATTAAGCTGGAATCACACATGGAATCATAAGAATACTTTACAACTACATAAACACGTTGGAAACGTTCATATTGAAGAAAAGAAGCACCATCCTAAATAGATTGAAAGGCACATTGAAACAATATATGACAATGATTCGAAACCAGAAGGCAAAAAATAGTCTGATTGGTTGGCTTTTCATAAGGTAAATACTGAGAATAATGTAGACTTTTTGTAGACAAAACCTTTTCCAGTTACTCATGACTAGTTAAATAAATTCTAAATTTCCAGTAGCCTTTTTTTACACTTTCACATTTTTTATGTAAATAATTAAGGAGGAGCATAAATAAAAATTATGTGTTGGTTGGCTTTATGGTCCAAAAAAATTGGGAGTCAGAGGATACTTATACTATGGGTGAAAAATTATTTTTCTTCTATGCTCCATGAACAAAAAGAATGGTTTTGAAGTCAGAAGAATTAAAGCAATTCAATGTTCAAACATTTAAAGGGTAATTCATTTTGGGTAAAATATTAATTTTTTTTAAAAAGAAAACACAGAAAATCAAAATATTAAGACCATGAAGTTTATAAAAGCAATACAAAGGTATGCTTGAATTATAAAGCAAGTTTTCAAAAAATGAATAGCACTTTCAGCATTTGAAAAATGTCTCAAAAATTTAGAAAGTACAAATTAAAAATCAAAATATGAAAGTCTTGCAATGCTAAATATTTATAATTAAGGCTAGATTGCCACTTTGATAATAAAATTATTAAATATGTATGTATGTATATATATATATATATATATATATATATATATATATATATATATATATATATATATATATATATATATATATATATATATATATATATTGTCTTATTATAATTAATAATTTTAATCAATGAAAATGTGATTACATCAAATTTCTCAAAGTTAGAGCCATAAATGCTATAAAATAGATAAAAACTTAAAGATACCCAGTAAGATTTATATTCTTGACTCATGAAGAAATTTTATTTGCTATAGTTAAAATAAAGATAACAAATTTAAGAACCAAATGTTGTGTGTGCTACATAAAACAAAATAAGTTATTTGAACTTTCTAAAATGACTGGTAACATATAAGATTAATATCGTTAAATACTTAAAGAAATGTAAAAAGCTATGGTGATAATGACGACACATTCAGAAGGTTGTTATCAAGTACATCATGCTCATTAATAAGGTGCATGTACATTAACTCTTCATATTAATAATAAAGTTTCCCCATGCAAATAACATTTTTTCATAACTCAGGCACTAATTGGAATTCTGAGAACAAATTGAATAGTGATAATCATTAAATGAAGTCAAAACAATAATAGTTAAACAGCTGAAGATTTACTTAATTTCTTATCACTAATTACATTGGTAAAATGGTTAAAGTTATTCCTCAAACCTTGATAATTAATTTAATTTTGTCAATACATAGCCACATTTATAAATTATTTCAGTCACTTTGGATTTTTACTCATTAGAATTTCAAGTCACTCCTTCTAACAGTCACTTTTTTCAGAAAGTTAGGTGGTTTTTCTTCAAAAGTTTTACTAAAATGTAGAGAAACAATGATGAACTGAACTTTAAATTTATCAACTAATATTCATGACTGAATAGATAAAAAGATTATTGAAATAGATTAAAAGTTAAAACCGGTAAAAGTAAGGTAATTGCTCTCAGAAATCAAAACATTTATTTCTCGAATCGATTGAAAAATTTATGATTTGCAATAAGTAAAAAGGGTAGCAGAAGTTATCAATAGTGCGATTTTAAACAAAGGAAAACCTGGATCCCTTTTTAAATGACTCACTGTTTTTTTACAATACTCAATCATAAGATTCTTCTTAAATACTCTTAGAGTCAAGCAATAATTTTCATTGATAGAAGGTAATTTTTGTTTGAAATTCAAAGACCACTTGATTTAATAAGTGGCAGAAAAAAATATACACATGAATTCTGAAGTGCAGGATCAGGGCTACATTTATTTAACTGTAGCAGATGATTAGATTGAGAAGTGAAAATTTATGTGTGTAAGATAATGTTTTCTTCACATTATATTGTTCTGTTTTGTTAGAAAAATTGTCACAACTATTAGTTAGAAACTTTAGACAAAATACTTCCTAATAGCAGACATATTTAAATATTATTTGAGTAGAAAAATATATTATAATACATAGAATTCAAATATACACAAGTTAATTTGGAATTGAGTTATATTTTATGATTAATATTAATCGAGGTATATATCTATAAATTAAATATATTTTCATCAACACAACAAAGATTATTATTTTTGATAACAATTTCTTAATGCTGATAAGTTGATGAATACGAGAATCTCTCTTCGATATAAGAAAAAATCTTGATTATGAGATATTTGTAATAGAGAGCTTCCATCCACTTTTTTTTTGCTTTTAAGTTTTTATGACACAAAACATGAAATTTAAGAAAAAATGGAACATTAGATAAAATGTTAGTTTTAGTTGTGTCCATTAAAATAAGATATGTCAGAATTTTACAAGATATACTAGGGTTTAGTGTTACAAAAATGATTTACACTGGCTAAAGTAGAATTTGGCATGCAAATGAGTGACTACTAGGCTCAGAGGAGTTGTGAAAGTTATGAACAGTATTGAAAATTACAAGCTTGAAACAATACACAATAAATGTTCAAATGTAGGAAGATGATATAAATTAGTAAAGCTTCTCATGTTTAAAACAGAATTGATTATCTTAAATAAATTTTGTATTTTTATTCTGTACAGTTAAAAATTTTCATAGCTTAACTTTTAGTTAGAAAATAACTTTAGGAAATGGCTAATAATCACTAACATTAGCTAAGCAAAATACCGCAAAATTTCCGCATGCAATGAAAAAAAATTCTATATAATATTATTATTAAACTTTTTTAAAAACAGCTTTTTTTAATTTAATATGATAATTAACAGACAGTAAGAAAATAAGTAATGATAATTAGTAAGATATTTTCATTCCTTCTACAGAATCACTAAATAATAAAATATAAACACTTTAAAAACTTAAATATAATACAATTATTGTACAAATTATTTAGAAATAATTACTATCTACAGTTAAAAAAGAAAAATAATTTTTTATCCTTTTTAAAATATATTAATTCTTCTACCACAAAATTAATATTAATATTAAAAAATTAAAGTTTGTCTCAAATTTAAATCTTAATAACCAACACAGATCTTCATAAAGTAAATATCTATTATATAATAGGCTAGCTAAAGATTCAAATTATAAATCTAAATTTGTTCAAATTTTGTTTTTAATGTGAACTTTTAATGGACATAGATTTTCTGAAGTTCAGAGGCAAAGAAATGAGACAGGCTTTCACTTCAAGGTAGGTATAATAACTAAGAGATATTCAAGACATATGAACTTAAATTTGTTCAAATTCTATAATTGAACTAATTTATACTTGAGATGGCATATTTTCTTTTGATATAGAAGCTTTTTTTTTTTGAAATAATTTTTTATGATTTTTATCTAACTAACATTATATTTATTTTGCCAAGTAAGCAAATATTAAAAGCTTTAAAAAGCATTAAATATTTTACAAGTAATCTTCAGATGGTAAAAAATGAATGTCTGTTGGCTTTTAAGTTTTGAATATAAATGTGATATGTATACAAAATTTGATTTTCTTGTTAGTTACTGATCCTCATATGAAAAATATTCAACACTGGAAGTAAATTTAACAAGTAATTTTTATTTTTTAGAAGTTTCGTTAAATTTTATCAGAGAAAAAATACATAAAATGAAGCATAAATTCATAATGGAACAAATATCATTAATAACACAGAAACAGACAAGATATTCCACATTTATTACGTTGTGGTCTACTAAAATGCATTATAATTATCCAGCTACATATTAATTAACTAGGAATTCACAAAATATAACACTGCCTCCTCCATGTTATGGTAAAAAATTGTCATCAGTCTCCATTTAAAATTATGTGGATGATAAGTGCAATATTAAGTATCTTTTCAAGAAGTCAAGCTTGATAAAAGAGCTGGAAAAGAAGAACATACTATTTGATGAAATTTATATTTATCTAATGATGCCATTTAAATTTGGAAAACTTATTGCAGTTAACTCTAATTCTGAAGTAACAACTATTTTAGCTTTATGTTGTGTTGAGTTTTGTCAAAAAAATAAGGATGTTGTAGCTTTTTTCTAGTTTATATCTGACTGCTTATATGCTGAAATATACTTGGCAAGTGCTTGTATATGTTTACTAAAATAATTTTGTGATATCATGAGTAATTTATCATAAATCCATTAAATATGAAATTTGTTTACACAGTTGCATGGTGGTGAATCCTTTATTGCACATTTATTTTGTCCAGAGAAAAACTGTTTTTCATACTTCAAGTAATGCTTTAAATCTATTGCATGGAATGAACTGTGTTGCACAATTTTTAAATAAGGAAAAATCGAGCCTACATCCAATGGTTACAAAACTGTTCATTCATCATATTTCAACATGATTATGAGTGTATAACATCCTTCAAGCAGTCAGCACTGTTTGAATGACCTAATAGCAACAATTATAGGCGCAAATGAAAATATTTTTTGCTTTTAATTGAATTGAGCACTTCAAACACAAAAGATGTAAAAAACTCATGTGATTAAAGGCAAACGTGATATGATGTCAAAAGAAACATTTTGAGATTTTCAATTTACAATACAAACTGTGATCTAAATAGTTTATTATGCATTTGAAGTGCTTGGCAAATTTCAAACAGATTATTTAGAGGTCATTTTAGTGAACACCCACAAATGAGTATTGTGAATCATATGTGTATTGTATGCAGACTTTTGAATCAAGAAAAAAAAATGGAAGCACTTGAACTCATTACTTTAACTTTATATACCAAAAAGAAGGTAAATTTCAATGAAAATATTTAAATTTTGAATATGAAGATTTGAAATATTATACAATACCTAAGCAATTTTAAGATGCTTTAAACACTTCAGATGCTGAAATCACAGAAGTAATGTCAATTCGTATTTATACAACAGCAAATGTTGTTTATAAATAGTAATTGAAATTAACTTGTATGACATGCATTTTCAAACTTGTAATAGATAAAATTTTAATTTTTGAATGTTCTTAAGAAGTTTGCAATTATTTAAGTTTGATTGGCAAGCATGTTGTTAAAAGGCCCCTAGAATTTTTAATATTTGTTACTATTAATGACTGTCAAATATTTTAAAATTTAATACACAAAATTTGTAAAAGTTCTTTTATTAGTAATCCTAATTAAAAAAACTATTTATTTGAGAATTAATTGGTTTTCTACTCAAAAATAAATGCAAATGTGGTGTTTAGCATATTAATATTCATAAAAAAGTGCTTCTCTGGTTAATCTAATATTTTTCGGAAGAATTTTATTAAGATAAGGAATGATAAATGTAATACTATAAAACTTTAAGACAGATAATTTCTACACTAATTATTAGTTCACCAAAATTATGGTTTTATTTAATAATTTTTAATTTTGCTGTTTACTTCTAGTGTTTCACATTTATTGTAAAATGAAATTAATAATTTGATTTTTGTTTTAAGAAAAGAAAAATTAATTTCAAGATTTGATGGATTATTCTACTACATAAAAATAATTTTTTAATCAATATTTTAAAATTTCATTTGATGTTATATAATGTAATTACATGGAATTTTGAAATATGCTTCAAACAATTGCCAATTATTTCAACAGTGCTATTTTAACTACATAATGTTAAATAATCAAATTTGAAATATATTTTGAAATTCAAAATATTTTATTTTTTGTAAAATGTATAATAAATTTATAAATTTTTTAAATACATATGGCTTCAAATTATAATTTTATATAACAAAATTCTTTTAAAATTTAAAATATTTTTCTGTAGGATTGCATATATTTTTTATGTAAAAGTATTTATATAAATTGTATTATTAAAGATATACTAAAAATATGAAACAGGCAAGATACCTTTTATAATGAGTGATAAGTAGTCTTTTCTGCCTTATGAAAATTTGTTTTAAATGATTTTTAATTTTATTAAATTTTTACATATTTCTGCACATATATATGTAATATTAATTATTAGCAAATTGTTTTTTAAAAATTCATTTTTAAAGTCTTGATATACATTAACATATAAAATATTGATATACATTAACATTATATAAAAAGGATCAGTAGCTATAAATATAGAAAATGCTATAAGAGTTATGCAAATATAAAATTATTTTATAAAATGTTATATATTTTTTGTACAAATTGTATTTATGTAAATAAAATTATGAAATTTCGATTCTTACTTTCTTTCACAAAGCATGTATATTATAACTTAACATAATTTTTATTTGAATTTTTGAATAATTATTTATACTGATTCACTGAGGAAAATACAAGAGTATTCTTAGTATAATAACTGTTTTTATAAAAATATTAAATCTTTTAATCATTATTTACTATGAATGATCTGAAAATTATTTTACTAATAATCTAAGTCATTTCTTAAATCTAATTTTGTATTTAATTTTAAAATAATGGTCACTAACAACAGATTGTTTTATTATCAATTTATGTTGAATAAAATACCAATCATAGACAATCATAAAATGTTTGCTGCACATATATATAATAATACTATTGTGATATTAAAAATTCAGAAAAATGATTAATATTTTGTTGAATTTCAATTGGTAGAAATATGTAAACTAGTAATAGTTTTAATAAGTTAAATAATATTAATGAGATAGTTTAGTTACACATAAAAAAAATTAATATATTCTCATTTCGAAAATAATTTTATTATTTAAAATAAAATTACTTGTCTCTGAAAATTTTAATTATAGTTTATTTATTCACACATTGTTAGAATGACATTATAAAATGATAGAAATGACATCATTTATTTTGTTAAAGCAGTGATTATTTTGATATTCTCAAGAGCTAATTACTGTAACCCAATTTTAAGAACTGTTGTATCACAATTTGATTTTAAATAACAATAATATATAAACTTTATAAATAAGCAGTTGAAATGGGTCAAATTAAAATTTTCAATGTATTTTTCAATATATGAGACCACTTCTGTCATATTAGGAAAGTTTGCAACTCGAATAGTGAGAGAAAGAAGTGTCCCATTGCCCCGGTTAAATCCCAACCACAAATGAACAATCGAAATGGATATTGCACATCCAGCATCTGCTTGATTTCTGTCACAGTGGAATTTTGCAGATTTTTATGTTTTTTGCTTTGTGACACATGAATGCAGACTATTACTCTAAAAATCCTCCAGGGAGACAATTACATGGTATACATTAAAATGCTTTAGTAATAAATAATTTAAATAAATATTATAAGTAAGTTATATTTTGCTGAAACATTTAGAATTCAAAGAATGTCGAGAAATGAAACTTTTTATGTTTTCGTTTAAAAATGACATTAGAAAAATATTAAATTTACAAACCTATCGAATACTTCTTTTTAAAAAAAAACAGAAGTGTATTCACACAGTTTGAAATGATGTATTAAGATTAAAAAATTGATTCATAATTCAATGACAAAGTGAAATATGATCTGGACTGTTGATTGAATATAAAATCCACTGTTAAAAGAAAGTTTTAAATGAAATGTATATTACACATTTGATTTCAGAAGGATTCCATTTCTTCAATGTTCTGTTTTCACTAAAATAACTCTAGTTGGACAAATAAATTAGGATTTCTATTCATTAATTATGAAAAATACATAGACATTATAATAAAATTCCATTACTTTTCAAAGTTAATTACAGCTGAATAATTCATGTGCATTGAAATGATATATAAAGTTTGAAAAAATCATTGATTGATAAAATATGCTAGCGATCTGAAATTTGATATCTGCGAAAAAACTATTGGAAAATATAATTTTAGCTGATGGTGTTAAATAAAATTATGGTAATCCCAGTATGGAACATGAATTGTCAACAAATATAAGCTTTAAGGAAGAAAATGAAATAATATTTACATAGGGTAGATAAATTTCATTAAATATTAATGAAAAAATAAGGGGAAACGAAAACTTATCTCTAACATTAGTTTGCCCAAAGTAATCAATATTTCATGTTTCATAACAGAATCAGGGGACTTAAGATTTGGAAAATTGACGGAGCAAATCTATCACTAATATAATTAGAGGAATAAAAATAAAATAATACTTTCAACAATTTGAGTACTAAAGAATTATTTTTGAATTTATTGATACAATGTGGAAATTGTAAAAAAAAAGACAAATTGTTGAAGCATGTTATATTTGTTTTATAAAAATTCACTAAATAAACAGAATATTATACAAAAAATTTAAGATTTTAAAAATATTGTAATATTATATTTATGTGGCTGATGAAAATTCAGATGTAAATCTTTCTATATGAAATTTAATATATAATATTCAACATTCCATTTTTATCTCAACAAGGTTGAACTAATTATATGGACATCTTTAATGTTAAGATGCTTTCACTTATAACTATTACTTAATGTTAAAACTTACAACTACTATACCTCATATTTCTTTATCATAATTTATTCATATTAATTATTAGTAATCATTCATTTTTATAGTTTTTTTTGAAAATTAAAAAAATCATTCTCAAACATGTCTAATAACTAGATGATCTTCACAATTGTTTTTGAAAAAAATTGAACAGATGATGCATTCAATTACTGACTAGTAAAAATTAAATTACATATAGATTAGAAGAGTTATCAATGAAAAGAAATTCATTTTGGTTTTAAGTCATCAAAGATTATTTCACAAAAAGGTTAGGGATAAACCAGCAACCAATAACTGTTCTGAATATTGTTTCCAGTATGAGTGTTATTGTAAACATACATATCATGAATATTTATATATAGATGCAAGGACATATTCGAATCTTAAGGTAAATAACCATAACCATGCAAATTAACAGTCAATTCAATCAAAATATGATAAGAATACACACCATTCCTAAGTTGAGAATAATCCTGTGTTGTTTCTGTATCCATCTGTATTTCAGAGAACTGAAATTGATCGACTCCTGCATTAAAAACACAAGATGATATTGTAAGAAGAGTTACAACATTTTATTGCTTATGTAAAATTATTATATATGATTTGGTACATCTTAGAGTAAATTTATATACATTATGAAACAAATAAGAATATTTGTAAACATTTTCTCAATATAGTTATTATTTAACGAATAAATTTAATAAATATTTTTTTAGTGAGCACAGTAAAAAGAAGAAAGAATATAGTCAACCCCAAAAAAAAGTACTGCAATGTTATAATGAATGAAAAACGCATCGTAAAAAAAAGTATTACAAATAAACTACAATTTAATTCTAAAGACAAATTATGTGCAAGTTTAAACATTTGTAGCATTTAGTTACAAATATAGAATTTCATTTTACAACATATTGTTAAAGTATATTAATATTCCACTATCAAAATATTCGAGATTTCTAAAATATTTATCGCTTTTTATTACCTTGGACAAGGTAAAAGGTTGCAATTAGTACAGGCAAGGTAATTGCTGTTAGAAATTAAAACATTTATTACTGGAATCGATTGAACAATTAATGATTTGCAATGTGTGAAAATGGTGGCAGAAGTTATGATTAGCCAAAATTTAAATAAAGAAACACTTGTATCCATTTTTCACAGAGTTAATTTTTTTTTCAACAAAATTTATTCATAAGATTTTCTTAAAGTCTCTTAGAATCTCACAATAATTTTCTTTGATAGGGTACATTTGTTTGAAATTTAAAGACCACTTGATTTAATAAAGGGCAGAAAAAGAATGTATACATGAATTCTCTAGCTTAAGACTAAGACTACAAATATTTACCTGCAAAAGGTAATTATATAAAGCATGGAAAACTTATACGAGTAAGTATGTTTTCTTTATATTACATTTTAAATAGCTTTCTGTTAGAAACTTAAGATATAAACTTAACATTTACATCAATTCAACCATGATTATTATTTTTAACAAATCATGTAACCTGAAACATGAATGCAATTTTTTAAAAGCAATATTAACCAAGTTGCTTGGCATTCTATATCAAGGGATATTATTAAGGGTTTTAGACCTTATGTGAGATTCAAGGATGCTACACTCACCAACCTTTTTGCAAAAAGAAAATTGTTGTATACAGAAATTGTTAATTCTAACAGCATCACTGGCAGGATTAAACTTAAGAAATTAAATGCAGAAATCAAACAGCACTACATCACACAGAAAATAGAGTCTTGGAAAACTGTGTAGCAGCACTGACGTTAGAACTCCTAACTCAAAAGTATAGCGGCTTGTCAAATTCTTCAGCAATGACCAGCCTCAGGTGAATAACACTAACATTGTCCTAGACAGCAACGGCCAATTTCCACGGGATAATAAATCTGCTGCTGACATTATTGGTAAATTTAATAAAAGTATAAGTACCTTGTACTTTGATAAAAATGACAAATCGATGAAAAAAGACTGTCAGAAAAATGACCCATAAATGCTGCACCTCCTCTTCGGGAGATCCCGGTTTCTATGATAATTTCTCAATTCTAGAGCTGAGTGTCGCTCAGGAAACTATGAACTGTAGAAAATACTCTGGTCCTAATAATATACATGGCCACATGATTCAACATATAAGTGATACAGGAAAACAGAGATTATTGGAGCTCTTAAATCTTTCATGGAGAATGGGTCATCTGCCTTGGGATTGGAAAAGGACCATTATCATCCCAGTTGAAAAACCTGGAAAGCATGCTATCTTTTTGACTTCCGCTTTTTGTAAGCTCTTGGAGAGATTTATTTTGGCCAGATGAAATTTTTATTTGTCCACAAATGGCCTGCTCCCTAGGGAGCAATATGGATTTAGACAAAGTCATAGCACCATTGATCAGATATTATTTTTCCACTAAAATATCAGGGATTTTTAGAACCTTAAGCCTTCTAAAAATACTGCAGCTGTCCTTTTGGACATGCCCAGGGCTTTTAACAGAGTCTGGAAACAAAAATTAGTTACTAAACTTTATGACATTTTTGGTATTAGGGGTAGACTTCTGCCTTGGATCTCCAACTTTTTAGAGAATAGATCTATACAAGTGAAATATAAAAATACTATATGTGATCCTTTCGGACTGAGTCATGGCCTACTGCAGGGATCAGTTCTAAGCCTGATACTTTTCTCATTATATGTTACTGGGCTTGAAGAGGTAGTCAATAAATACAATAATGTGGGACTATTTGCCGATGATGTCCTTCGGTCTTCTGATTCTGATGTAGAAAAAATTGAGACTAATCTCAACAATGTTCTTGTTGAGATCTGTACATTTGCTCAATCACATAAACTGATTTTCAATAGCTCAAAGTCAACAGTACTTTTTTTTACCACTAATAGGGATATCTATAATTACTAACTAACAGTTTTTATGAATAGCAATCAATTATGTTATACAAAAAATGCCAAGTACCTGGGGTATATTCTAGACCAGGAGATATTGAGTAACAGACATATAGAAACTAGGGTAGACAGATGTAGAAAAAGACTTAATATTCTCAAATATAGTTCTGGGCATGACAGGGGTGCAGACGCTAGTACCCTAAGGACAACATACACTTCACTGGTCAGGCCTATTTTGGAATATGGAATCTCGATATACAGGGTATTCTTTTTTAAACTGACAGTGTTTGGAGTGTTCTGTAGCGCGATTTAATTGCCAAAATGACACCAAACTTGGTATTTAGGCTAATTAAAACATAGGAAAAAAGATTCCGTAAAAAAAAAAAGTTAAGTTTCAAAAATCGCCCATAGGGCATTTCGTGACGCTGTTGTAGTTTAAAATAACGATAATTAGCATAAAGCATGGGTATCAATGAAAAATGAAAATGTTGTGCAATGACAGTGCCTGCAATAGGGGCTATAAAAGCAAGTAGTAATCAGCTCCGACAAATAATCTCAGCTGAAGTAAATGAGATCCAGTGGCCATGTCTCTCACGTTACCGGAACATTCGTTTATGTTGGTGGAGTATCAAATTTGTCTATTCTAAAGGTCGACATAACAAAGACAGTGCGGAATATTCCTCGTGATATGTCACGTACGGCTGTGGAGAACGTTTTGCACAGAATGCACGGTGTTATTTCTGAGAACGGAGCTCACTTAAAATGTGGTCTAATTCCTCACCAGGGAAGTTAATGTAATAAATAAACATTAAAAATTTAATTGTACGATTGTATGTGTCAGCATTTCTCTTTTCTCACATTTTATACATTGTTAAGTGCCACAAAATAACCTAGTGGCGCTTTTTGGAACTAAAATTTTTTTCACGGAATCATTTTCCCAGTGTTTTGATTAGTCTGAATACCAAGTTTGGTGTCATTTCGGCCATTAGATCGTGCTACAGGGCGCTCCAAACACTGTCACTTTAAAAAAGATCACCCTGTATTTCTGTGTGTCTGAGGCTAACTTAAATAAACTAGGACAAGTACAATTGAGCGCAGCAAGAATAATCACTGGTCTTGTTAGTGTTGCCCTAACAGTATTGTATTGTACGAGAGTGACTTACCACCCCTCTCTTTGAGAAGAGGTTACCGCTTGATTAAATACTACAAAAAGCTATTTAGTTATAATGATCAACACAAAACTTTTGCCTACCTCCATTCTTGGAGCAATAAAAAGCCCTTAAAGAAACATAGTCCTTTTTCCATGGCTTATGATATGGGCTTGTTTTCTTTTAAAGTGGAATCTCATTCCTTGAGGCCTTTCCCCTATTTTCAGTTGGACTCTGATCAAATTCATTTTCATACAGAGCTTTTGACTAGAATGAGTAGAGTCTAATATACCAGATTTTATTAAGCAGATGGCTCTTGAGACAATTAATAGCATCCCTTATTCAGTATTAAAAACTTATACTGATGGCAGAATTGACATAAGAGTTAGAAATGCTAACCATTGTTAGGTTTTTAGATCAGAACTTATAGCTATCTATGAGGGATTGAATTATATAGACACAATCTCTGAACTTGTTTTCAGAGACATCTGGATACTAATGAACAGTCATGCTTCTATACAGCACCTGTCTCATAGGACTACCATTGGGGATAAGACAAGTTTGAATATTTTAGACCTTGTGACATGACTTTCTACTAAACACTCTATACATTTTCAATGGGTTCCTCCCCATGTTATATTGAGTGGTAATGAAATTGCAGATAGCTTGGCCAAGTCTGCCACTGCTGACACCCTGCAGGGCAACGCTTTTCTAATGTTTTCGGAAATCTTCACTATTAAAAAGATGGAATTAAACGCAATTTGGAGAGACCCGCCAGCCCACTCTTGGTACTTTGGGAAAAAACCTTGTTGGTGGTACCAGCTCAGTATCTCTAGGACACAGCAGACTGCTCTTTCATGTTTTTTAAGTGGCCACATTATGTCCCTTTCTTCTCAACAGGGCCAGAAAGTTTTTCTGGAGTGTCACTGGTGCAAGGCTGATCAGTCCTCCCTGAAACATATTCTTGATTGTCTAAATTTTACTGTGAATGAGATTTTGGAGAATCTTATTTTTAGACGTTTTAATTAATTTTGGTTTTATGGAAATGGTTTAGCTTAGCTACACCATCTGGGATTTAAAAAAACAACAAAAAGGAATAATATTTTAGAAAATTTCGCATGCATATAAAAGAATATATCAGAATTAATTTAATAGGATAAGCTAATTGTCTTACTCAATCATCATATAAAACAAATACATACCACTGGTCAGGCTTGAAGTGTCAGATATAACTTCAAATATGTCGGCATAATTAGGTGATTCCTGCTCATCATCTAGATTCAATTACAACATATTATCATAATGGAACAAAAATATCATATTATAAATCAAGACAAAAGATATACTAGCACAACAATTAAAATGAACTGAGAATTTTTATATTTTTCAGTAGTTTCTATAACCATATGAAAATTATTAATTCACTTACTGCTTAAAGAAACTACTACGAATTCTGTGAAATTTTAGAACATTTTATAGATAATGAATATTTTAGCTAAATTTAAAAAAGAAAAGTATTTCTAAAAGAATTTATAAGGAATTATGTGAAATTTTTGATTATTTCTTAATTAATGAATATTTTATTAAAATATGAAAAACATTTGGGATATTTAGAAATGGAAGACACAGTCGATAAATATATATTATAGAAAAATTGAGAAATGATTCTATTACACACATGAAGTAATTTTTTATCATTCTATATATTGAAACATAATCTTATGATCAATAATCAAATAGTCATAGATTTCTAAATGTTATATCAAGAATTTTTCTAAAAACTTAAAATCCCTCTAAAATATTTTACATTTCTTTCTAAGTAAATTAAATATTTATTTTAATGTGTTTTAATGCATTAAAGATTTTTCCTTTGTAATTTCAGCTCAAGAAGGGATGCAAATATTCTATGCCTTTTTGTTGTTTAAACTAAAGGTACACAAAGATTCTTATGCAACAGTTTTCCAGTTTACTTCATATCCCCACAAGATGGAGAAGTGGGTTAAAATTATCAACAGTGGCGATTTTGAACATTTCTTTTAAAAATGACATTACTAAAATAACTAAATTTTCAAACCTATTCGATCTGTAATTCATATAGATTTCATTATAAAAAACAGTAGTCTATATTTAATCAATTTGAAATGATATATTAAGATTACAAAATTGATTGAATGATTCAGATGACAAAGTGCTATATCTACCCTGTGTAGTAAAACTCTATGATATGGTTGAGAAACATGATCAGCTATATTGATTGGATATAAAATGCAAGCAATCATACTAACACAAAAATTGTGTGATGAAAAGAAATTTTGGCAGCGTTGTAAATTACACATTTGATTTAAGAAGGATTTCGTTTTTTGAATTGATACTTGTTCCATTTTTGCTAGAATATCTTAAATTAGGTAAATAAATTAGGAATTATAACCTTTAAGTAAGAAAATTGCATATAAAACTTTCATTATAAAATTATTTTATTAGTTTTCAAAATTAATTGTAGCTGAATAATTCAAGTGCATCGAAATGATATGTAAATTTTGAAAAAAAAAATTATAATTGGATTGACAAAATATATACCGATTTGTAACTTTAAACCAACAAGAAACTGTCTGAAATACAATTTATGCTGACACAGTTAAATAAAATTATGGCAATCAGTATGAAACATGAATTTTCAACAAAGAGAAGTTATAAGAAAGAAAACGGAAAAATTAATTTATAAAGTAGTTCAATTTTATCATATATTATTGAGAAAAAAAGGAGAAAAGAAAACATATACCTAGCTTTGCCCTAAATAATCAATATTTCATGTTTTAAAATAGATTCAGGCGACTTATGATTCAGAAATTGACAGAGCAAATATATAACTAAAATGATTAGAGGAATGTAAATAAAATCATACTTTCAACTGTTAGAGTTGTAAAAAATTATCTTTCAATTTATTGACATAGTATAAATATTGAAAAAAATGACAAGTTGTTGAAACAACATATTTTTCATTTAAAAACCTTAAATGAACAAAATAAATTGAAAAAAATAATAAGATTTTAATATTGTAATATCATATTCATGTGGCTGATAAAAAAATCAGATATAATTTTTCTAAAGTTTAATACATAATATTCAACATCTATTTTTATTAGTTTTCAATAAGGTTGAATTAAAAGATGCTTTCATTGTACAGACAATATAAATGGCTTAGTTAAAGGTTAAAACTATTATATTTTGATATTTGTTTCTGATTATATATTTGTTTTAATTTTTGATAATCATACATTTTTATAGTTTTTTGGAGATACAAACAAAAGTCATTTTCAAGAAAACAGGACTAATGAACAAATGATCTTCAATCTATTCAACTTCTGGTTAAAAATTCATTTTAATATAGATGGATCAGGGTCAATGAATAATATATTCACACACACACACATTTTGGTTTTAACTTTTCAAAGATTATTTCATAAAAAGGTTATGAATGAAACAGTTACTAATAACTGTTCTGAATATTTTTTGCACTATAAGTGTAATGGTCAGCATACATATTATGAATATTCACACAGAAATGCAAAGACATATTCAAATCTTAAGATAAATAACACTAACAACATTAATTAACAGCCAACCCAATCAATTTATGAAAAGAATACACTCCATTCCTAGGTTGAGAATATTTGTGTGACACTACGTTACCTATCTGTACTTCAGAGAAGTTAGAAAGACCAAATCCAACATTAAAATGCCACATGATTTTGTAAGAACAGTTACAATATTTTATTGTTAATATAAAATGATTATATATTATTTGGTATGTGTAACAGTAACTTTATATAAATAATGAAACAAACTGCAATTTTTCTAAAACTTTTCTTAAGGTATATAGTGATATACTTTTAGAAAAGTGTACCCTGTAAAAATCCTCACCCTTAAGAAAAGTACTACCCAGCAAAAATCCTCACTGTTATGAAATTGAAAGAAAATGAAACCAGACTGCTTTCTCAGAGACAACCTGGAAAATGTTTAAAGGATTTGAGATTTGGATGTTGGAATGTTCTTTCATTGCATAGAAGTAAGGCTCAACACACACTAATTGAACAAATAAATTTATACCAAATTCACCATCTTGCCACTCAGGATGTGCACTTGCTTGGAGAGGATTTGTTGTAAACAAAAAATTAAACACCTTGTTTTAGATTTCAAGACAAAAACAAGTAGAATATGCAGAATTAGAATAAAAGGTGTGTTTCAAAGTGTTATATGTGATGCACAAATGGAAGAAAAGAGTGGTGGGCTGAAGGATATTTTTTAGTGATTTAGATGCCCTCTATTGTGAATGTTCTCAAGGTGACATCAAACTTGTATTGGGTGAGTTAAATGTGAAAATTGGAAAGGAAGATATTTTCTGACCTGTCATTGGATATCATAGCCTACACTCAATTTCTAGTGAAAATGGCATCAGGCTTATTGATTTTGCAGCCAAACATGATATGATTGTGGGAAGTACCATGCCAGATTGACTACATTTTGATTGACGCCCGGCACTTCTCTGATCTTTTGGATGTTTGATCCTTCTGTAGGGCCAATATCGATTCTGCTACTTTTGTTACTGCAGGAGTTTATATTATTATCCAAATTACTTATTTCAATCACCCTATTGTTTATTTCATTTAATAATCATTTCTAGAATAACTGCATTATATACTAGAATATCCGCCCTCTGAGAAAATGATATAAATAAAATTATTGCTTTATCTACTCTAAGTAAGATAGCTATAATAATGTTTGCTATTTCTCTAAACGCAGTTTCAATTGCATTCTTTCACCTAATCACCCATGCCTTATTTAAATCAATAATATTTTTATGTGCACAGGAATTATAATTCACAACTCTTCATATCAAGATATACACCATTTAGGATCTATTTTTTTTATCCATTCCTATTACCTCTTCTATTTAAGGGTTATCTTCTATAACTCTAATAGGTATTCCGTTCCTTTTGGGGTTCTTTTCAAAATATGTTATTATTGAATCCTTAATTTCCTCTAAACTGGTTGTGGTTAAAATAAAAGCTAAAATATCAACATTCAAGTACAAGCATTAAAGAAAAGTCAGGGTAGGTTTAACTGCTCCAAGCTCAACAACCTGAAGATTAGAGAAGAATTTGTAGAAAAGTTGAATAACAAAATTCGAGACAGTGAAGCAGTTGACCTCCACCTTTATTGAAGACCAATGACTACTTGTAAAAGAAGCCATCCTTACTACTGCTGATCAAGTTTTAGGAAAAGCAGAGAAGAATCCTAAGAAAAACTGGTTCGACGACGAGTGAAAAGTAACAACTGATCTTAAAAATAAAGCTTATCGCGATAAGCATCAGAAAAGATTCACCAGAAGATGGCAAAACCACCAGGAGAAAGGAAAAGAGGATTCACAAAGTGAAAAAATGACTATTTTTTGAAGAGCTCCTCATGGATGTTGAGTATCTAAAGAGTAGTAACGAAAGCAGAGCTTTCTATAAGATAATTAACATTAGTCGAAAAGACTTCAAATCCAGAGGCACAATCTGTAGAAATCGCAATGGTGAAATTCTCAGAAAACCCACTGAAATATGTCAGGGATAGGTGGAATATTTTTCTAACCTTCTTAACACCTCCCATTCTGTCAATGCGGCTATTGTGCCCCAACAAAATCATCAAGACACTCGGGTACGTCCACCTGTAAGACGTTAAAGCTAAACAAGGCATCTGGTCCTGATAGAATTCCAGCTGAACTCTACAGGCATGGAGAAAAACTACTAATGGAACAAATTCCTAAAATTATTCGCTCTATATGGAACGATGAAGCTCTACACTCTGATTGGACCCTTGCCATCATCAGTCCAATCCACAAAATGGGAGGATCTATAAACTGAGGTAACTACCGAGATATTATCCTTTTGAATTGCATCAATAAAACTTTCTCGATAATCCTCTTCAATAGAATTTCTCTGTGGGTTGATAGTGTAGTATGAGGATATCAGTGTGGATTTAGAAAGGGTAAGTCCACCTCTGAGCAAATCTTTAATTTATGTCAAACACTGGAAAAAGCTAGAGAGTTCAATATTGATCTTCACAATTTATTTATTGATTTCAAATCAGCCTATGACTGTGTTGATTGTAAATCCTTACTTGTAGCTCTTCAATAGCTAGATATGCCAAGTAAATAAGTGCAGCTTATTAAATCGACTCGGACTCGTACACTTTCTTGCACAAAGCTGTCAGGTAGTCTCACAGACTACTTTGAAATTGAAGATGGAGTGAGGCAGGGTGATGCCCTTGTGTGTCTTCTGTTTAACTTGGCTCTCGAGTGGATCATTCGCGAATTTGGCATTAACACAAGGGACACTATTTTCACTAAGTCTGTACAAATCCTGGCTTACGTTGGCGATTTAATCAATATCGCAAGAATAAAAAGCTCCCTAATTGAGGCTTCAGCTCGCTGAAGACATCTGCAGAAAAAATGCATCTTAACATTAATGCAGACAAAACTGATAGACAAAAAGCTTAAACTTACTTATTTCTACTACAAAAAGCTTAAACTTACTTACTTCCCGGCCTTCAAATTCCATGGTTCCGTAATTCTGGTATCGGCTATTTTGCCATTCACTCGATACCCGTAAATCTGAATTTTGTTAGTACCTGGCTGCCGACAGTCAAAATATGCACAGTTTCAGAAGAGGGACTTATTATCTCAACAGTCCAACTCTCCAATCGATCTATTACATTGGATATCCACTTCGTGCATCCGCAGGTCTTTGCTGAATGAAAAACAGACAAATCGAAACTAGAACTTTGGAATCAAGAATGGCAACATCTTAAAGAGCTCCATTTTTTCAATTTATGCAAATAGTATCAAGTATTGAAAGCGATGTTGTTAGCTTATGCCTCAGTTCGATAGTAAGATTGTGAAATATTAGTACAGGCATACTAAAGTATGCAAGTATACTCAGGAGGAAGTTCGATATACCCAGCTCACCGAATGCTGCTACTTCCATAGCTTGCTTACTGGTCGGTCTGTGCCTTTTAATTCGTGCTTCTTGTTAGTAATCACAAATTTAGAAAATTTTGAATATATGACAGGTATATCTCTGAAGTTCATTTAATATAAATTGTATTGAATTTTAGTTTAACATTCTAGATTAATTGTTACATATATTAATTGTTATATATTGCCTGTTGTTAATTTTCTTTTAATGAACACAGGATTTTGAGATTGTATATTACTATTGAATTGTTAATGCGTATGTTAGTCTTAATTTAACCAAACTAAAGATTTGATCAAATGACTTTTGTAAATAGTTATTGTTATTGAATAAATCTAATTTTTGTTTTTAAAATTCTGTCAGTATTATTTCAACACACTTAATTATTAAATGTAGGTACTGGTATGATAGTCTGTTCACTAGTAGTAGTTAGAACATCATTAAAAACCAAGTATATGCCTGTCTGGACTCTAACAAAGACTAAGTCAAATCAAATTGTAATATTTGAACGATAAGTCCTAAGAAAAATTTTTGGTGCTGTAAATGAGAATGGAGAAACAGATACAATTTTGAGCTCTACAGACTTGAAGCTGATATCATCAATTACATTAAAATATGTGGCTTGAGATTTGCGGCCATATCTGTTGAATGGACCCCTCATCAGTGACTTCAAGAATTTTTAATTATAGGCCCATTGCAAACAGATGTAGGAGTCGGTTCA
>CM075856.1:12236288-12426288 GCA_037975125.1 Latrodectus hesperus | reverse complement strand
TGAAACACTAAAATACATCTAAATAACCATTTGGAATATTTTATTGAAACAATTTAAAAGAAACAAATATTTTTAAGTATTTTGAGAACTAATGATTTATAGATACTTCTACATTTGATTTTTAATTGTTTTTAAAGAGCATGTTAAAACATTAGTTATGGAATTTATAAATAAGAAAAATTTCATTAATTTTCTTAAATCAACATTTACTACAATCGAAAACAAGATTAATAAAGAAAAAACTACCTGCATTTTTAGGATTAGAATCAAATTAAGTAATCAAAAATAAAATAAGAGAGTGAGCAATCTGGTGGTTTTATTGTTATAGATCAAATAAGGTTGAATGAACGCAATAAGGTTAGCTGCCTGAAAACCAATTTTCATCTTTTTAATGGCTGAATAAAGACTTAGATAACATAATTTTATATTATTTATTAGTTACCAATAGAGTAAATTCCATTCCTTTCATTTTTGTTTCTCTAATTTGCTTCCACCAGCTAAAAAATTAGTATCAAATTATAGCAGTCAAAAAACAAACAAACTATCACAGTATTTGTTTCTAATTATACCAAGTGTCTCTTATTCTAAATATTTATGTGAAATCTATTTTTCTATTTTCAATAACTCTATCTTAAAAAGAGAACAGGTTGGATTCACTAGAAATGCATAGATTTCATTAACAATCCTTTACTGTTCAAGTTTTAATTAAACTATAGTTTATGCTACATTATTTACACTAGTTTCCAGCAAAGACAAATCATAGGGAAAAATATTTACAATCAAACAGAAAATTCATATTAATATTAAAACAAACATTGAGTTAAGAAATAAGTACAGTTATTCTTTCCCTCCTAACCATAGAGAACTCTCTTGCATGTCAATAGTTACTTCAAATTGATTACAGAAACACTTATGCAGATTGACTAATAGAATACCAGATTTTTTTTTTTATCTTTATGTTTATCATTTGATTTTAGATGGGGTAGTGTAACAGAATTCCAAGAGGTGCATTCTGGGTTATGTTAACTGTACTATAGTCTTCACCATTATTTTGCAAATCTAGTCTTTGAAATTTTATATTTTTAGAAACTTCCATAAAGGCTTTTGAAAATTATCCTTTCAAGGGCATGACAACCCTAATTTTAAAATACTTTCCTGGAAGTCTGGTGGCCTTATAATCGACAAGTTCTCTGAACTGAAAACTATCCTTTTTAACAAAAGCGCTAATGTCAGTGGTGCCGCAAAGAGTGACTCATCTGAAGACAATCTGAAATGATTCCCTTTTAGGAGCTAAAAATCATATTCTCTAGGGCGTTCCCGGCAAATAGCCCCAGGAGTTATTATTTTCTTTAAAAACAGTCTCCCTGCGGTAAATTTGGTAAAACACTAAGAAACGGTTTCTAAATCCATGGAATTCTGTTTTTACAAAGTCATTTTTAAATTGAGTTGCAGCAACATTATATGCTAATGAAAGCTGTGTAAAATGTTTCTGTATTTTTATACCAAATATTTTGAAACAGACTACTTTGATATTTTGAAAACATGAGAAATCACAATCCTGTTCATGCCCAGTAATGGAAATATAAGCTTAATATATATTCTACTTTCTCATTAATAAAATATTAATTCATTACATACTTATGTATTTTATTAGCCTGTATATCTTATTTTAGATACTGAGACCAATTTTAATAAATCAGAAGATTTTTCAATAAAATCTTTTGGAAATAAATGAGCAATGAATTTGATTTTTCTAAATGTTCTAAATATTCTGTTAATTTTGCATGGTTATTACACTGTTCCTGATGAGAAATGTTTGTCAACTGCAGCAACTATTGGCATTAATATATTGTGTTAACATGAAAATGGTATCAGTATTTTTTCTTTCCTTTATAAATATTGTAGGAATAAATATTTTATTATTTTGCATACTATTTTCCAACATTTTTTCCAGAACATACAGAAATTAGAAGTATGCATTACAAATTGTCTTCAGAAATTCAAATTTGATTTGAACCTTAATTCTGAATTTTATTCTAAATTAATTTAAAATCAATGTAAAAATTGCAAAGCAATTATCAAATTTTAATCAATATAAAATAGATTTTTTAAATTTAGCTATCAATGTAATACTATTTTTTTAGTAAAACTTCTTCTCTGCAGTCAAATGCTGATAACAAAAAGTAAAGCAACAAACTATGTCAACAAATAAACCTATATATATATATATAATGAACTGAAAAAAGAATTATTTTCTATGTGAATACAACTACACATAATTAAATGGGTATTGTTATAATTTACCAAGAATTTTACTGAAAGCTTCTTTTTTAAAGAAATATTAAATCCGTCCACCCATACTGGTCAATGTTAATGTGCTTTACAGTTTTCGGGTATTCCCATGTTGTGGACAACTGACAGTTATGCTTTTTTGACATCCGGTACATATTATTCCCAAAAAAGAATTTTTTTGATTTTCTTATTAATGTATTAGGTGAAGAAAATTAAAAAAATTAATCATGCGTAAGTTAAACAACATTTATCTTTCATTGTCGAAACTTGTATCTTCTACTTTGAAGATTTTAATCCTATGACAAAGCTATAGTAAGCTGGCAAATATAAAGCTATCTGTTTTGTGTTATCAAAAATACCAAAGCAAAAAATTTGTTGCTTCCAATGTGACATTTTGTAAGCTATGAAAAATGAATATGGTTTAAATAAGAAGGAATATTCTATTTATGTAATTGGCTTCTTTATTTAAGTTTGAAATATCAATCTGCCACAACAGAATAAAAAAATTATGAAACAATTGTTTTAATTTCATGTAACATACATGTTTCTTATCAATGACATAGTTAAAAATAATTTAATACAATTTTTATAGCAATTTGAAACCTGCTGTTAAACTATGCCCTGAAGTTTGCAATCCTATCACAAGGCTACAGTGAGCCTTTCAGTTACTAAGCTTCCAGGTATGAAAGGCATATTATGGAGAATACTTGGGAATTAATATTCTACTTCTTCATGGCATTTTTGCAAGTTACATGTAGTCGATATGAATTAGATATAAAAATTAATATTTCTCTATATAGAAAAAAAAGATTGGGGATCTATTTAAGTTTGGAGAATTTCTTAAGACAGAATAAAAAAAAATAAATAAAATAAAATAAAATACTGAAACAATGTTTAATGGCATGTAACCAATACATTTTTCATTAGTGACACAATTAAAAATTATTCAACATAATTTTCTTGACATTTTGGTAAAACTATAACAAAACTCCTTTTATAATTGATGAATAATCCAGCCCAAAAATGTAATGCATTAGAGCTCACAATACTAAATCTAGAAATGTAATAGAAAGATCAAGTGCACCAAGAACAATGTAGCATATATAATTCAAAGGATGCCAGTATGACATCAAACGAAATTGGAAACAGAAATTGCTGTTCTCCTTCTTCGTTTGATTTGTATATTCCTTTACCTTCAATAAAAATTCCAAGGGACATCCTTGATACTTCTTCAGAGCAGTGGCGTAGTGACCATAATTGACTCCCGGGTACGATACCTTTTAAAATATAGCAATAAACTATAAATATGGGAATAAAGTGTATTAAATAATAACTGTATATAATACATTATAATACCAGGTTTATACATATCAAACGAGACAATTGCTAACAGATGTCGCCACGCATATTGCTAACATTTTGATCAGATTTTTTATAGTTTGACCTTTGATACTCACGTTTAGTTAACATTTGGACGAATTTCAGCATGCATTGTGTTTTTTTTACTGTGTTGAAAATGTCAAATTTTATGCCTCCCGACCATGATTTGCAGAGGGCATT
The DNA here is from genome assembly GCA_037975125.1 of Latrodectus hesperus. Taxonomy (NCBI): domain Eukaryota; kingdom Metazoa; phylum Arthropoda; class Arachnida; order Araneae; family Theridiidae; genus Latrodectus; species Latrodectus hesperus. The sequence continues at coordinate 12,422,436 of CM075856.1, read as the reverse complement.
AATTTTTTTTTACCATCTGAAGACAAGTGCTTGTAGAAGCATACAGTGGCAATGCTCTAAGCCCTGCGCAGTGCTACAGGTTGTCTGAAAAGTTTCAAAATGGTGATTTTGATGTAAGAAACGAGGAGCGTGGCAGACCAGCAAAAAAATCTGAAGATGCTGAACTGCAAGCATTATTTGATGAAGATGAGGGCCAAAAGCAAGAAGATCTTGCAGAACATTTGAATGTTGGCCAGAGCACTGTTTCCCATCATCTCAAAGCAATGGGTAAGATAATAAAGGTCGGTGGATGGGTACCACACGAGCAAATGGACCCTCAGCAGGAAAAACAAAAAATCGTGTGCGAAATGTTGCTTACCCGTTACAAACGCAAGTCATATCTCCATTGTATTGTGACTGGGATTAAAAATGGATTTATTTAGAGTATACCAAGCGTAATCGATCATATATTGACCCCAGACAGCCTTCCAAATTGACTGCAAGGCCGAATCGGTTCAGCCCGTAAGACAATGCTGTGTATTTTCTGGGATCAGGAGTGGCCACTCTATTATGGTCTTCTTAAAGCCGGAGAAATCGTTAATACTGATCATTAAAAGCAACAATTACTTGATTTGAACGATGCTATACTCGAAAAATGTGAGAAATACAAGAAACAGCAGCACAAAGTGATTTTCCTTGATGAGAATGCACCTAGCCACCATGTTAAACTGACCAAGGACATCGTTAAGGTGCTCAGCTGGGAGACCTTAGTGCATACGGCTTATTCTCCAGACTTGGCTCCTTTCGATTAATACCTATTTTCATCATTGGGAAGCGCATTGGCTGACCAGCGCTTCACTTCTTACGAAAACAAAAAATCTTGCCTTGATATGACTGGTTGGCCTCAAAAGACAGTATCATTTTTTTGGCGTGGTATTTACAAATTGCCTGAAAGATGTGTAGAAAAATGTGTAGCTAGCGATGGATATTATTTCAAATAAAGAAATATTAACAGTTTTCGCAAAGTTATTGTGTTTTTTTTAAAAAAATCGTTTCATTTAATTTGCATACACCTGGTAAATAGGGTATACTTGTAATAAAAATACAATACAAATAATAACAGAATATTGTACCTACTATAATGTAATCGAAAGCATATTAATTTGAAGTCTCAGGCTAAGATGACTGTATTCGTAAAAGTGTTAAAAGAGTAATCAGACTTACGTGATTTAGAATTAATAAAAAGATATTTATTTTATATACTAATACAATTACTTTAAAAAGCAAAAAAATTTTAAACATGAAATAATTCACAACATATATTATATATATAAAAAGATGAAATTATTTAGAATATAATATAATACACTATATATATTTTCCTTGCCTTGCTGAAGCGAATTGATCAATTACTTCATCAAAGTTGATCATTTCAAGTGTTTCTTTTTCTATACTTAAAAATGTTAAATCCCTTAGACAGTTTTGACTCATGGTGGATCAAAAACATGTTAAAAATAATGGCTAAAAGTATTTGAATAGCAATTCACATACTTGGGAAAACATCTTCACCGTTTGAGATTAGAAAGGTAACAAGTTTTAATGAAGTTTTAGGCTTGATTTCTTTTCTACTGCAGAGTTACATCTCCCAGTCACAAATTTCTCTATATAGATCTATATTCTATCGAAATCTACAAGATAAAATTCACTCAAATTTTAACAATTGTTAAGCCTGGGGCTTATTGCACCAAAGGCACATGTCCGAGGCTCGATCCTTGGGCAAGGGCAACTCAACCTTTCAGTGGGTTCAAAACTGATATACTATGATGTTTTTCAAGTTTTTCATTGATTCAAACTATTATCAGGAATTACGAATACTTAGATAAAAATATATCTTAGCTGTTATATTGCCTAATTTTAAAGAAATTTTCTCAATCGGTTATCTTAAGAGTGAAATTTTTCTTCTTATTTTAAGGCACATAGGACAATTTTCTTAAGATATTGAAATATATTTTATTATTAAAATAAGAGCTAATTTTTATTAAAATAAAAATTTATTTCTATTAAGAATCATTTTGGCAGTACTGTTTATGTAATGGCATGATTTTTTTCTTTCCATAAATTTATATTATTTAATGACAATCTTAATTTTTAAAATTTTACAAAGTAGATTGAGAATAATATACGATATCTTTATAAATCTCTTGAAGAATTTTTTCAAGTTAAAAGATTGATATTTATATAAATTGAAACTAATTAATTAAAAAATATATTCCTTATTTTCAAGCATACAAAAAAAAGAAGAAAAAAAAACATTTATAGAATTTTGACTTTTACCATTTGAAAAAATAATTTTTCAATATAAGGTACAAATGCACAACTAAAAAAATTATAATTAAATAAAAATTATTTCCCCAAATAAAAACATTTAAACATTAAATAAATTACTGAATTAATAGGTATAAGTAGTAAATAATATAATATTTAATTTTCAAACTCTAAAAGCATATGTTAGTAAATATTTATACTAGCAAAAATATTAATTAAATATTCAAATCGAAAGAATATATTGAAGGGAGAAAATATAACTTACTGCAATAATATTTTAAATGTCAAAAATTCAGATTTTCAAAAAATTTTATGTTTGTTTCCAATGAAGCTATGTTTTGGAAGAAATGAAATACTAACCATGTGAACAATAAAAAGGAACGAAAGTTTGTATTTTCCTAAAATTTGGAGGTAATAAGTTCTCGATCTCCTCCGTTTCGATTCCAGGAAGACACTTCCCTACGCGTCACACTGTAGTGTTATTTTATGAAAAATTTCCTCCCTTTCTTTGAAGGTCAGTCTGGTGAACCACTAATAGGAAACACGTTTCAGCAGGAATATTCTCACCAGTATAACACAACACTAGACAAAAAGGCTACAATAAAGCCTGAAAAAAAACACCTAGTATTTTTATTTTTTATTTTGGGACAATGTATAATATAATTTCACAAAATCTTAACGCCTGAAACTTATCTTTCTATATCGATTCTTGATAACTTTCGTAAAATCTGATTTTTCTGATACTATTAGCAAATTTAAATTCTTACAATTGATAATAATGGTATTTAAATTTTACGAAATTTTCTGAAAAATATTGTTTATCGTTGAAATGATCTGGCATCCCTCTGCCAGCTGTTTCCCAGGCATGATAGCTCCACTTGCCTCCCCCCCCCATCGCTAAGCCTCTGCTTCAGAGCTTTAGTGGATTATATAAAAGCACATGTATTAGTGCAAATGGTAAAAAAAATTTGATATAAATTAGTTTCTTCATCTATCAACTTTGTATGTAAATAAGCGTACATTTGAAAGGAAGTATAAAAATTAACCTTCTTTCTTGTTTACTGCAACTGTTTTCCTTTTTTGTATCAAATCATACAGTTTTCTATATTTTATATTTGAAAATTATTTACATTTCCCTTGAAAACTGTTGTCAATCATTTAATCATCTGATCAAACCATTTGTTCAAATTACTATGAGCACCCATTTAGAAAGTCCTAAAATAAAACTTTGAGCAGCAGTGTTATTTTTTAAAATTATTATTTCTTTTCCTTATTTTTTATTGAAGGTCATCGGTAAGTAACTCATCGTCATTCCTTCAAATCATCAGGTAAGTATTCTAGGCTTTATTTTGTTACTGAAATTTGAGTATCAAACCGATAGATATATCATTATTTCTATTACATCACTCCAAGGAAGGTCAATTTTATAAGATTTCAATCCATGATCATAATTTCTAAAAGTAGTTTACTATACTTGCATTTGAAGCTATTGTTTACACTACGCCCAATGGCTGTAAGACCAGAGTCATATAATAAGGGAACATTTTTCAGTTATTTCAACATCAGAAGTACAAAAATACTCAAATCGAAGGATTTACGATTCTCCAATAAAAACATTTATCCAAGTTTCTCAAATATACAAAATCTATTTTTAAAATAAGTACAAACAAAAAAGGAATAAAATAAGTTTGAAAGAGATTTTTCAAATTTGCAAATGGTAATTAAAATTATATTGCATCTAGGGGCTATGTTAGTAAACAGCCACTATTTCCTAAAATCGTGAGTATTTGTAAATTAGAAGTTAATAGATAGGAGTATCTATTGTACATTAATAGCAAAAACAAAATTCTACTTTAATTTCAGTTATTAATTTTTCAAATAAAAACAGAAAATACCCTATATAATTTATATTTAAAATTACTTTAGTTAAAATTAAAGTACTCAAGAGTAAAAAATAAACACAAAAACTACATTTTGATATGCTTAAATAAATGATTGAAGAGAAATATGTGAGTATCAAATTTGCTTATCTCATAATAGAACATTTTAAACACAGCTTTAACAGAAATCACAGCATATTTTTATTTAAGCAATAAATTAATTAAATGTGCAAAATTTTTAAATAGTGGTTTTTGACTAAAATATGCTTGTTTTGATAAAAGTATGTTTGAAATGTGGATTTGTGGCTAAAAAAAAAAGAAACTGCCCTCAGAAAAGTCCTTAATCTCAACATGTTTTGTCGATACATTTAAGACAAATAGAGCTGGTGTATATATATATGAAAAGGATATTTTTTAAATTACTTTCAACTATTTGCTTTTAGTTGCAAGGCTTAAAAACTTTTCAACTTGTTTAATATAACAACAAATATTCAACTTGTTTTAAAACATAATTAGAAATTAATTTATCAAAAATTAGTTTGATAAAGAAGTTTATAAGCTAAAAAATAAAACCTCATAAAAGTTTGTTAACTACTTTCATTAATAACTGCGATTAAAGCAATAACAATACAGATGGTTAACGATTTTTTTAGCATCTTTTTTTTTTTAGCAAAGACATACAATATCTTTAAACCATGTTTAAAAGTATCAATTTTTCTAGATGTAGGAGATCTGATATTTTTTTATAGAGAAAACTAGATAAACTTATATATATATATATATATATATATATATACATATATTACGGATATCTCTCACTTTCCTGATAAATTCAGATATTCCCTTTTCAATGAAAAAGGGTGTCACTTATTCAAAAGACCCCTCCTTTCTTTTAATTACCAAAAATTTATTTTAACAGTTTTGAAAATAATGCTCCTGTGGGAGAGCAGAAAAGTTTTTGTTTTCCATAAATTTACTATTAAAAATTTTGGAACCTGACTGCACCAACCACGGAGTACAACAAAGGGATGCCGAGCAGCTGCACCAGTGCTAGCCAAGTCCTATACGCTCACAGTACATCCATGAGATGGCCTTCACACTTAACAAGTCATCCAGTAGATGTACCAATCGCTTGATCCCTAAAACAAATTGATCTGCTGTGTTTCCTAGCACACCTCCCTTTTACCTGAAGCAGAGGCCAAAGTAATGTGGTAGTCTCTAAGGGCCTCAATTACCAGGACCCTCCTTTCCAGGAACACAGGTCTCCATGCACGGCAAACACGTGGGTGATTTAGTCCCCAAGAGGAGCTAATAGCAACAGAGCAGCGGCGAAAGCTACTCAAGGGGAGCCCTCAACCTCTTTTGAGGCAATCACAATGAGAGAGAAGAGGAAGAGAAAGCAGAAGAGTAGAGGAGAGAAGAAATAAAAGATGAGGACAGATCACTAGGGTACCTCAGGATTGTGACACCTGTGTTTACCTGAAGAAGGTAAACCCCCTAAGGAGTTATGAGAACGCAATTGCAACCATTCCGGCATGGTGACTAGTTAACAAAAGAGCTGGCATGAAATTTCGCAGGACAACATTCGTGGGAGCTTTATCAGTCTATGATACAGCAGGTCACAGCTTGAATTCAGGACAATGCCTCATTGACTTAACCTTTGTAAAGGTCAAATTCAGAAATAAATAATTTATGTTCCTTACATCTACCAGTTTTTATCACAATTGGACAATACCTTCTTGATAGGTCTTTTTTTGTTAGAATGTATATGTTAAATAAAAAATTCATCAGAAAAAATAGAAGCAGCCAAGTGAAAATAAAAGGTTATGGTCGCCAGATGTTCGTTCAATTATCATTTTTAAGGACAAAGCAGTTTACAGGCTTCAGTTAAACATTCATCAATATATGCAGTATACTAATCTGACTTTAGTTCTTCATTTGTTTAGATCTAAAGAATATATTTTTCTTCCAGCACTTTACATGTTTTAGCGATATCAAAAACTGTAAACATAAACAAATTCATCATCTTAAGCTTGAAATTGTTTCAATAGTGAATAAGGAAAATTATTTGATTTATATGTTAACAGATATAAAAATTGAAAAAATATAATGTATCAATTTGTAGCATATTATTTAATAAAAATGTTTAAAAATATTTTTGCATATGAGTAAAAGTTAATTCATTAAATAAATATGAAACAAATAGTTATTACTAACAGATGTAATTCAATGAATTATACTGTTTCAATACTAAAATAAAAAAATGTAAACATATCCTTATTTCTCAAGGTGACAGCAACAGGATAAATCTTACACTAAATTATATTTAAAATGGCATCTCAGAGAATTGTATGAAATTAAAATAGCTAAAAATAAATAATAGGCAATAAGAGAAAATATTGATATATTAATGTTCACAAAACGAAATTTTTCTTGTGTTTGCTCACTGAAAACATTTGTATAAATCATTTTCCTGCAAGTAAAAATTTAAAGAATACTTCAACAATTAAATATTTAATGAAATGAAAAAATTTAGCAAGCAAAATTAATTACAGCAAGCTATACAACATATAATAGTTGCAAAATTTTATTCTTCAGTATATAAACAAAAAATATTTATAACAAATTCTGATATAAATTCAAATCCAAATGGTTCAAGCCTACCAGGCTGTCACCTATCTTCTTGCTGTACAGTTCCAATATGGGAATATAATTTTATCATCATTGAATCCTAATACTACTGACAATATTTAATTTGATTTTTACATGCTTTCTACCAGTTTTATGTATTATGAAGGAATTTTTTTTTTTGAAGCAGAAGAAAGCCTTCTTCTCTTGGCTACCAAAAATTCAACTTTTAAACATGTAAACCATGTGGAATTTTTTTCAAGAAATCACTGTATATATGTAGTGCTTGTATTGGGTAAATCTACAGATGTAAGCATAATATAAGTAGACTTACTAGTAATGTCTTTTATATTCTCAGTATTTCTTGCCTCACTATCAGAAATATTTTTTTTTAAGTCGGGAAGCTGTATAAAAGAATGTAATTATAATTAATACAAAAAAGCATTAAATTTTCATTAAAAGAACGAACACTTTGTGAATAAAAAATTAATATCAAAATTTAATATTAGGAATAAAAAGTAGTGATTAAAGAAAATATACACCATTGGAAATGTTTAAATCAATAGAATGATTATCATTTGTTAAAAAAATTGAAAAAAGATCATTTAAATGATTTTTGAATATCTGAATCAGCTATTTGAATATCTGAGATAGGCGAAGGAGAATATAACACAGATTTTTTTAAGTTGATATGTGGAAATTTTTTACTGTATTACTGATAATTCCATTAAATGAAAAAAAATTCCATAGATTATAAGATTATTCAATAAAGCACAATTTAGAAGATAATTAGCAGCTGATAAAAGTATTATGGAAACAATAAATTAAGAATCATAAAAATTTCAAATTAACAAGTTAATTTTCTCAGATATAATAAACAAATTAAACTATAGTATATTATCCCACCAAACAAAGATAAAATACTCCATGGAACAAATAGTGAGAGAACATGGCGTTTTGAAACAATAAGTATTTCAATCATCTCCCAATTTGATTGTTCTTTAAAAATTAAATGCAAAGTCTTTCTTATCTTTCCATTATAGTTTCAAATGACCTCTACCTAAACTTTGAAATGAAAATGTATTTTTTTCATTTTATTAATGCGTTTTATGTTGATAAAAATATATTTAATTGAAAGCAATGTTTTTTTCATATTTTATGAGTCAAAAAATTAAAGTAACTTTATTCTAAGTTGAAACTTCAAGTTTTAATCTATATTAAAACGCACAAATTCTCAAAACGAATCACAATGAAAGAATTTTTACATGCATCTTCTTGTAAAAGAATTATTTTCAATAAAGTGAAGAGTAAATAAGCCTTTATTAGGCCAACAATTTACAGTTGTCTAAGTGATAAATGTTCAGTATATTTCTAATAAAGACATTCGATATAAACTGGAATTTTTAAAATTATTAAAATTGTGTGTGTTTAATTTTAATTTCCTGATAAGAAAGTAAGTAACATAGTATCCAATCATTGTATGATGTTTTAACAAATGTTCATTTCTTAATGATGTAACACAAAAAGTTGGACACTAGTTTTTAAAACAATATTTAAGAGATAACAAACACAATAGGTCCTAACAAATTAACTTTACATAAAAAAAATGCTTTACTAAGTTTAGAAAAGAACATGGATATTTTTTTACAACGAAAGACTAACGAAATTTAAGGATTAATCCAAATAAGACTAATTTTAATTGCAAACTCAAAAAAATTACCTGGTCTTGTTTTTTTGTTTTTTCATTTGTTGTTTAAAAATTGAGGCAGAAGCCTCTTTGAAAGAGAAAGTAAAAATATAAAAAAATTAAATATTCCTACTTTAAGCTATTTTTCTCACATAATTAAATTGGTACTTACGTATTAGCGTCACTGCAGCTAAATTTTGTACCAAAACTTAAGTAGAATTAGCATGTAACCTATAATTTGAACACTTTTTTTTACTTTTGAAGAATTGACTTATAATTCCGAAAGAAATGTTCTAATTATTGGAAAATTTTTTTACTTTCGTTCGGCTTAAAAAGCTGTGGTGACACTAATACGTAAGTACCATTAAATTTCTCATTTCCTAAATGAGAGCCACGTAGATTATTCTTTAATGCCTTAGGCAACTAAAAACTCAGAACAGTTATAATATTCCTGTCCAAGAAAGTAAGGACAAATAAAATTAAAAAAATAATAATAAGAACTAAATTTATGTGTAATTGTTGTTGTTTTTACTTATGACACTTGGGCAAGTCAAGCTCACTTACTGACTGCTATGCAAAATTAAGTCAGAAGGGTGAGTCTTATGTTTTAACCAGAGAAATACAAAGGTAAAAGTACATCTTTTTTATTTATTTATTGAAAGTTTAAATAAAAAGAAAGTTTAGAGCAAAAATTTCCATCCAGGAGCCCTGCTCAGCTAATTTTTACTAAGTTCAATAAAAGTTGTGAAATCTTTTCATGTAACTAAGAAAACAATTTCCATTTTCATTCAGAAATTAAAGAGATCTTTTGATTCTGATTGGCAATATAAGTAGAAAAGTAATGATAGCAAAAAAGAAAAAAAGAGGTAGAGCAAAAATAAACAAGAAGAAAGTCGTGATTAGAATAGTTTACAAAATGGGAAAAAATAACGCTTTAGCTTCGGCTGTAAAGATGGAGCAGGACGTATGAAAGCTGTAACTATAAGTAACATTCTTCATAAAAATACCACAGTCAACATATCCTACTATTTTTGATCCATCTGTGAATATTGGCATGTAGAAAATACTGAGAGCAATGTAAATAATAAAGTTGTTGGAAAATTGTAGAGGCTGTGTCAGATTTTCTACCAACATCAAATGGATTAATAACAAATATCTGTGGATCATACCAAAGTGAATGTGTTAATATGTCAGTTTCACTGAAACGGACAAGGACAGATGAAGTTTTGTTCGAGTGAAGAAAGGTAGGATGCTAGATTGTCTAGCATTATATAACCTCAGTGTATTAGTAAGAGCAAAAGAGGTCAGATAGTAAAAGACTAGATTTTACTCATGTGAGAAAAGGTGGAATGCTGTATGACCGAGCATCATTTGGCCTAATGTGCAGGTGTAACAGTCATGAAATGAAAGGGATGATTATGGTCAGACATGATTTTAGCATAATAATTGAGAGACAGCTGCACCCGTCTCAGGTCTAATGGTATTTGATGACAAATTGCATATAGACTCTGAACGGATGATGTGTGGAATGCACCTGATCAGATTCTCAGAGCAAAGTGATGTACTGTATCCAGTCTGCATAGTACAGAAGATCTAGCAGATCCATACACAACACACCCATAACCTGTGGGGCATCAACATTTTCTATTTTCAGAAGACTTTTACTTTCTTTAGGGGAAAAAATCATAAAATATTGTGGTTTTTCACAAAAATAATTTCTACCTCTACATTTTTACATTACACTCAAAGGAAAAACATTTCAAATAAGAGTTATTCAATAATCTCAACATTATTCAAGCATGTGAATTTGATTGAAAGTTACCTGAATATTTAAAAGTAGAAACCCTATTAATATAGGGTTTCTGCTTTTAAATCTTCAGGTCACCTTTTGTTCTAAAATGATTAGAAAAAGGGATAAAAGGGTTCTGTTTTGTAGGAATCTTATTAAAACTGCGAAACTTTTATCATTTTCACACTTTTAATAACATTTTTAACATTTCAATTTGAAACATAAATCTCAACATTTTGGTTTAATGATTAATTCTCTTTTTAATGATAGCTAATGCTAATTGCATAGCTAATTGAGAATTTTATTTTTTCTATTTTAGTTTTCTAATTTTTTCTTACTTTGCAATTTTTCTCCTTTAAAATGCTATCAATGACATTTTGAAGAAATTTAGTATCACTTTTAAAAGATTATGAATTTTCTATTAGTTTTCAAAGTAACCAGTTTTTTTCTCACCTGGAACTATTGATTCTAATTTTCTTTGAAATGAATGATTTGTCTTTCTTTAATGATTTTAGGCAAATTTTAAACACAAAATAACAAACAGAATTAAATTACAACACAGTGTATATTACAACTAAAAGCATATATTATTAAATAATAAAAAAAGGGCACAAACAAAAAATAACCTAATAATACAGAACAATATTCGATTTTCAATATAATCATAATTCCGGTTAATAAAAAACATTGTCTTTATATGGATATCGAGTTTCTCCACAACGCTCCAGATGCAGAGCCATTGCAGGACAGCACATTTATTAGAAAACACAACACACAAACATATATATAATATCGAGAAAAAGAAAAGTAATACTTTTTAATTATAAAACAACAATTTCTTAGCACGCAGGACTGCTATGACATTATAACACAGAAGATAGGAGTAAAATAGATATACAAACAATAAATTATGCAATAATGTATGTTAAGAAAAATTGAGTGACAATAAAATTTGAAATGAATATGAGAAATATGAAAAAGGACTATTTAAAAAAGTTTGATTTTGTATTATAGTTACAAATAAATTAGTATATAATGATATCATTTATAGATATTATAAATATATTTATGTTATTCATAACACATGATGGAAAAAACATAGAAAAATATTTAGTCCATTAAATTTCACTTTAAAAACTATACACTGACATGACACATAAAAATATAATGAACTTACATTTGATACAGCAGGAAAGGCATATTGCCTAGCTTCCTCCCAATTCTAAAATAATAAATGAATTATATATTTTCTAAAGAAAGACAAGATATAAATTCACATATAAAGCATAATTTACATAATAAAATAAAGTACACTTAAATATTTAGATTATATATATTTAGTTATCATAAATTGCTTCCTATTAAGTTAACAATTTTTTAGTATAATTAAAATATATAAGCTAAACATTGAAATTAATGTTTCATATCAGCAACAATTAAAAAGATGATAACAAACATTTAAAATTATATATATATATATATATATATATATATATATATATACATTTTTGAAAATTTTAGATAAAACTGGGTGACATTGGTAATTATCACTTTTCAGCGCTTCTAAAACACTTAAGCTGTCAGTGTATACACAATGCTTCAAAGAATCACCTTTACTCACATGTTGAAGTGCATAATAAATTGCTGCTGCTTTAGCAGTGATGATGGAGCAGGATCTAGGGAGGCTGTAGTTAAGAGTATTACTTTCAGAAACTACAGCACAGTCCACATGTCCAGCGTTTTTAGAACCATCAGTGAATATTGGTGTGCACAAAAAATACTGATTGTAATGTAATAAATATAGCTGTTGAAAAACGGTAATAGCTGTATCTGATTTTCTGAAATTAGAAAAGGGATTAATTATATTGATCTGTGGATCATACCAAGGAGGTTGTAATAAATAGTCCATTTCAATAAAGTAGACGTCATGTAGGTCAGACAGATATAAATAAAATTTAGTTCTTGTGAGAAAAGGTGGGATGCTGTAACTATGAGCATCATATAATCTTTTAAGTGCAGGTGTAGTAAACATGCAATGTAATGAATGATGAGGGTCATATATGATTTTATAGTAGTAATTGAGAAAAAACTGTATACGTCACAGGTCTAAAGGCAATTGTTGGCATATCGTATAGAGACTCTGGACAAGTGATGTGCCGAATGCATCTGAACTTACTCTCAGAGCAGAATAATGGACAGTGTCCAGTCTGTCTAAAACAGATAATCTAACCGATTCGTAAACAACACAAACATAGTCAATATGCGATAAAATGATTGACTGGTAAACGTGCAGGAGTGACGTGCGATCAGCACCCCAAGATATATTTGAAAGCACCTTGAGGATATTAAGCGATTGCTTGCACTTCTTCCGTAGATGTAAAACATGTGGAAGAAAGGTTAATTTACGGTCAAATATCACTCCTAGAAATTTTACCTGATTGACCACTGGCATAGGTGTTGTTAATATGAATTAAAGGATCATTAATGAGGCTAGTCTTTCTGCAGAAATGGACACAACTGCTATTAGTCGGAGATAGTGTATGCCCATTCTCAGCACACCATGGAGCCAGTTATGCACATAAGATGAAAGCTGATGAAGTATGCTACTGATGTGAAGATTAAAAACTGTGACACTTAAAATACTACCTTGAAGAACTTCAAGTTGGTTTAAAATAATGGAAAAGGTAGAACCAAAATAAACTTTAAAATCACGGGAGCGTAAAAAGTTTTGTATAAATAAATGCAAATTACCCCAAAAGCCAAAATCATACATCCTATGGAGAATTCCATGACGTCACGTATGGTTGTTTGCCTTCTGTATATAAAAAAAATGGAAACTGGATGATTTCTTCACACAAAGGCATTTTGTATCTGTGTTTCCAAGTACGTAATATTATCAAGAGTGGATCTTTCTTTAAACCACTCTGATTAATATGAATACATTTATTTTTCTTTAATACATATACGAGACGGGTGTTGACCATACATTCGAGAGTCTTATACAAGCAGCTCGTCAGAGCTATTGGTCGATAATTCAGAGGATCTGGAGGATCTTTGCCAGTTTTCAAGACCAGAATCAATATTGCTTCTTTCCAAGGAGATGGAAATATATTGTCAGTCAAGATCCTGTTAAATAATAAAAGTAAATTATACAAGGAACCTGGACTTAAATGTTGAAGCATTTGATAGCTATTTCCATCTGGTCCTGGACTGGTATCATTGGTCCGCTCTAAAGCTTTCTTCAATTTGAACATCTTAAAGTATTCGCAGTTATAAGGCAAAGCTTTCTTATGGTGAAAACAAATTTGAGTTTGCTCAGCATGACTCTTAATCCTTAAAAATGAAGGACTATAAGAGTCGGAGCTTGACACATTAGCAAAAGTTTCACCCAGAACATTACCGATGTCCTGAGGGTAAGTGTGGCATGGTAGTTTCAAGAAACAAAAAAGTTATTGTTTAGTTTGAAAAGCTTTTTTCCCGGAGCTGGCAGGCATGTCATCTGACATCTTCTCGAATGATAGATCTTTGTTGGAGGGGTGTAGACATACAGCATCAGCCTCAAGGGATAATGCTTTACAGGTGAATATGGAGGGCCTAGTCTAACATATGGAGGAATGTTTCGATTTTGATGTATATTTTTATTCTTCTTGTTTGTTATTATTATGTCTCTTGAAATATTCTTTGCAGGTAAATTCTTTTGGTTTGATATTATTATGTATTCTGACATTATCATAATCATCCAATTTACTTGTTATATCTTCCGGAGTTTTAAAATTTGACCCAATATCAATAAAATGTTCTTTAATTTCTCAAGGAACTTAGCGTTTTATTTGATCGGTTATTAGGTCACATAATTCCTCAAATGTTCTTACATCAAGTCCGCTGATCAATTTGAAGAAATAATTTTTCAGTTCGTAAGCAAAATCTCACCAGTTTATTTCTGTTTTCTTATGGTGCTTTGTGAAAAACTGTCTAAATTTATATGGTGTCATTTTATATCTTTCAAGAAGTAAACTTTTTACTTTATCGTAATTGTCAGTGACTACTTCATTTTCTCTTGCTATAATTTGTACAACATCATGCAGCAATAATCCGATTGAATGCGTAACCCAATCATTTTTAATTTCAATTCTTTCAGCTAGTCTTTCAAAGAGAACAAGATACAAACTTATATAATTCGTTTTGGGATAAAACTTTTGTAAAATATCAAGAAATATCTTGTAGGATACTTTTTAAAAGAGTAATAATGCACTTGATCTTGAAGCGGCTTTATGAAATACAACCTCAAGGAGCAATGCATTTGTCAATTAATGATTAACTGATGTTGAAGTAAAGACAATATTGAAAGCATTTTAATACACACGCTTTATTAAAGAAACCACCAAAGCTGAAGAAAGCCAAGGCGATGACTTGAACGAAAATGAGACATTCATTCATGAAGTGTGACAAAGAATCCCTTTACTGCTCAAAATATTTTTGGAAGATTTTTTGAATAGATTCACTCCTGACATGCACAGAAGAAACATTGGATGCTCAAATTATTGAGAATATATTGCAGGAAAATGTAAAAAATCTTTCAGACATTAAATAAAAAGAAAATGCAGAGATGACTATCTGCAAAATAAGCAGCTGAATGGGTAACAGAACTAAGCTACTTCTTTTGGGGGAAAAACAGCTACTTTTATACATTGAAGAAATGAGGAAACAAATATTTTTTTTAAAAAAATATAGTCAAAACAACAAAAATAAATGATTACTTTGCCTGATTTTTCATCAATGAAATTTAAGGAACTATTGTTTTCAAAATCATGCTTATTTATACTTATTATTCATATTTTGCATGTGTTTCTTATAAGTATATCCAAGAAATATTTTCATTATATATATTATAAGGGAAATATATAACCAATTTTGTCTTGTAGCAAAATGATAAGGTTTTTTTGGTTACCTGACAACTACTTTACTTTTGGGTCATCAATTTGTTATTTTTATTGCAAAATAAATTGTTCTGTAAAGTAAATTGCAATCTTAAAATGAAATTTCTCTTCTTATGTGAGCTATATTTATACTATTTTTAAATTATCAAAATAATGAAGCTGCTATAGTATTTATAAAATCAGGATTGCAATCTAAATTGATATCAGTAATTGCATTTACTATTATAATCAGAATTATTATTAGGATAAATATATTAAGATAACATATAATTCATTATAATAAATTTTTTGTAATACGGAGAAAAATTTGTGATATTATTTTCATTTTCTTGCATATTTATTTGAAGATAATTAATTTGTTTAGCTTAATATTCAAATAAAATTAAAGGAAACAATATAATCTCTATAAGAAATATAATACATGTTTTTCATTTTATAAATTTTTAGTATATAATTCTTTCTTTATTGTATAAAAATCAGAGTTCAAAATCTTATATATTTTTTTGGATTATTGCTAAGCTGGACTAAGAAATTATCATTCATATTTGCAAATATCTGAGGGAAAGATATAAGAGGGTAGAAAAACAAAAGCTCCAATTACAATTTAAATAATTCAACTACAAATTAAAAAAAATATAGAAATATTTGCTTTTCCTAGAAAAATTTTCATAAACAGAATTGTGAAATATAAATATTAAGGGGTATTTTATGGAAAATAAAAGTTATTAATCCAGACAAGAAAGGGTTTTATTTTAAAGTTGAAATTATTAACATTTTAATTGAGACAAGAGAGGCTTTTTCAAATTGAAATTATAACATTTTAATATTTTAATTATTAACATTTTTATCACTGATAACAGAAATAAAATAAAAATTATGCTACAAGGACTAGAATTTTTTTAAAATTTTATTTTTGTCAACAGAGTTAATTAGATAGCATTCACAGCAGAAAATATTTAAGTTAACTCATTATTAACCCAGTAAAATTACAGCACAACACAAAAACTTAAATTAATAGCAAAACCAATAGCAAAATCCAAAAATTTTCATCACTTATAATAACAACAATGAGCATAATCAAAATAAATAAATAATAAAACATTAAAGTTATATATCACTACTGAAATTCTCAAAATGTGGATTATAATGCTAACATAATATACATCCTTTTTAGTAATATGTAACAACTTTAAAGATTAAATATTTCTAAACAAGTTTAACAATACAACATGTACACACATACAATAAGTGAATAAATGTTTTACATTTGACAACTCTTTAAACTTAAGACAAATTTAATACAAAATTAATATACGACTTAATTACTCTAATTACTCTTAAATTAATTCTAATTACTTAATTCTAATTACTCTTAATTACTCTTAAACACTCTAATTAGCCGATGCAATGATTAAAAAACTTTTTAATATTTGAGTTTGCATTTTTAAAATCAATTAATTTAAATATTTTTATTTTTGAATTAATTAGTAGTTTTTAGTATACTATATTAGAAATAATTAGAAGAAAACAGACAAATTTCTTTGAAAACAAATTTGTGTTAGAAATATTTAATAAACCTAAACTTTGATTGATTGCAAAAATACTATTAGAATAAAATCAATTTGAATGTATTATACCTATTTGAAAAATATTAAAAAATTAACGAATATAAAAAAATGCAAGCTTAAACAACAGCCTAGTATTGAAAAATCAACTTACAATTGGTTTTTTGGGGTCTTTTCTCTTTCCGTCTTCTTTACTGACTTCAATTAAATCCTAAAATAAGACAATTTAATATCCTCACATAGAATCAATTTATTGAATAAATAATATTCATTACTGTTATGTAAGTATAACAAATGTAGCATATGTGACACTGGTTATTAAAAGGGAATAAACTGTAACTTAAAAAAATTATGATGAAAGCATAGATTTATTTATTAACATTGAATTTTTCATAAGATTCCCAAATCACAATATGAAATCAATTAGAAGAATATGAAAAACTATAATAATTGCTATATATATTAATGTTTAGAATTTAAAGCACTGAATATTGGATGGTATTGAATATTAACAAGTTTTGTTAAAGTCGTATGAATTTACTATAGTAAAAGTTTATATATAATATAATGGGTGGAGCACATATTCAGTGTGCATGCACACACATATACTGGGTGAACTAAAAACTCAACAAAGCCTTAAAAATAAATAAAAAGAATAATGCGAAATATTTGTTGCTTGCAAAAAATGAAGTTAAAAAAGTTAAACTTTTCTTAAGAGCCAAAAAAAAAAAAGTTAGTTGAATAGTCATTGAGAAAAGACATTAATGACCTGAAACAATACATTCAGTACAATAAATTCCATTAAATGATCAATGAAGTAACAAGGGTTTCAACATGACTTCAAATGCACTGTAAAACATTCTGAGATAACTCACAACACTTGTACCAGCAACATGTATTATATTGGAAAAATTGCAAATCTTCATACTTATGTCTGAGTTTAGCGAATGTTGCATTGGCTGAATTGTGCACAAGCACTTAAGTTGTTTTAATTTGGAGATTCTTATTCAAAGTAGTAAATCTTTCGATACTTTCAAAAATAATTGAGAAAGTAAGAGAAACATCCCATTAGCATAAGCAATAGTCTTTGAAAAATTTCTTACTAACCACTAGATATTTA
Source organism: Latrodectus hesperus (assembly GCA_037975125.1). Taxonomy (NCBI): domain Eukaryota; kingdom Metazoa; phylum Arthropoda; class Arachnida; order Araneae; family Theridiidae; genus Latrodectus; species Latrodectus hesperus. The sequence continues at coordinate 12,404,526 of CM075856.1, read as the reverse complement.
AAGGAAAAAAGTATGGAAATTATTTTGTGGCATATGTTTTTTGGAAGAAACATAGTTTAATCTATAATGGATAAAATATTTTCAAGTACAGAAATAGATATTACCAAAGTTATTAAGTTGCAGATATTTACTAGATTATTACTATTATTCTTTATTATATAAACTATTTTTTATTTATTATATATACTATTATTATAGACATACATATATTACTCAAAAGATGACTTCTTTTAAAATATTTGAAAAAACTGTAACTCATAGCATCAAATCCTTACATAAAGCAGATAAACTGAACTATCTTAAAATGTTCTTAGATGGTACTGGCTGAAATGCTATTAAAACAATTTCATTCAGGAGAAATTATGACTTAGAAATAACCCTTCAAAATTTTTTTCTGAAGAGAATTAGTTGCTTATAAATGATCACAATTTTTTAAATTCTTTTTTGAATAACTGTGTGATTAAATCTGTCAGAAATAAATAAGGCGAATTTTGAAAACCTTTTAGGAAAATTTTAGGGACAGTATATATTTAAATTTAAAAGAAACAATAATTTTCATGAAATATTTTTTAAGTACATTAATGTTACAATCAAATGACATTATTTAAATGGAAAAAAAAATTAAAAATATACAATTTTAATAATCTTTAATAAAATTCCTGATTTAAATGTTTCATTTCCTAAATGTTTTATTTACTTATGCATTATTATTAAGCACAAAATTCAATTTATTCCAAAATCTCTGTTGCTCTTTTACATACATAGTATATAAAGTTACATTTTTCAAACAATAATATATTCTGTATTTATGAGAATTAAATTACAAGTTTTGTGTTTATACAAGTTTATACAGTGTTCCCTCGCCACTTCGCACTTCATGTTTTACGACTTCAGTGCTTCGTGGGTTTTACCAAAAGGTTTCCAGATCGACATCAACCAATAAAAGTATGGTGAGGCAGGCTCACATCATAAGGAATGAAGGATTTGTCAACATGACAATGAAGATATCTGCGCCATTATCGATTGCTACTCTGACAAACAGACCAATGACGACCTCCTTGAGATGGCAAGTCTGAATGTGAGGAAGACGAAGAAAATACTGAAAAGCATGCTCGTATCTTGGAAAATCTGTACTAATTGTGCAACTTGGCAAGAACAATGCAACAATTTGCACAAGACATTGACGACAATATGGTTCGAACTGTCGAGTTCAGCAATTGGGTTGATGGGGTTATGTCATTAAAAAAATGAATTTTGAAGGAAAAGAAAAAAAAACAAAAACAACTAACCATCAACATGTTTCTCTCCAAGATAAAGCCCCTGGATCTAATATCAGCGCCCTTAGCAAAAGTCTTGGAGTGAGGCTGAAGCTTCTACGAGTAAAGTGAGAGCCTCTCCTCCGCCACCAACACAAGATTCTTTGCCTCTCTCAGAAAGCAATGTTGATTAATTTTTATTACTGTATATCTTTGTAATGAACCTTATAAATTAGCAATGACACGTTTAAGAAAATACATACATTGCCTTAAAATGTTTATAAAGTCTTATTGTATTATGTCTTAAATGTGTAAAGTATAAATACTGTTTTTATATTTAAAACAATTGCGTACCCGCATACAATTATATTCCTAAGGGCTAATCCTACTTCATGATCTTTCAGCTTTCACAGAAGGCTCTGGTCCTCATTAACAGCAAAAAAATGAGGGATCACTGTATACTGTATAAAAATGTATATAGTTACTAAACCTGCTTGTATTTTAAATGAATGTTATCAGTTTTTAAATTAATATTGGTTTCTAAATTTTAAGTACAATAAATATGGAAAATGTATCTGTGTAATATAATTATTTTAACCGGAACACCAACCAATTACTTAGAAAACCAAGATAACTAAACTTGGTTAATCTTTCAAGTATTACTTTACAAATTTCAAATGGACCAAACAACAAACAATACTTAATGATATAACTTTAACATATTAGTCTGAAATATTTTAAATCTAATATTTAAAGCGATTATTTGAATTTTCTTTAATAATTTATTTTTGATGCATATCAATAGTTAATTACCTGTTTTGCAAATGCATTAATTTTTTTAATAGTTACCATAGAATTAGAATTTTTCCGAGCAGTCATACCATTGTTCAAAATGTAATTTGCAATAAAATTTTGTTTAGAAATGAGACAACTCTAATGCATTTGTGGATATTAAATATAAGTTCTAATATATACTAAACGTAACAAAGCTTATAAAAACACTAAATAGTTTCGCAGGCTAAATAAAAAAATAGATGTAGGCATTTATTTCAGTGAATAAATTCATAAAAGAATTAATACACAATTTAAGTAAAAAATTTAAATGAACAAAACTATAAATCATAGACGTATTTTAAATATAATAAGTGCTACAAAACTATTTCTTACATTAATTTAAGCACAAACAACCCTTCTATGCATCATAAAAGAATTTTTTTTTTATAAAACATTAAGATGAATAGAAAAGCTAAATAATTTTTCCATTTAACTTTTCTAAACGATCAGCAGTGTTTAATTTAGACATTATAAAAATCTTGAAAATTCTTATTTGATTTGCTTGTCATTCAAGTCAATTTTTGCAAATCAGAACTAATTTAACTGGGAGCTGTGGTTTAAAGTGGATTCTGAGCCATTACAAACATCCAAGACCAAGGTAGGATTAGAACCCATAAACTGTAGAACAAAAAAAGCATTCAGCTAATAGCTCAACAAATTCTTGTTTATAGCATCATCCTTTTTTAAAAAGTTTAGTTAACAAAATATTTTTTAAACTTGCCTTAGATAGAACTGTGATTTATATTTATTTGCATTAAATAGAGCTACAAGACTCAAAAGTAATTATTTGCAACCAAAAGCTAATGAGATTGGGGCTTACAGTTTAAAGTAGATACTGAATCACTAGAATGTCAATGCCAAAGATGAGAATCGAACCCATGAACTGTTGAAATGAAGGTCAAAGAACAGGCCATTTAGATGCAATCTTGCCAAAATAAAACCAAAAATTTATGCTCTATATTTAACAACAAAAAACATACATCACATTTTTTTATTAATTACAGCTCAGAGTTGAAGTACACCTATTATTTCTGAATCAATTATCACTTGAATGGTTTAAGAATATTGGAAGGATTATTTAAAAACTATGAAATAATACTATAATTAATGTACTTAGGATTATAATCTTATAAAAGTTTGAAAACATATGTTGGTTTCAAAAGTAAAATCACATATCTCATTCAGAATTAGAAATGTAGTTAAATCTTAGGATCTTTCCATTATAACCTAAATTTTACTAATAAATATAGCTCCCAAATATATTACACACATCATATACTAATTCCAATACCTTTTAAATAAAATAACTTTTATTTAAAATGTTTTTATCAAGCAGCTATTTCGAATAAAACAAGACTTCTAAAAAAAATTTTTTTTATCCTACGTCCGACCTTGGTTTTTCAACCATCAGTCTCTGTCGGGCAGTCCAATACAATCTTGAGGTGAATGAATAGTCATCTTCAGCAGAATTTCTAACTTCGACGTCCGAAACTCCAGGGCAACTGTAAAGGTGGTCACCAGTCATGTTCTCTAGTCCACAAAAAGGGTAGATCGGAGAGTCCTTCAAACCCAAACGGTGAAGGTGTTTTTGCAGATAATCATGCCCAGTTTTAAGGCGAAAATTAGCCACTTCCACAGCTCTGTGGAGATTGCACGGAATAGGCTTTGTTAGTAAGGAAGCCCATGCTTTCCCTTTTGTGCACATCTTGTAAACATTTCTAAGATAGGAGGCTATATTTGACTTAATAAGCCTTTTAACAGTATGGTACTCCAAGGCTGTTGTAGATCTGAGCCAGCCTCTGCCAATTTGTCTGCTGCATCATTTCCCGCGATACCGCAGTGGCTAGGTATCCATTGCAGCCCAATTTGATGTCCCTCTTCTAGTAGAGAACTAATTGCCTTTTGACAGAGATAAACAGACCTAATACTGCTAGGAGCAATTGAAGAGAGAGACTTAATGGTGGCCTGAGAGTCTATAAAAAATATTATGTTGTTCTCATTGCCCTTTCTGATCTCTTCTAGTACTAATTGCACAGCGGCCACTTCATCATTTAAGCTGTTATAGCCTGGCAAAGCCTTAAACTGTAAGAGTATACTCCTGCACTAGCATTTCTAATGGCATCCACAGCTGAACCAGTGTAGACATGGAACCAAACAGATGATGGATAATGCTCATCGATAGTAGCTAGGATAGCCATCCTTAGCTCAGAATCAGTGGAGACCTTCTTACTAACAAGTAGTATCAGGTCTAGACAGCAATCAGACTTTTAAAATCGAAGCAGAACACATGGAGATAGATGTCATTTCCATCACTCAACAGTTCATACACATGAAAAATAATGTATTAAGACCTGGTTTTCTTTCTTTATTTAGCAAACTATTTTTTCATAAATAAAATAAGATCAGAAAATTTTATTTAGAATACACTATAAGAAATACATACTACCTGACATATATTCAAAATAATATTTACTTTAATTTTATTGATGAAAAATCAGACCAAGTAATCTTTCGGTTTTTTCTGTTTGAAAACTATATTTTTACAAATAAATTGTTCCATTTCTTCAATGTATAAAAGCATTTAGCTAATTTTTTAGTCTCAAAAAAGTAGTCCTGTTAGTCATTCATCTGCTTGCTTTGCAAACGATCTTTGCACACATTTATTTAATTTTGTTTGATATCTGAATACTCTTCTTATTCTCATTTATCATATTCTCAAAAATTTCATCACCAAATATTTTTTCTGTACATATCACATGTGAATACATATTAAAAAATCCTTGAAAGAAATTTCAGAGAGAAAGGTATTCTTTGTCAGAGTTCATGAATGAACAACTCATATTTGCTCAAGTCATCAGGTACATAACTTTGGCTTTCTTCAGCTATGGTTGTTTCTTTAATAAAGCCTGGATATTAAAATGCTTTTGATACTGTCTTTCCTTCAACATCAGTTCAAACATTATTTAAAAAATGCATTGCTATTAGATCAATGTCATAAGGGACTGCTACAATTCCAACTCCATAATCAATCTTTGCAAAAGTACCCTATCATATTTGCTCTTAATACTGTCGATTATGCCCTTATCCATGGGTTGAGAGACAAGTTACATTAGATGAGAGAACCACACACATCTATTCATATTCTGGGATTTCAAGGTAAGAATTGCAGTCATTCATAATTAGAAGAATTTTACGATTCTCCAATAAAAATATCAACCAAAGTCTCACATTCAATTTTCCTAAATGCTCCCAGTCATTCGAGCTTTAATGTCACACGTGTTTCAAAAATATTTCAAAACTACCAGATGAATGATATACATCTGGTAATGTTGGAATATTTTTTTTAAACAATTAAGTTTTAAATATTTTAGAATAAAACCAGAGGCAGTTTTTCTGTTCTATCCATTCTGGCTATGAAAAACAATGTCATTCTTTGTTTTACTTTTTTATCACCATTACTCTTTTAAAACATAATGTTCTTTCCCATAAAATCTTCTCAAAAAAATCTTGTTAATGTTGAATAAATCCTTTGGGTCATATTAAAAAATTGTGATTTCAATGTTCTTTCTTTCCATTCAATTTCAGAAATTTTATTCACAGTTCCCCTTTCACCCCACAATTATATAAAGATGAAACCGTCTGGTTTTAAAGTTTTTTAAGCAATCACTCGATGATTAGAAATCATTTATGTTCAACTTCATAGCAAAGCAGTTTGATTACTATTTAATGACACTACCATCAACAAGAATGTTCTTTCCTCTCAATGAGGTAAACAAAACTGTTCCAGTTTAGGATGTTTTACTGCCCTATAATATTTTCAAAAAGAAGTACATTTTATTTATTATTTATTTTTTTTGCATTTTTTTTTTCTTATTTATTTATTTTATTTTTTGCCTACTTCTTTTAGAATTATATTTTTACCTTGACTGATAAACATATTACAGTATTCAACAGCGACGATATTCAAATCCTCAAGAGAACTGTCTCACTGACCCGCTCTGAACAAATTAAACTTCATTAACTGAGTTATTCAAATGAAACAAATCAACAGAGCTCAAACTTTTAGTGTTTCATTCTTCTTTCTATTTTCTCAAGTATGGGAAAAAGAAGAGTTTTTCCTTTTCCTATACATGATGGATCTGGGTTGAATTTAATACCACAGTTATCAAATGCTTAATGCCACAACATTTGGAATGTCTACATGTGCCACTTCATTATTTAAAAAGGAATCAAGATCTCAAGCATTGCAATAAAAAGAAATTCAAAAAATATCATCATAAAATATAAAAAAAAGTCAAAACGATATCTATCAGAATTGAAAGCTCACAGAAAAGAGATGGTAAAAACCAGTATTGATACTTGGTAACACAAAAATAGATCATTTATCCTATTATTTCACCTGAAAATGCACATTTTGCATTCTGAATTATTTGTTAACCATAATATTGAAAAGATTTTACATTTGGCAGGATAAGGTGTAAAATTAAAGAATATGAAAAGGGAATTTTTCTACATCTGCATTGCAATTATAATTAATCTATTATACTGTTTTTCTTAATTTAATTTAGCTGTTATTTATTATATCAACCTAAGCATTAAAACGTCTCAGTAATTTAATAGCACCCCACCCCCACAAAAACACCAAAATTAATTTCAGTTTATAACAACTTTTTACCAGGAATGGGAAATATTAATTTACCAAAAAATATAAAATAAAAACTAAAAATTATTATATTTTTGTGTAAACATCTATGTGTCTGAGTTCTTTTTTGGAGTTATTTTAAGAGAATTTTCTCAACTACTTTGGCAAGCAATTAAGTCTTTAACTTAAATATTTTCCTCAAAATCAATGAATCAAAAAATATTGTTAAGAATAAAACCATTTTGCTAACTTTAAAATTATAAAATTATCAACTTTTTAATTCATCAAAAGAGTAAAATCATGAGTGATTGAAATTTCTGCAACAGTCAATCAGCAGAGTCATTTGGTTTTTAGAGAATTTTAGCAACTGCATTCTGCCACAAATGTATATTAAATTCTAGAGTCAAAAATCTTTATTAACACTTAATAATAGTTAAATAATGTCAGTTATGACTAACATTTTATTTTTTGAACAATAAGATGATATAGGATGACTTCTTATTTTTAATTGTCACAACAAAAATATTTTTCCAAATCTATGGCATTTTCTTTAAAAGTGGTTTATAACTTTAACACATATTTATGATAGAAGAGAAAAAAAAAGTAATTTGTCAAAATAGTTTTAAGCACATTGATTTAAATAAAATTTGGAGTGCTTTGTTTTTGTATTGTAGTGCAATCATTTAGCAAATTAGAAGTAATTTCATGAAGATTTATTGTTTCAAATAAATAATTTTATTGCAAATTATAAAAACAGTTATTATAGAATAAAATTAAACAACAGTCTACTATACTGTGCATTGAAATAAGAATGTAACAGTTTAGTTAAAATGTTTTTTAAAATAAAATATTTTAAATCCGAATTAGAAATATTACCAGGGATAAATTAGTAGAGGATTCTTCAATTTCATCAGAAGAATCATACATGCGTGTAGATGTCCCCATAAGATCTTTTTCCTATAAAATAAAAAAATGAATGCAATGAACTTAACATATTTTACACTTAAAACAGATTAATAAACATTTATTGTTTAATTAGAACTGTAAATATTACCAGTAATAAATCAGAAGATTCTTCGATTTCATCATCAGAAGAATCTTTCTCTAATGTTGCCATAAGGTATTTTATCTATAATATAAAAATTTAATGGAATGATTTAAATATATTTTAAACTAAAAGCTGATTAATATACACTTAATGTTTAATTAGAACTGTAAATACTACCAGTGATAAATTAGTAAGAGATTCTTCAATTTCATTAGAAGAATCACGCTCCTCTGATGTCACCTTAACATCTTTTCCCTATAAAATAAAATAATTGCAATCAGTTAAGCATATTTTAAACTTAGAGCAGATTAACGCAAGTTTAAAGTTTAATTAGAACCATAAATATTACCAGTGGTAAGTTAGAAGATTCTTTCACTGGATTAAATGAAACATGCCTGAATATCTCCATAAGATTTCGACCCTGTAAAATAAAAATGAATGAATACAACAAATTGAACTTATTTTAAATTCAAAACAGATTAATATGCATTTTGGGTAAATAATTATTATGTATAGATGCTACAAATATTTATAAAGATTTAAATGTATAAAAGCTTAATTTAGTTAATAAGTATAATTTCAAAGATCAATAAAATAATACATTAAGAGTTTCAAACCTACTTCGATTAATGAGACATCTATGCTCCAACAATTTTCTTTACACAGAGAAAGTACTGACAGAGATCCGCAGCAGTTAGTTAACATTTGATGATAGATGGAATGTAGTACACTATATATGCATATATATATAGAAAACATTAATTTTATTTGATGTATTTGCATAAAATATCTCTGCTTTAAATTTACATAAAAACAAACTAAGAAAAGAATGCTTACTTATCAAGATGTTGTCTGTCTCCAACAACATCACTAAAAACAGAAATAAGAATTATTGAAAACAACTATATTTATAAAAAGTTAAGAAAATACAATGCTTTCTTATATAACTGAATTATATTATGTAATCAGATATTACATATGTCTAAAAGTATAACTGTTATTAACTTATAAAATTTTACAAATATGAAAATGAGATGTAATTTGCAAGTACTAAATATGTATAGTAAATATTGAATAGTTATTTAATTTCTAAAAAATTTAATAAAATAAATATGTAATAACTGATTATAAAACATATGACATACTTCTATTTATAATAAACAAGAACTATAGTAGCAGCAACCACCCCATTAGTATCAAAAATGCAAATATATTAACTGCAAATATTAAAAACATTATAAAAAAGATCAATGGATTTTATAATCCACAAGAAAAAACTTATTAAAAATGTAATATTTGAGAAAGAAATACAAAGTTATACTAAGCAAGGCAATATATTAAATTTTATAAATAACATGAATGATGGTACTTTTAATGCATTAACCATTGGTTTTTGTAGTTTGCACCTAGAATGGTAATAAAGTCAACACAGTCAGTCAAAATTAGCAACTGTACCTAGTCATGTGCAAAAACATGGATAAGAACCACTGTCTCATAAGTATTCATATATTTTTAAAAATTTCAAATGGCTGGCTATTTAGGATATTCCACCTATTTAGCACTACAAGAGGCTGAAGTGATGGCTTCTTATGGTGATGGGGTATATAATGGCCTCTAAGTGATGGTTATATAGTGGAGCACCGAATGAGTGTGCCATTGTTGCTCCAAAAGTAGGGGTGTCTTCATAATTTAGAAGAAGGGATCAAGTCAAAAATTCCCAGACTTGGCTTGCCATCCCCTGAGATATCATTTTACATGAAAGACATTGTGTCCACAATATATTTTATATGGCCCAGTATTAATATGAGATAAAGGGTTCATCATTTGAAAAACTTGTAACATTAATGTTGTTAAATATTTAATATTATAAGTCTTTACACAAAAGCGTAATGATAGACAGAATAGGAGTGGTGCAACAAAATTGGTCATAAATTCGTAAATTGCTTATTTGGGAATGTTCAGTGTACGAAATATTTCTTATATATAATATAATGAATGTTACGCATGATTTAAAGGACAATTTATGTGGTAATTTCTGTTTGCGTTTTCCTGCAATCATAACACAATATTATTAATGCATGCATGTAAAATGTTCATTCATATTGAATAGTCTTTACATAAATGGAATGGAAGGATAATAAGAACAAGAATAAAATTTTTTAAATCTTAAATTTTTACTAATTTTTTAAATTTTCATAAAATAATTACATTTTCAAACATTAGAAATATGAAAAATATAGAGAATTAAAATAAAAGTATCATGCATAATGATTTAATTTGATGATTCTCAGAGATGTTTTTAAAAGATGATACATTAATTTCATAATAGTGACTTTCACATGTATAAAAAATATGAGTTAAATTTAAGGATTTTTGTTCTTTTGAAAAAAAAATTATTTACTATTTTCTAGACGAGTATGGTTTCCATTTTTCACTGGTAGCAATAGTAAAATTTTCATCAATTGTACTCGACACATAGATAACTTTGGAATCGTAAACACATCCAGATTTAGTAAGAAGCTTGTAAAAATAAGTCTCAATTTCTCTCTAAAAATAAATAATTTAGATTAAGAAAAATGAAGTGCAATCATATTCAAATATAACAAACCATTCAATATATGTGCTAACCATAAACCATTATTCTTTTTGTTTTTCTTTAATTTCATTAATGGATTATATGTGAATGTAACATTTATTTTGCTTTCAAACCTTTATTTCCACATATGACATTGACATTCATTTATGAACACAAGTGTTAACATTTTAAGGCAGTCATAAATTAGAATTGTTTATTTTTACATATTGATATATAGAGATGATACAAAATTTAACTGATCTCAGTACCTGTATAAATAATTTTAAAACCAAAAATAACATTGAATTTATTAGGTTAAAATTTATTTACTATTAGATGATTAAATTATCAGACTGAGACGGATTTTGCAACACAAGCATATCATTTTAAAGATGGAGTCTTAGTTAGCTTGATTTTGTAGGATAACATGTTTTTTAAAAATAAAGGTAGTTAGTTCAAAAAATAAAAAATTTAAATAATATTTCACTTAACAGCATTTAATATTAATATTTTTTCACTTCAGTGCACAGCTTGTAATAGAAGAGATATGTATGTGAAAACACATCTACATTTTTTGTCTATTATTTTTTCAAATTTTTACTACTTACAAGATTTATTTTTTTGAACATATATAAAAATATAAAACACATAAAAAAAGACATTTAATACAGAAAAGTAATTATAGACATACAAGCAATGTACTTACAGTTTCATATGAAGCTTTCCTTATCTCATTAAATTTTTCAAGAAAATCCATGTTTTTCTAAATATAATGAAATGAGAAAACAAAAATAAATCTATTTCTTTGGATCTTTCTATAAATAATTTCTATATTATTTTTCTTAACATATCTTAAATTTTAAAATACATTTAAAATTAAAATGTAATTTAGTTTACAAATACATGGTAAGTAATTACAGTCATGCTAACAATATACTTACAGTATCATCTGAAGGTATTCCTTCCGTTTTTCGATCCTCGAAAAGAGCATAAAATAGTATGTTCTCCTAAATATAATGAAAGAAATATAAAGTAAAATAAGATTTGGAAATTCATGTGGAATTATTAGAGGAGCCATTTTGTCAAATAAAACTTTAAAAAAAATGTGGAATTATTCCCTCCTTTGATTGATTGATCGACTTTTATTACATTATTATGCATTCAATTTTTTTTTCGTTTTTTTCATATGATATGTTTAATAAAAATATTTTAAACAATCATAAAGTCAAAAATAATATAAAATTTAATAGGCTAAAATTCAGATACCATGAGATATCTAAATTATCAGACTCAGATGAATTTTTTAACACAAACATATCATTTTAATGATAGTTTGCTTTATTTTGTATGGTAACATACTATTATAAAAATAAAGGTGCTTAATTCGAAAACTGAATTTTTTGACACGTCTTTTATTTGGTTATTTTGTGAATAGTAAAAATTAATTATATCTTGGATGCAAACTAATAAAGTATATATTAATTTTTCTAATTTTTTGATCTAGAGAAAAAATACTGTGTTTTGTTTAAAAATAAACAAGGAAATAAAGAGATAGAACTTGTCCATCACAGGTTCATAACAGAAAATTAAAAAATGTCCAAACAGATGCTTTCTTGCCTCTTTACTCTAAGGTTCTCTTTATTTTAAATGGGAAAGGCTTCATTTTATAACTTTTTTTGCGATGAAAAAAAAACAGTATTTAAATTAGTATAAATTAGCATACACAAAATAAACAATTATTTAACTTTAAAATTCAGCACTAAATTTAATAAATGAAAAGTTTATGGTCTTACAATATGATAGAAACTGTTATACAATATGATTAAAACGTTTTAGTTTTCATAAATATAAAAACTTTAAAAGTCAATAAATTATTAACAAGAGGTCCTCAGCAAAATAAGCTTTCAAAAGCAGAAAATGAGAAATTTCAATAAAGCTTAGTTTGATTTTGTCAAACAAATTTATAAAAATATTATTTCTAGTATGTCTTTTATCAACATTAATCTCAAAGGAATAAATTCCTTAAAACATCAATTAAGTTTCACTTATAGAAATGTAACTCGACAGTTGATTAACTAGTGACATGTTTCAGTTTTCTTAATGTTCAACCAGTTATAATGGGTTATGCTTTATCCTATTCCTTGTAAGTCATTTTTTTAAATTTCTTTGCAATTATGTAATCAACTTTGTGTTGTATGAATACTTGATAGTTTGCTAAAAAGTTATTATTTAATTTCTTTAAATTATATCACATTTAACATTTTTACATAGTAGTGTAAAATTCCTTAATTACTTACTATGTTATTGTATTATGTATTTACATTGCTGATCATACCAATAACAAGAAAAAATAAAAAGATGGTAAATTAAAATTTAAAGAAAGATATATAAAAAAGTACTCGGTTTTATTATTGTTTGATTTATTAACTTCCTTTATAAATCAACTTTATTTATGTTTTGTCTATATTTAATTGAAATATTTAAAGAAAAATATTTATAGATATACCCCTTTTTAGTGGGGAAGATTTTTTAAATAATTATCTTGTTTATTATTAATAATTATAAAATCATTAATTTTTAATTTTATTACTAAAGTTTGTACTTTAATTAATAATAAATAATTTAAAAATAATATTAAAAAGAAATATTTATCTTAGTTATAATTATAATAATTGTAAGTAATAAAATTAGGAAATTTCAAATAATTAGAAAAATAGGAGAGATAATTTGTGTAATAACAAAAGCAATTTTAAAAGTAAGAATCTTATGAAACAGAAATAAAATCAATACACAACTGTTAAAAACAAATGAACAAGAAAGTATATTTGCACGTAAAATATGAGTTTATCAAAAGAAGTATTATAGCAAGAAATTAAGATTATAAAGAATATCACAGAATTTGATAAAAACAAATTTCAAGTGAACTTTTTTCTTGTTAATATTGCTCATTTATATGAAATTATTAAGGAATAACTTTCCAAAATAATATTACTAAGGCTATTAAAATATTTTATTTACTGTTTATGCTTTTTTCAGTCTGTGGATTGATTTATAGAATAAACTTAAGAATTTTTCAGAAGCATTTCTAATTAATAATGCAGTCAGTTTTATAACCAAAGCAACATTAAACAATTTAGAACTATTATCTTTTATTTTTAGATGAATTTAAGTAACTCTTATAAGGAAACATCCATTACTACATTTCAAACAATATTTACTTTTATGATTCTAAATTTGATAGATATCATTCACAATGTATTAGCTATAAATTTTTAAAAAAGCAAAGTAATGTTTACCGTTAATTAAACAATTAATATTCAATTAACAAGATAAAACTTTCTTAGTTCAAAGAGAATAACTTTCCTTTCTCACTTATTACATTAGAAAAAATAAAATATAATTTTAACATTTAAGCAAAATATGCATGGCATGAAGAACATAAAAATTTTTTTTATTGTTTTTAAAAAGATATTTAATGTACATAAGAAATTAATAAATGCACTAATGAATTAACATTATATAATAGGAAATTCGAAATTCACAAAGAAAATGTATGACAATATATGTGATTAAAAATCAAACCAGATTAATAAATTTAAATTTATAAAGTATGCAAAATGTATTAACTACTAAGATTTGTCACAGAAATTTTTAATGATATAAAATCTGAAACACTGCTAAACTTATTAAAAATATATTGAATAAACTGTCAATATGAAAGTGAAAATGCCTTTAATTTTACAAGGGTTGCTTTTTAAATTTCTACAAAAATTAGGAAGAAAAATAATTTTTTGGAAACAAACTTATTGCTTTTCAAAATATTCGCCTTTAAGATTTATACACATTTCCATCTGTACAAAACAATTCTTGAAACAGTTTTTCCACTCTGAAGTTGATATCTCAGAAGCAAGATTTTGGAAAGCATCAAATGCTTCTTAATGTGATAAAAATCGCTGCCCACGTATTTTTTGTTTGACACAAGGGAACAAGGTAATGCCATTAGGCGAAAAATCAGGGGAATATGGGCAATGAGACATTAATTCAATATTTTTATCCTTCAAATAATCAATTGTTTGATGTGCTGTATGGGAGCTGGCGTTGTCATGATGAAAAATAATGCAACGGTTTTGTTATTTTTCCTGATTTCATTGATGACTTTTGGCAAACAGATTTCTGTATGCCATTCAGCATTAACAGTTTTTTGATCCTCTAAAGGAACGATTGGAATATGTCCTGTAATGCCGAAGAAACAAGCAATCATTTTCTTGTAAGTGTTTCATGAACGAACACCTTTTGAAGGATTCGGTTCATTTTAAAACACCCAAATAGTGGATTGTTGTTTAGTTTCCGGCATATACGAATATATCCAAGTTTTGTCACCTGTAACGATGGTGTATACGGATTTTGCTGTTTCCAATTTGAATTTTTTATCATTTCTTTACACCAATCTCTTTTCGAGCTTCTGTCAAATTGTTCGGAATCCATCTGGAAGAAATCTTTTTAACAGTTAAATGTTCATGCAAAATTGAATGTATTGCAGCCTGTGATATGCCAATCTTCTTCAATCATCTTGTGCACAGCATCGATGTTGTTTAGAATTACAACCGATTTTGGTCGTCCTTCATGAGATTCATCACTGATGGACGCACAACCACGACGAAATTCTGCAAACCAATTGTAAATAGTCTTTTCTGATGGCGCTTCATTACCAAAAGTTATACGAAACAATTCTATGCATTTTTGTCAAGTGAGGCATTTTTTAAAATCATAAAAAATCATCCAGTGGAAACCTTCACAGGTTATTTCCATTGATAGAACTAACTTGTTTCTTTAGAACACTCACTGTAAACAAAGTATGCAGACGATTTTTTGGAGACAAAGTATGCAGACCATTGATTCCGAGAGAAAAAAAAGTGAATTTTACAAATATCCTGAAAACAAATTTCAGTAGTGCCCTCTATTGTTCATTTGTAAAAACATAAAAGGCAACACTCGTATAATTAAAACAAAGCTTTTAAAATTTTATCAAGGTAAGAATTACATATATATCCTGAAACAAAGATTTTGCTAAATGTGTGATATAATTAAAATCAATATGACACTGTTGCAAACATAATGTTCTATATAAAATTTATAAATTAAGTGTTACTGATAATCTATTTTTTATTCATGCGGAGTAATTTTACAATAAACTAAAAACATTTTCTTTCAAAGTGAATTTTTAGTGTCAAAAAATTTCTTAACTACTCAAAAACGAATACATTATCATATAGACATACTTTTTAAATTAACCTTTTGAGTCCGGCGTCCCCGTTTTAAAAAACTGTTCCTAGGACGGCGCGAGAAGATGACATTTCCTACCCCCTTGACCGAAAGGAGAGGGTCATTTTCACCCCATTTAAGTGCTGAAGTTTTCACCATGACGAATCTTTATCTTTTGAGGGAGATACGCCGTGCTAGGTCTGCCGAAATTCTCATGAAAATGTAAATGTGGTTACCATAAATACTATACTTATCGACATGCTATTGATTTTTTCTGTTTGTTGTTTTACATACCACATTAAGAAATGTTATAAGAATTTTAAGATTATATACATGCATTTATGAAACAAATTTAGTCTGTTTCAAAAACTATAAGGCGTATATTAATTTATTACAGAGAATTTTCTGAAATAATTATTTAAAATAATTACAGACTTCTTTAAAGTAATGAATTTGCAATTAGTTATAATAAAACTTGATAAGCAATAAACTAACTGAATATTTGAAAAACATTCCTAAAAGCAGCCTACCTGCTATTAAAATAAAAATATTTTGAACAAATATTTCCTTTTATGAGTAAGTACAAGCAAACTGTCAAAGTTGCATTTGAAAAAGATTAAAGGTAATCTGTCTGTTAAATACAATAATGATTCCTGTTTCCTTTTGATTTAAGTATTTTTATTTATGACAAATTTCTATATTGAATGGATTAAAATATATGCTTTTTTATCTTTCACATTTAAGAAAAAAGCTTAAAAATGGAATTTTCCTTTCTGCGTGTTTCTGTAATTAAGTATGAAACGTTTTGCACATTAAATGTAGCCAGACGAATCTTGAGTTTCTCCTTTATATGTAGCATTCAGGTTGATTGTTTAATAAAATTACATTTGTTATACAATAAATAGTAATATTCAGTTCATTTCTCAATGACTGAGAATTTGAAAATGTTCATTCAAATAGTCCATTCCAAAATACACTCGTATTCATCTCAGAAAATATTTTTATAAAATTCTTATCAAAACATTAGCAAAGAAAACATTAGCTTTATATTGAGAATAAATTCTTATCTTCAGAGTGTTTTAAGCTTTTATGAAACTGTTCTTATTAAATTATTTTTAAAAACCAAAATCGGGATTAGTTTAATTTTATACAGAAATTAAAACTACATAGAAGACTGACACAACTAAAAGGCAACTTTTTTTAAATATCTACCGCATCTCAATTTATGATTGGAAGTATTTTCACTTTTATATTTATATTATTTCTACCTGCATGTTTTTGTTGTGAGATTAAAAAATACAATGTGGCCCTGGAATATTTTCCATAAACAATACTCCGAAAGGAAGAAATCAAGAAAGATGTCCAGCATCTATTCCGATATTCGCGCACGTCAGAAAAAAGAGACGTTTAGTATTCATTATTCAACAGTGAGCAATATCGAATAAAATATATTTCACCTTGAAGAGCAAATTTTTAACACTAAATCAAAATTATTTCTTTGTAAAAAATTTATTTCATTAGTTCATATAAAAATCCAGAATATGAAAAAAGCTCTTATGTTACAATAAATACAGTTTCTTAATGAAAATGTTTCTAAGACTATTAAATCTTTGAATTGGGATTTTCCTAACACATATTTTTTCATGCGTAAATTATTATGAAAAACTTTTAATATTATATTAAGATTTTCTTATTTTAATTGATAAATATCAATCTCAAAACCAGCAATTTTGGTCAGGATTAGACCAAGAATAGTCATGTTTATAGGGATTATAAATGTCAATTGATTTTCTGTTCTAGCAGATCGCAGAAAAGTTCCGTTGAAGAAAAAAAATTATCCATATATAATTTATGGCCTTTATTCTTCACGGAATTCGTTAATTTTGATACCACATTATGGGAAGCAGAAATTCCTGGATTCATTTTATTTCTGTCTTTACCTAAATATACTTCCATATCAAAAAGAATAGCCATATTTGTCTGCTAATTTATAAAGTTTAATTCCCCACTGTTTTCTTTTTTTTAGGAATATATTGTTTGAATTTCATTCTTCCTTTGAATTTCATAATGACTTCATCAACTACAAGTTCTTCAGACGGATGATAGTGCTCCTTAAAAGATTTATTTTAAAAAAACCAAAAATCGTTTGTATAATTTCCACAATCTGTCAAATTCTTCACCAAGTTTTGGTTTATTCTTATTGTCTGTAAAATGTAAAACTCTCAATAAATTAAAAAATCTATCACGGGACATATTTTTTCTAAAAACAGGAGTTTCAATCAATTCATCTGTCGACCAATAATCTTTGATGTTATTCTTTTAATGGATGGTATAGATAAAGATAAGTCCTAAGAATTTTTTTTTTAATTCTGGTGCATCAATATTAGTCCACTTTGCCCCATGCTTTTTTTATTATTTCCCAGATGTAATTCTAATATTTGGGAAGCATATCTATTTGTTTCATCTGCAATAAAGTTTAAAATTTCTTCTGAAAAAATAAATAAAAAAATTCGTGTTCCTCAACTAAATCCTTTATTTTGGCTCAGAAATACTGAAGTCACCTTAAATTTAAAAATGATGGGCTTGTCATCTGCTTTAGCCTTACGCCAATCAAAATCAAATGATACAGAGGAATTTGCATCATTATCGCCGTCAAAAAAAATAATATCCTTGCATTCAGATTCATCACACGAATCAGAATTACTGTCTGCCAAATTTTCTTCTTCTAATTCTTCCAATATATTTTTAATTTCTTCATCAGTCAACTCTTTACGACGTGCAGTAATATATAGATGTGCAGAAAAAATATTTTTTCTAGCGACGAAAAAAGTAACTGATTACAATGAAAAAATTTGCTAAAGTGCGGATGAATATACTTCCCTTTTAAAAAGAGGAGCCAATAAAACTGTTTTTCGCCAAAATTCGCCGCTCAGATAAGTCCCCAATTTTTACGACTTTCATACACAAAAGAGCAGCAATTAAATCGCCCTCAACTGCCCGAAGAAAGTTTAGCGGGAAAAAGTCAGGCGCTTGAAAGGGGAAAAAAATCCATGGTACAACTGTTGTACCACAGCCGTCTTCTGAGACACTCACTTTCTTGGTACAACAGTTGTACCGCCGGGACGAAAAGGTTAATCACAATGAAAATAAAATACAGAATCATAAGATAAAAAATTAAATAATAATAAATGTTAGGTAAAAAAATGTTAGCTGCAATGTTAGCTAAAAAATTTATAAAAAAAACTTTCCATTTAATAATATATGAAAATTAAAGTAAACATTAGTTAAATAACAGATGCAAAGTCAAATATTCTAAATGTTGATTTTACAAATCTTCATTATATTTTTATGATTTTCTGAAATCTGGATTAGTCTTGAAAACTTTATTGTAGAAACAATTCAAATCTTACTAAATATTTAAAATGTATTAAAATTTCAGATATTGAAATTTAATAATGAAAAGAAATTAAAATGAAATTGCTATTTTCGGCAAGGAAAACAATTTTTGAGAAATTTAATTTACATTAATATACGTTTTTGTTTCTTCCATAAACAAATTTCATACAAAACTCATCTATTGCTTTCTCATATAATAAATTAATGTTTTAAGAAATATTATTAAAAATAAAATAAATGAAACGAATAGTGAATTATTTTATTCCTAAAGCACTGAAAATAAATAATTAACCATTAAAAAATAACTTAAAACCTGAAATGTCAATTACATTCTATGAAACACCAATGATAATGGAAAGAAATCTGAAAATATTTAAAAGTCTCACCACAATATTATAAATAAATATTGTACTTTTTGAGGTGTAAATTTAAGAGGATAAAAATGAATGAATAAAATTCCAGTAATTTTGGAGTATAGATATGTAAATTCATAAAATAAATAAAACATTAGAATTAATGTTTTATAGATACTAAAATTTAAATGAGCAAATAAATACATACAAAAAATAAAAATGAAAGTTGTTCACTGATAAATGAAATAATAGAAACTCCAAAAACATTCCTTAGACTTGATTAAATGCAAGGAAAACTGGTAATTGCATTCTTATGCAAATAACAAAGAATGAATTAAGGCATTATGAAGCTGCCACATAAATGATAAGTGATTCCTAATCTATATTGACATAAATCTGACACCTGACAAATACACATGACTCCTTTTGATCATTTAGACTCATTTATACTCATGATAAAATCTGAACTTTGACAAAGCAAGCAGGGCAATGCAACATCATACATTTTGAGGGTTGATTCTCAATGGCTCCAGGATCATTCCTGTGACTTCCAAATGTTTATATAACATTTTTGTACATTATGGAGAAAAGGAAAATTTAGTATTTGTTTTAAACAAAGTAAATGATTTCTACAGACAAAAAATATAAGCACATTTAACACTAAAATAATTAAGAACAAGATATTAATATCCTACAAAAATTACACAATTGAAAGGTTTATAATCTATCACTGATACAATGTAGTGGACAGCACCTGTATTAGATGGCAGGTAAAGCTGTTACATTTTCTGCTGTGATAAAAAGAGTAAAGTGACTTTGAAGACAGTGCCATAGTCGGCACAGGACAGATGGTGCAGCACATCTAAAATAAATATGAAATTCATATTTCTAACATTTCCCAATTGTAATTTGAGTACTGACAACCTACAGATCCGTAAAACAAATCTTTACCAGGAGTAGGTCCAGAAGAAACAGTATCATTGATGCTGACGAAAAGTCTTAATTGAGATCAACGTGCAATAACTCCCTCAAAATGATGTTGATTACAGTGCTGGGGCATCAACAAGTGTTAGTATGTGAACTGCACAGAGGACAACCATTGATATAGGATGTCAAAATGGAAAATCAACAGTTGTACAGATGTTTGTAGTGTAGCACAAAACTTTAAGGTTTATTCGAATTTTTTGACATTGCAACTGTACTCCCAATAACACAAAACATTGCCAGGGGTGACAAATTTTGTTTCAAATTGTATTGGGTGGATGCACATATGAGGGTATGAAGAAACTCACACACACAAATCTGGAGAACCTACATGTATACAGAAGGCACTTGAAGTTTATGAATCCAGTGCAGTCTGGGACATGCACGACGAACTATGATATGAAATTCTTGATTCTCTTAGAGATAAATCTGATAGATACATGTGATTCTCTGTAATCAATTATACCAATTTATGTGTTCATTGTATATTAATATGAACTTTAATTCCAGTAAGACAATGCAACAACATATATCTTTAAAATTGCTCTATGAAAATTTATGTGATATTTACTTAAAATAAAACTTTAAGGTAGTAAAAAGTTCCTAGTTAGAAAGACGACAAAATAAATAAAACTTTTTATTAACCACATAAAAATTAAACAGTTTAATTGTCATTTTAAATACATATTCATTCTACATGAAAATATTTACCACAAAAATCTACCAAACATGAATCGCCTACATAATGCTGAATAATAAACAGAAGATGAAAATAATATTCCTCTCCTTTAAAATTTCGAAAAAAACTAAAGGATAATTATTATGTATATACTAGTTGAGCAATAGTTTTTGATTTAATTGCAATAAAGATATGGCTATAAAAATATTCAGTTGAATGCAAAATAGAAAGAAATATGACTCAGTGAACAAACTAATGAAGTTACATAACTATATCAAATGTAAAACATAAAAGGCGAAAGAATTTTTGAGCATCTTTAACAGTCTAATTTTCTCTTGTCTCAGATCAATTAATAAATATTTAATGAAATTAGAAAAATTTTTCCAATATGTACATCTGGCAAGTGTGTCCTGCTTAGTTATAAGTGCATTTATGAAAACATGAATAAAAACAAATATCCATATGAATACGGTAGTTAGAGCTCATTTTTAAAAATAAGTTATCAATTTAAATTTTCTTTAGGAAAATTTGGTTCTGGTACAAAAAAGTAATCGTTTATGTTGTATGAATGAATATATTTGATACATACTCTAGATGGTAGGGTCAAATCTTCACATGAGAGTTCAGTTGGTTTTTTTTCTTCCTATTAGTGATATGAAAAATTAATGTTATTTTTTATAAGCAATAATGAACAAATTTTATGAACAAATTAACTTTTAAGACATTGAATAAACAGTTATTTGACGCTATTTTTCAAATTTATCTCTTGATATTTACATAAAAATAATTTAGGTTAGAATTATTTTTAATTGTAACTATATTTACATAAATTCCAAAATTGCTTTAGTGTTACAATATTCATTCGAAAAAAAATGCAATTTTCAGAAAAGAAACCTCAGTGTTTAGCTGTCAAGAAACTTAATAAAAAAAAGTTATCCTGGATAGTTGTAGAATCACATTAATTAAACAATTAAGAATAATAAAATTAATTAAACAGTAAAAATTAAATATGAATAACTTAATGAATATATAAAATACATCTCAACAAAATATACAAATGCCAAACATTTTGCACTAATTTCTAATCTATTCCAGACAACTACATAAATATCTCAAGCATTTTGATCAGTAAATATTAAAATAAAATTCATAATATAATATAACAGATTTAAACACTAATGAAGTAACTAAATTATTTCACGGTTTAACACCTTGGTATATTAAAACATTGAAACCTAATTTTTATTTTTAGTTTTCACAGAGAAAATTCTTGACCACTAATTACTGCATACACTTTTTTGCAAAGAAAAATTATCTTTTGTTAGAATGGGGAAAAAATTAGGTTACTATAAATCATCCTGGAAAATACTATTATTTTTCACACATTTAAATATAATTATTACTGTATACATTTATTGTTCAATATTTATATTCAAATTCCTTTCACAAAAACTATGAAGTGCACTATTTTTAAAATAATTTTAATTAGAAAAAGTGTATAGTTTCACATGAGTTTACATAAAATTGATTTCAATTATAAAAGATTTGGATAATTGATACATTTTTTTTTCAAAACTTGAGTCAACATTGAACTTAATATTGTTAGATATGCAGCATATAAATATTGGATTAGGAATGAATATGAGCTTACCTTTCTATTAGATTTTAAAAATAAATTCCAATTATAAACACATTTGTTCTTTTTTCTACATCATCTTATATGTGCAATCATAATAAAATTTTGTAATATTTCAAAATCCCCCTGAATTCATATGACAATTTTTCTCCTATGCACTCTTATTATAAAATAAAGTGTTGTTTCATACAAACATACTGTTTAAGAAATCCATTGTTTCTTATTCAATTATTTTTCTTACACGATTCTAAATTAGCAGGTAATTGAATATTGGAATTTTAAACTCTTTTAAACAAACAGGTCAATACAGACTACTATAAATTATATTATGGTTACATATTTTATATTTGAAAATGACAGACATATTAATTGGTAAAGGTGCCAGTATTTGTACAGCTCATTTAATTTATAAAACTAAATTTTATCTGTAAATATATATACAGATTATTAAGAATTATAAAAATCACATGTGATTTTTGATAAACAAGCATTTGATAACTTCATACTAATATCTTATGTAGTAAAGTAAAGTAAAAAAAAAAAAAAAAAAAAAGTAAAAAAACTCTTTTGAAAAACTTTAAAATTTTATCCAGAAGTTTTATTTAGGTTGATATGCAAAAGAGAACAAAATTGGTAAAAATAGAATGTGTATGTGGTTTTTTTTATGTTTCTGGTTGTTTTCTTAAAAAATTCCACATAAATTTGTTAATTATAGAATTCTTCAACATATATTTTTTTGTTAATTTCCTCATTTTTTTTAAAGAAGAATTTTTTTCCTTTGAAACAGCTATTAGATATGTAAATCTAAATCATTTCATAAATTATACTATAAAGCAACGATTTTCTAAACAGTGGTTAATATTTTTATAGCAAAAAATATGTCTGTATATATATTTAATCTTGAATACCTCACACTATTCTCTAAGCATTTTCATTATTTTTATCTTGACCAATAAAAATAATTAATTTATGAATTATGAAGAATGTAAAAGAAAATATATTTTCATATTGTATCACTGGAATTTATTAAAATATTTATGACCTTAGAAATAGTTTTTAGATACATCATCATAATAAACCTCTTGATGTTAAGTACATATGAAGTGAATATATTACAAAAACAAGAAACCAAATAAAATTACATTTTGTTTAAAAATAATATGATCAAGTATATATATTTTCAGAAAAATAATCCAAGTCTAATTTCTAAGGAATAAGCTTTAGTAAGAGGAAAAAATTCCATATTTAAGTAATACTGAGGTGTAGATAACATATCAAACATTTTATACCATTTACATAGAACTTTTTTCAGTGATAAATATAATAATAGTTATATCACTTAATATGTTGAATTATATTTATTTCCTAATGCCTGAAATTTTAATTATAAGGACCCTCTTTTAGTATGAACCTTACTTAAAATTTAATTATATGAGAAAGGAAGAATCTCTTAGTTGTCTTTCTATTTGCTTGTAGACCAACAGTCATTTTTTGCACATGAGGGAAAATTAGACCAAGACCTACAGTTTAAAGTGGAATACAAACTACTGTAAACATCCAACCTGAGGTGGGATTCAAACCCATGAACTCTTAACCAAAAGGAAGATGAATAGCTTTTTAAATATTTATAAAACAATTATTTATATATGTGCTTATTATATATCCACTTAATGGTAGAAGTAATAAATTAATAAGTTGTTGAACACATTATTAATTTGTCACATCAACAAAAGTTTTAAAAAAGATATTAAAAATAAAGACTTTATGAGACATATTTCTTCCTCACTGAAACAGCTTTGATTTGCAAAATAGTGAAAAAGTAGTTCTAGAATTTATTAAATATAAAGCTACACTCATCTATTTATGTCTGAGTCGTATATATGACACTGAAATTCAAATTCAAACTGATTGAATTTGAACTAAGTTTGATTAATTCAATCTATTCAAAGAACAGTGATACCTACTGGAGTCTATAATCAAAATAATAGATAATATTCAGTTAGAAAATGCATTAAGAAATTAAAGGTTTTAATGGTCATCATAGATACAAAACTGTTTTTAAATATCACTTAAATATTTCATATATATTTATTTCTCTACTGTTACATTTAGCTCGCAAAGTTAATTCAGTCAGGAGCAAAATTTAAAGCATATTCTTATTTATTACAAACAATAATGCCACAGATCAGAGTTGAGCTTGAGGTGACCTAGCAACTGCATCACAACATTTTGGTGGGTCCCGACTAACCTGAATGGACAAGTTAAGCGATATGCAAATCAACTGGATTTTCTAAGCTGCAGCCACAACTTATTTTTTACAATAAAATCCTGCGCTGTTGCAGTGATTTGAAAAGTGTAATACATACATTCTTATATGTAGTATGTTGTTTATTTCAAATTAAATATTTGTCACATTTGTATTGTATCGTAATCTTTCTTGAGTAATAATCACCTGTTATAAGTTTTTGAAGATATAATCCTACACTAATCTCTATAAACTTAATAAATATTGAAATGAAAAGTAAAGAGTGCTGATAATTCAGATACAGTTCAACATATTTAAATGAAATAAAATTTATATTAGAATTCCTACATTACTTAAAAACAAGACGCACAAAACAGACAAGTAATGGTTAATAGAAAAACCAATTAAAACTCATTTGAAACGAATACTAAAAACAAAAAGATATAATATCTAAAACTTTAGAAAATGTCTAGTAAGAAAATCAATTTTAATGCTTATAAATTGGAATATATTAAAAATCTAGGGATTCTAAATCATTAACAATATGAATAAATTACATTCCAACGTCTTAGTCAATAAGAATTTTTTGAGATTTTTACATATAATTATAATAAAAATGCTTGGATTCTGTTATATAGTATCAAGGACATAAAAACTTTAGTTCATGTTCTTATAACATTTTATAATTCAAGCTTTTCAAATGATAAAGTTTTACAAATATTTATAAATATGAGTAATTTACAATAAATGCAGTTGTCTGAGCATAAAGCTACCTTAATTAATGAATGGTAAATTTTATTTTGCAGTCGTATTAGAAAAAAGAAAATAGTGAAATATATTTTTAATTTGAAAATGAATGTCCTTAACAAAACTTATTATTATAATACTGAATTAATGATAAACAAAAGAAAAGTATTTTTATTTTTGAAAACTTAAAAAGTTTGTGTATAGAGCATTAATTATTTATAATTGTGTTAAAAATAATGCCACATTCACTGTTTAAATTTTCTTTGTACTGCAATGTTTACCGGATCAAAATAAGAAAGCATATTTTACTAATGTGTGGACTGATGGTAGAGTGGTAAGCGACCCTAAATGGAAAGCAACAGGGCCCAGGTTGGAATCCTGGTTCGGGCATAGATGTTTACTTCTTTCTCTGTATGTGTGTGTTTTTCTATTCTTTCACTGTCAGGGCAAAGATGAGAAATCCAATGGGTGTCCCATTGTATTAGGTGCCACCCCTTTTGCCCTTTGCAGCACTAAATGGATAAATCCCAAGATCAGTCGGGCATTGGAAAAAATTACTAATGTTAAAAATAAGGACAATTAAATACAAGCAATTAAATTCATTTAATATTTTAAAGAAAAAAATTTAACAAATAGCATACTGGTTCCAAATATATTAATATGATTTCTTGCTTTAAAAAATTAGAAAATAAAATCGCTCTCTCTCTTTTAAAACAAAAAAATAAATACACAAGATACTCTGAAACTTATAAACTATTTAGCTCATTTCATTATCTTCACCAAGTCAGAAATTTAATTGATAATTTACTGAATTGCAGAATAAACTTTTCTAAACATTTTCCTTACTAAATGCACGTAGTTGAGCCTACAGCTAACTACATTTATTTTGCCCTTATAAAATCTCTTGTTTTGAGTACTTTTATTGGAATTAGAATATTGAAGTAAAAATAGGATTACAGAATTAGAATATTGGAATAAAAATAGAAAAGTCAGAAAACACTTTTAAATTAAATTAATAATATAACACTTAGAATACTTAATAAAATATAGTTAAAATAATATAATATACTTACATCTCTGGGCACAAATTCATGAGCTTCTTCAATCCCTGAATATCTCAAATTCTTAAATATCTAAATGTAAGCAAATGAGTTTGACAAAAATTAAATTATAAGCTAATATTATTATCTTTAATTTCTATAAATTCATTAAATTACAAAATTTTTCAATATTATTTACAAAGAAAAATAGCATTTTCCCAATGGCAAAAAATAATACCTTGTTTCCTAACACAAGTTATTTAAAAGAAAAATGTTTCCTTGGAATTTCTTTTATATTTTCTTGAAAATTTTTAATATTGTTCTAAGGATAAATTAATTTCAAGTTTGTTGTAATATAGTGACACTCTTAAGTAATGAATAAACTATAATAACAAAACAATCACTATAATAAAGAACAATATTACACATGTAATGTACTGAATTAAATAAGTTTCAATCAATATGAAAAGAAAGTTAAAACTTTTAATTTTTGGGTGATAAATATATTAAAAATAAGAGCAGAAAATGAAAATGTTTTTGGAGTAAAATCTTATGAAATGCTAATAATGGTCAGCCAAATAATTAAAATCAGAAAAAATTATATTTTATATTATCAATTAAATGAAATGATATCTCAAGAGTAGATGATAATAAACCACTTCATAAGAAATTTTTTTATAACAGAAAGTGATTTTTTTTAATTTCTGAAACAATAAAGAATATCACAACAAAACAATAATACATGTGCAGATTATTGAATTAAATATAATTTGATGATAAATAAAAAATAATAATGAAAACAAAATTACTCAGAGTAATTTGCTTACTTTAATTCATAAGTTTAATTTTAGTCTTAAAAAATTTCTGAAATTTTAAATTAGAAATACCAATTTATAAATCAAAATATAATAGTCTATCACTATTTGTGATGTAGAATAGCAAAAGTTTCAAGATAAACCTCAGATCATAGATAAGTTCAGATGTTGTTTTTTCTTTAGTGCATAGAACAGAAATAGGAATGGTATATAATCAAATTTAAAAAAATAGCTTTAAAATAAAAAGTTCAAAAAAGTGCATAAAAATATTTAAAATAAAACATTAAAAAGAGCTAAAGAATAACAGATATAAAAGATGTTAGAAGTTTTAATTCTTAAACTTTCTTTTGATAATATTAGTGACACAGAGAAATTACAAGTACCAGATGTAAATTGAGCAAGTGATCCATAATTCTATTAGAGATGACATTAGAAATTCAAAACCAAGAATTTTATCTTTTAGGAACAAAAAATTAAAAATTTCACAGAGGTATACAAAAAATTATTTCAAAATTCGTGAAAAAAATTTTTTTCTTGAAGACCTTCCATATCAATCAATATTACTTCAAGAATGTGTTAGAAATTCATCTTTATAAATGATGTGTTTGTAAGGGAGAGTGCAAATCTCATAAACACAAATATAAAATCTGAAAAGCTAATACTAAATGCTGTAGGTAATTGATACATCCAAATAAGTATACTTACAAATAAATATAAGTACATACTTTTTGTTAAATTTGTTTCACATGAAGATTATTTTTTATAAGTTTTAATAATCTAAATTGTTTTTTTTATGCAGATCTTTTAGAAAATAAGACATAAAATTACATAAAAGTACTAGTTATTATTTAATTTAATGTTCTGTTTCGTTTAGATACATAAAAATAAAATATTTACTGAAGTAACAGCTAAGCCCTATTTTACTTTCAGTAGTTTCGCTCATTTTGTATTTTTCAGTACCTTTTAAGTCATATATTAGATAACTCATTCAATTATCTACTATATGTGTCTTAAAATATTTACTGAAATGAATGTACAAAGGAGTCATTGTTATTTAAGTTTTTAATCAAAATATTATTGTAAACTTTATTCCAAGTCATGATAATACTCTTCAAATTCCTAAGAAAATGGAAATGTTCAATATTAAATGAAAATATTTATTTTACAAATTAAAATACGATTTTGCAACAAAATCATCAGAGCTTATTACATTCCCCATTAAGATATTGGGGATTTCATAAACTTTCTGGTAAAATTGGTACTATTCAATAATTTATCACATTTACCAAGTTTAATGGTGATTATGAATAATCACTATTGGTTACTATATATAATCTCCAAATTAATCACTTATCTTGTAACATAAACATGAAACTTGTTTTCAAGCATGTAATCTTTTTATTTATGGTTATGATTCATGCAGAATTAACATGAAATTTTTTTGGTTTAGATTTATGACATAACTTTAATATTTTGATACTTTAAAAAATTAAAAGTAACTGAGCCCAAATCAGCTCAAGATGTACCCTAAAACTTAAACTAAACTAATCAGAAATGCTTAGAAAGCTCTCCAGTTATGAATATTAAGATATTTTCAAATGATAAGACAGTAAGCAAAATTCAAAAAAGCACTAAATTGTCAATTTGACAAACAGAAAATCATGAAATTATTTTAATATTATAAATATTTTCAGGTGGTACTTTGTTAAAATGTTTCATAAAGGAATTAAGAATAAAAAAATTGTAAAGTGATATTAATAGCAGATGATAAAAGTCAAACAATTAAGGTGTCTTTGCAACTCTTGAAAAATACTGTCAAGTTACTATTTTAAAACAATATGAATTGTAAATTTAAAAAGATATGCTCAACGAAAGTTAATATTATTGCTTCCTCCATATCACAAATTTTGCATTCTTTAGAAAAGCACAATAATTAGTCATAAAAAATTAAATATTGTGAAAAATGTTATGGACAAAGTAGAAGTAATTTTCACCATTACATATAAGTGTTACTCCACAGCACATATATCAGTAAATAGTTCAGTGCATCATCAAATTAGAATACAATTGAAATATTTTAAATTATGTACATAAAATAAAAATCTTAGATTAAGCCTCAAGCAATGCATATATCACAGTGTAGTAACTACAGAATAACAAATTACATACACATAACAATTAATATCATACTACATCTAATTACATATAAATAGTTATAACAATTATACTAAAATGTAAACATTTTTTATTATACTTTTTAGAGAAAATGAATATTTTAGAATACCTTTTGCCAGCTAAGAGCTTAGAAAAAGCATTTTTTTAAAAGTTATATTTGTGATATTCAATAAAATATAAATACTTCATTCATTAAAGAATATAATTTTATAAGATGTAATATACATACTGTAGTTAAATCTTCAATTTCTGGACTTCCTCTCTCATCATGGGAATTATTCTCACTTGCCACCTTATTAAAAGAACCAAATAATTAGGGTAAATATAATGATTGCCTCATTAGAAATTACTTTTCTACAATAATATTTGAATCTAGTCAAAATAAAGACAAGATGTATTAACAACTTAGTACATTAGTTTCCAAACAGTTAATTCATTGAATACTTCATTGGATTCATCTAATATATCTGGATTAGAACTAGTTTACTAGTACAAGTACAGGGTAAGCAAGAAATAGGTTTCCCACTTCAGAGGGCTGTAAAATATGTTCTATTTGTCCAAATGAGATAAAATTTGAACTACAGATAATTCAAATGATGTGCTTGACATTTATTAAAAAATTGTACAAAATTTCACCGATAGATGGCGTTGTAATACTAATGGTATTTATTTGCATATACTGAAGATATGAAAAGTCATTTGCTTTACAGGGCATGCCTATTAGCATTATCTTTGGGTAAAAAGAAGGCGGATTCTGAACGAGCATTAGTTACTTCTCAGCACATCATGCCTTCTTTGCAAGAAAAAGCGCTACTTGTAAAATTGTTCTATCAGAACCAGCAGAACTCCATTGCAGATGTAAAAGAATTTCCCCGTATGAAGCAGATACGAAGAGGTCCAATGTCTCTATGTGCGTTATGCAAGATGATGCAGAAATTTGAAAGAATTGGACAACTTGCAATTCTTCCCAGTAGAGGACGAAAGCCAATCCAGTCTTCTAGCATCAAAAATCTGGCTACCGTGGTCGTTGAAGCCAGCAGTTAGTCGCCGGATGGTAGTGTGAGTGTGCCCGTTGTTTCCATCTATTGGCGAAATTTTTTACTATTTTTTTAAATAAATTGTCAAGCACATCATTTGAATAATCTGTAGTTATCTCATTTGGACAAATAGAACGCATTCTACAGCCCTCTGAAGTAAGAAACTTATTTCTTGCTGACCCTGTATATAAAAATATATTTCTTCACAATTTATATTGATTCACATATATAAATTCCAACATATTATCGGTGCTTTAAACATTTAAAATTTTTTTTCTTCCCTCTGGATACATTTTAGAAGCGACACCACATGGAATTTACAAAATGAAACATATTTTGAATATAGATTTAAGATATTCTTTTTAAATCGATCTTATTCACCACATGTAACTGATAAACTAACAGCATACATATTTTTGTATCTGTATATCAAATGCAGTTTTAGAAGTTCGAAATTTTATTTATAAATGAATTTGTTTCTTGTTTTCTTATTTTTTAACTAAATGTAACCTTTTCATTTCTATGACTTTTTGATAATTTACTTTGGTACATTACTCTGGATACATTAGCATCAATGGCATGCTTATTAATAAAAATTATGTAATTTGTATATTATTTCTAATATAATTAAGATAAATACTTAGACAATTATAAAATAAATTCAATTTAAGTTAAAATTGCTAGTTAAGAGCAACTTAAAAAATAAAATATTTTTTTCTTTTTAATCTCAACATTTTAATACCATAAAAGATTTAACATTTTCGGTAAATTTTTATGGTTATAAAAATGTTTTACTTAATTTTTGTTTTTATTTACATTAAATTTACATTAGTGTCAGAAATAATTAAAAATATGTAGAAGAAATTATGTAACTTTAAATAATTATTTTATCTATTTTTAATACTGAATTTTATGAAGTTAAATAATTATTCGGTGGTCAAAAGGATGAGTATTTAAAATTTCACATAGGTTATTTTTTAAAGTATCTCCAACTTCAGATGAAATACCTAATTCATCACTAAAAATGTGTGACGAGAATGACTGAAGGAAATAATTTAATGTGTGTTCAAAAAAGATACTTTTTTCTACATTTCAGGATTTCATAACCACATTCATGATTATTTTAAGCTGTAACAAATTAAATTGGAATAAAATCAACAAAAAATATATTCTTGCTTTTAAGAGATTATTTAAAAATAATGATGACTGTAATCAAAAAGTGGGAAAAACTTATTCCAGCATTTTAAGCTTTATCATTAAAAGTTATATATAATTTTTCAAAATTAAGAATTCTTTTAATTTAATGAATAGAATTTGATTTTAAAATATACTTGAATATATTTTGGTTTAAAATATTTTGATATTTGGAGTTATACATTTGAGACAATAATTAATAAATACCCTCCTTTTTAATCACATTAAAATGAGTATTAAGAATATTTTTTACATTCGAAAAGAAAGAAGCTTTGAAGTAAATCTAATTGTTGATCCATAAATTTTAATTAAAGAATTTGTGATTAATAATGTGTTTATTCAATAGGAAATTAAGTACGAAATATGTGGAACGAAGCAATGTTCTAAAAAATACATACATGATACACAAATATGTGGAATACAATATAAATCAATTACATGATTATCAATGCAATATATGAGTACAATATGAATCTGTGGTGGAAAAGATCAGTAATTTAAAACTCTCCAAAAATTTATAAATTGACAAGAAATGGTTAGCTTATTTTTAGCTTTCAAGGGCATCTCATTTTTGCAAACATGCTAATTTGACTCATTCCTCCAGCTTGAATTAGATCTGGAGCACCTGTAAACAGCCTCCCTCCCTAAGGTGGAAGTCAAATCCACAATCTTTTAAACATAAGATCAGGGTGATAATCATTCAACTGAAAATTCCTATTGTTATTAACTTGCTTTTGTCAATATGCATTCAACTTAAACAAGTTAATACAACCCAAGATTTCAACATTTACTGTAACAAAGATAAAAAATAATAATGCAGCAAAAGTATGTAAATGATTGTTATAAATCATAATTAGACATGAAAACCATATAATTATAATTTATAACAATCATTTAAAATTTTAAGAATGAAATACTAACCGGTGAAGGTGACCATCGAAAACTGAAATTTTCACACTCAGTTTCCACTTCCTAAAATTTTAAAACAATAATAAAAAGGTATGTCAGAGAATATTCATAAACTTATAAAAGACTAAAATGAAAAGATACAAACAATTTTATGCAAGTAAAACAATTAATGATAATATTGAATGGGAAATATAATTATAGTAATAAGAAATATTTATTCGACCTGTTTCAGGTAATTTGAAGCAGTACTTTAAATAAGTAATTCTACTTCCTTTTTATTTAATATTTTAAGAATGTAATACTATCTGGTGAAAGATTTTAAAAATAATCTTGGAATTAAAGAAAACTATAGTAAATGCATTGTCTTAATAAATTTAAATGCAAAATTAATAATTTAAATACTAACCAATGAAGGAGGGAATGATGTTGTAAAACATTAAAAAAAAATCACATTCCAATTTCTAAATTTTTAAAAAAGTAATAAAATAATTCAGGAAATTTTCATAAGCTTTTAAGTCTAACATGCAAATATACAAACAATATTATGCAATAAAACAACTAATGATGATAATAAATGTGAAACATATGTAATTACCCCCATTTATAATGAATATTTCTTATATCTATTTCATTTAATCACATGTAACTCTTTCCTAAGCAATTTTATTTGAAATGTTACAAAAGTTTATATAAATCATGTAAAATTTTAAGAATGAAATACTAACTGATGGAGGAGAGTGTGGTCTTGTAAAACTTTTCACAGACTGATTTCCTAATTCCTAGATTTTAAAAACAATAATAATAATATATTTCAGAAAATATTCATAAGATTATAAAAGAGTAAAATGAAACAATGTTATGCGAATAAAACAAATAATAATGATATGGAATGTAAAACATATAGTTACAGTATATAATGAATATATATTATATCTGTATAAGGTAACATGATACAGTTCTTTAAATAAGCAATTTTACTTACTTTTTATTTAAAATTTTAAAAATGAAATACTATCCAATGGGTCTTAAAATGAGTAATCTTAAAATTACAGAGGACTATAGCAATTATATTGTTATAATGAATTTAAATGTAAAACTAAAAGCATTTATAAAAATTAATTCAAATTTTAAAAACGGTACACTAACCTCTGGAGGAATAGATGATTTTGTAAGATTTCTATATTGATTTTTTAATTCCTAAATTTTGAAGAAGAAAAAAATATTAAAAATAGTCATGAACTTATAAAAGTCTAAAATTAAAAGATACAAACAATCTAAGCAAATAAAACATGTAAGGATGATATTGAATGGGAAACCTAACTACAGTTTATAATGAATATTTATACCTGTTTCATGTAATTTGATGCAGTTCTTTAAGATGCAATTCACTACTTTATTTAAGTTTAATTGCATTTAAAACTGAATGACTTATTTTTTCTGCTTCTATGAGTAAGATTAAATGTGAAGAGAATAGAAATGTATTCTTACTTAGTTTATAAACAGGAATATAAATATACATTTGAAATGTTCAAAATTCATGAAAACAGAAATGAATCAGAAATATTCAAAAATTGAAGATTGACATAATCCAGAATCTATTCCTCATAACTCAGAAAATTTTAAAGCTGAATAATGCTTCGATGTTTTATACTGAAAATCTCATTAAAATTACATTTTGCTCAGTACAAATTTTTTTTAAAAAAGTAGGACTGAAAATTGGAATATGGATGGAAAATCTTCATGGAAAATCACCAGATTTATTTCTAATGCTTTATATACTACAAATTAAAAACTCCTTCTAGTTTTATGCATTTATTTTGCCATTTCATACTTATTAATGAACATGAATAACAATTTTATATAGCGAAAATTCCCTTAAATTCTTTGATTTAATTAAATTGCTTACGTAGATTTTCTTAATGAAATCAAAATTTTAACAATTTCTTTATTGACAACTATGACTATGAATAAATTTGATAATTTTTAGTAATGTTCAGAGTATCTATAACAAAATTAGTCAGTAGTAATCATAAATGATTCGATACTCCACAGTAACTTGTATAATTAAGCAGAACTAGCATAATCGAGATCATACCTAAATACAATTGAGTCCAAAAGAAATTATTTAAAAATCTGATGTTCTCATTACTTATTGTTCTCTACTAATTCACCCTCAGCATAATATTATATGCAGAAGGATTTTACTATGTTTTTGAATATAGTATTTTATACTGTACATTAAGCTAAATTAGTAATATTTTAATGCTAATTGAAAAAAAAGACAGAATTATTTTTCATGCTTGTCCACTTTAAATGTTTCATTTTAATTTTACTATTTTATCCTGTTTTAGTTGACAATTTTAAATAGATCATATTTTCAGTTACTATGAATGGCATGCTGTAATACACATTTACGAGTAATATACATTTATGGTACAATGTTTGATTTACTGTTTGTTAAACAATATATCAGATTAACTAAATGAATAATTTCTTAAATTTGCTGGTAAAACATAGCTCCATCAATTTTTTCTTGTATATATTAAATATGTTAATGTTTGAAATAAAGTAGAAATTTAAGTACAGATTTTGATCTGTTTTTTCCCTTCAAATGCAGATACTAAAAACAATAAATAAATAAATATAAAGATCATACTACCAAAATTTTTTTAATGATTTAATTAGTTTACAATAAATTCTCTACCGTAAAAAATTGTCTGTTGATTCCTTATTTTAGTAAAAATATTTTTGTGAATTTAAAATCAGTGATGAAAAAATTTTGAAATGTCTTTAAAAAACATTCAAATTTTGAGTCATTAAAATCAAGATATATGATAACACAATGAGTTATTTGCTAAAAATATTGCAATTACACTATTCCAAAAATTTGATTACATAGGGAGACATTATCATGAAAACATTGTTCATCTTAATAAAGAAAAATGTGTTTTTTAATAAAACATATTAAAAGACTTTAAAAATTCTTATTTGAATGAATTACTTATTTCTAAGAGTATTAATAATCAATTCTAGCCTATATTAGGATTAATTGTAATAATATAGAAAATGTCATCATTTGTCAAAACTTATAATTTATCTTTGAGGTACATTTTAACTGTGATACTTATGTTAGGCTATCTGTTAAATGTACTAAAAGCAATAATTCACATAATCATTATTAAAAAATTTAAAAAAAAGTATTTAGCTTTGAATGAGACAGTAAAGTATTTGGAAATAACTTCCCCATTTTATTCATTTCATCTGTTTATGGAATTTTGAAACTTTGTAGTAACAGATATTTTTTTCTAGGCTTAAATAATTCATATTCAAGAAATTAAAAATTAATGTTAGGAGAAACATTTTTTTGCAGTATTTCAAGAGTATATTCAGTGCTTTTAAAATGAGCTTTTGTTAAGAACTATAACTTATCATAATTTTAAATTAATACAGGTTTCGTACAGATTTCCAAGAAACAAATTTCAGGAGTTTTATAGGAACTAAATCAAAAATATCCAGGAGGTACTGATGTTCATATTAAATAATTTCTTATTTTTAAAATTTGTTCTTAACCAAATATGCATATAATTACATATGCAACATTTTTCAATTCTATTTGTACTTAATAATAAATTATAGCAAAAATTAATATTTTTTCTTAAAGATAGTTATATTTAATGATTATTTCAAAAAGTTTTCAATGAATTTAAAGTTATAAAAGAAAATTTATTTAAATAATCTATATACTTTACATTATCAATTTATACATTGTATAAGATAATGGGTAATTTTAGAGTTCTTAAACATTTTTATTACATCTAACTTATTGAATATAGAATATTTCAAGATGCTTTAACAATCTCTTTTCAAATAAATATACTTATTAAAAACAAAATAAAACTATCAGATAAAATTTTCAGGGTGATGTTTTTTCTTAACTACTATTTGAAAGCAATTCTAAATTTTCCTTATATTTTCAAACTCTTTTGAAACAATACAATTTCACATCCATATTCTAGACTTTCCTATTTCTTTAATAATTCAATTGATTTTCACATTTTTTATTTATTTATACATGCACAATATTTCTATGAAAATGCTAACTTTCCAGCTTTAAAATTTTTCTTTTTAATTCATTATTAATAGTGAGTAATAACTGTTCCATCTATGAAGCAGCACAGCGTGATGATTTTACAATTAAAGTCAATTTAAAAGTTTTATTGCAGCTTCCTATCATAAATTTTTCAAGTTCGTATATGTCATCTTCCAAACTCTAAATTTTAATTTTCTGTTCATCAAGAAGCTCATTTTTTCAAGTATTTTTTGCATTCCTTCTATTATTGATTACTTTTTCTACTGTTTTATTTCATCTAAATAAAATTTTATGTTTTGCCTGGCACTAGCAGTAAAACTATGATGGTCTTTCCTAATTATTATATTCTTGACATCTCCCATGTGTTGGACATAATCATCAATGGTGTATTTAGCCACAATTGATTCAATATGTAAATTTTGTACCATCAAATTTTTGTTCACAGATAACCCACATTCAACAGATACTTGACTATGAGAGAAAAGTAAAAGCAAATTAACTACTTTCCATAAGTGACAATAATTTCGCCTATTTAAGAGTAAGTAAAAATAAAAAAAGTACCTATTCTATGAATCTATACAATCTTGAAATCTTAGTCCATTGTAATGATTTAAACTCGTGTATAAAATTACAAAATTCATTCTTTTTTCTTCTGAACCACAGAGAAATGCCAATCTTTCTATGGTTTTTCCATGGTATTGATTATTGAAAAGACAATTTGGTGTGAAAAAGGAAGAATTAATTATCAATGAAATAAAATGTTTAATATACCAGGCATATTAATTATTTTATTTCATAGATAGTTAATTCTTCCTTTTTCACTGAAATTACATACAATTTCCACAAAGAAAGATATTGAAAGTATATTTTAATTCAAAAATTTTATATTTAAATATTAATATTCAGAGTTTTATTCAATATAAAAAGATAGAAATAAATATAAAAAGAATAAATTAAAATTGCTCTGCAGATTGTACCACATGACAATCTTATTGGTGATTACTCTTCATTCATTTCAAGCACATAAATCTAAATCATACATATGGTTTTTACTGAACTGGATCATTTTGAAGTTGTCATGGCTGAATTAGATTTTATTTTAATCAACAGTTATTAATACAATCTAATGTCACAATAGTGGCACCCCCTACCAGCTGAAGAAAACTTACGAGATTTGCTCTCCTTTCCAGGTTTCCATGCAGGAGCACAGTTATGCAGTGTATCGGAGGAAAAAAAGAGACACGCTTTCTATTCAAATTGCTTAATCTTACAAAACGAAAAAGAAAGGAAATATAAAATTTAAATATAATGTCATATTCCAACATTTTTAATATCGACACCGAAGGAAAATAATCATCAAGCACACTGTCCTCACTATCAGACATAGTTCAAAAAAAATAAAAAGCATGTATAACACAGTGCAATCAAAATGAATGCGAAAGGATAAAAAGTTATGAACAGTTCAAAATGAAACAAATAATAAATGCAATGTCTGGAACAAGCAACAGTTTCCACTGTTCAAAGAAATATTTCCCTCTCCAAATTGCTCTTTTTTTAAATATGTAAGTCCATCAAAAACAATGTTAAGGACATTCTATAGCATTCCTAAGTCATGGGTCTATCCTTAGTGATAGTAGCGCACAGCAGAAAAACGTACTTCAAAAAGGCGTATATAAGCGGATGTCAGAAAGATTAGGGATCATTACAATAACTATGCTATTAATCCCTTCCAGAGAGTCTAAAAAAGAGGTAAGCAATTGACATTGGACATATTCTTTAATGCTCTATAAACAAAATATGAAAAGGACTGATTAATATGTAAGTATGTGTTATTTGGGGGGGGGTCTCCAGAACAAATGAATCGATTTCATCAAAAAATCTGTGGTAAATCGATGATCAATTAACAAACAATTTGAACAGTCAAACAGTGGGTGATCAGTTAACGAACATAATCTTGTAACAGATTATGTTCTTTAACCAATCACCCACTGTAATTTTAAGAGAATTTTTTGCACACAAAGACGAATTTCGCGAGCATATTTAGTAGGTGTATTTTAATTTAACAAATTTTATTGTAACAATATATAAAGATTCAATATATATATAGGTAATAATTTCAATTATGAAATCTTAATTACTATCAAGCAAATACTTTAAAAAAAGTGTATGAAAATATTTAACTGCAAAACTTCCATGACATGAGTGTAGTTATGTTTAATTTTTGATTCACTTTTTCTTACTAAGAATTACAAACTTAAAATATGAAAAATTAAATATTCTAACAAGTAAAAAAAGGTTTTAATCAAAAGAATATTTTATTTAAATTATGTGTTCAAATAAAGCCTTTAATAACATATTCAATGTTTAATTAATAAACAGGAAGATTAACATATTAATATTTTTACTATGTGTAATATTCTACTTGAAAGTTTAACAAGAAAATTTTATTTAACAGTCACAGCATCAGAATAGAATATTATCTAAAATCAAAATGGGATTTTTGATATTCAAATTAAATAGTAAATAACATTATAAAGGAATATTATCTAATGTAAAAAATCGAATACTATTTAATATCAAAAAGGAATATCAAACAAAAAGTTATATAATATCAAATATTAATTTTTAATGTTAATATTATATATTATCAGCTGGGGTCATTTTAATATTCAACAATATTGTTGGACAACATTCTATAATATTTGTTAGGAATATTTGCCAATTAACATTTGCTACTAGGGTATACGATTTGTGAGTGTGAAGAGTAAAAATATATATATAACATGTTCAAATTAAATAGAAAATAAAACAATAATTAATTTTAAAGAAATTAAAATTAATAAAAATATATGAAAGATACGTACCTTAAGAAAAGAGTTTGTTTCTCGCATTTCGTTTTTCATGATATCATATACCTATAAATAATGTAACAATAAAGGGTAATTCCATATAATTTTTAATATTACAGCTGATTAAATTTACAGAAGAAAATTAAGATTATATATTTTTGTGATATATCTATTGTAAACAAGTATTTAAAAGATAAATTTTAAAATTTGGATACTAATGCGCGACATATTTAAATAATTTAGATTATCATTAACTAATCATTGAATTTTAAGACATTTTAGAATCATTCACCAAAAATTTCCGATGGAAAAAGTTTCCAAAAAGAACAGAATCTTTAAAAATAATAAACCTTTATCACTTGTAGCACTTTATCACTTATGTTTTCTATATATATTTTATATAACGTATAAAATTTTCTATTTAAAATAATTGAGATAATCAAGAGTATTTAGAAAATAATTATTGCTACATTGCATTAAGTTGACATGTTGCAATGATGATTCATCAGGAGAGAAAAATTATCTTAGTAATCAAGAAGAGAAAGCTTGTTTACATGTATGCAAGATCTGATATGAGAAACATTAAAATATTTAGTAAAAAAACAAATCAAAAATTGTAAAAAATCAGCTCAGGTTTTTTTTACTCAAAATATTATGAACATACAATATTTTTTTATACTTCAAATGAAAATAGCGATAAATATTTATGAGAATTTTTATAAAGTTTTGATTTTAGTTAGATTTAAAACCAATGATTTATTTTAAAAGCATTAAATAATTCTAAAATTACAACTGAAATGATTTTATTTAAGCATTCAAAAATCTCTACAAAAATAATACAATTATATATAAAATCTATTCTTATGGATTTTAATTTTACTCACATGGCTCCCTAACACTAACTAATTATAAAGATAAAAATTGTAAAAAAAATATTAAAATGAAAAAGTATTAAATAAACTATGAGGAAAATAAACAAAAGTATTCATATTCTTCTCTTCATTAACATTCAGGAAACAATAATTTTATTTTTTTTCTATTTTAAATTCTTTAAAATTTAGAAAGCATTATATTTACATATTCAAGAGACAATCTGTTTACTTAATCATTTAATAAACTGTTATATTATAAAAACAAACTAATTTATTACATTTTTGTAAATTTATGAAAAGATGTATGAAAATTTGTAATTAATATTAATTTATCATATCAATACTATTCATTTCTTTAGATTTATTCTTCAGATTAAAGTAATTTACTGTCGATACTCATTTATGCTACTTTTAAAAGGTTACTTTTTGATAAAATTCATCAATTACTAAAAGTAGAAGTTTGAATTTTTTCAATCATTACCGTGAATTTTTTATTTATTTTGCAAACCTAAATAAAACACACTGTTTTTGGTACGAGAAACAGAAATACATTTGTTTTTACCAATTATTATTTCACTAACATTCTCATATACATTGCTTGCATTCATGAGTAATATTAACAAATATAAATTAGTATTCAATATATCTTTCAAATTATACAATCTGTAATGATATAAATTCATCTACAAATCTAAGATATTTTAGTAAAACAGTTACTTTTTGACATGTCAACTTTACTTGTATTATATATTGACAAATAAATGCACTTTAAATTTATTAGTTTATCACAGTTCTTAGCATGAAGATTTTCATGACATTGAATATTGTATTTTTAATGAATTCATGTTTTGCATTTCTTCACTTTTCTATTAACTTCTTCATCGATAATAATATAATCAATTTATAATGAAGATAAATTGCAAAGAGTGGTACTCTGGAGATTATATCTCAATTAACGAAAAGTGAGAAGCATCTCTTCTAATCAACCAAAAGGGGGAAATAACTTCCATATTTGATTGGTAAGGAACCATTGAACTATCAAAGAATCCAGATTTCTGATCTGTTTTCATTTCGGATAGTGCGAAGGGTCAAGTTTAGGAAAATATAAATTCACAGCTTTGAGATTAAATTGCTTGCATGATTCTTATCTGCTTAATAGCAAACTAGTTCCATGTCGAAAATCTGATAAGCATTTTCTCTTCAAGTGGTTTTTATTCCTGAACAATAACCTAGTTGTTCTCCTTATCACAGAAAATAATAAGTTTGAACATTGACTTAATCAAAGATCTATCGTGTTCACTCATAAAAGGTGGCTGGGACATGTCAAATATGTCATGTTAGCAGTGTTCTCAAAGAGAAATATACCTTGATCAGCTGAAATTAAAGAAAAATTTCTAGCATCTCTAAAAATCACAGCTAAAAATTGTCTTTTAAAATCCTGCAATAATATTAGGTGTTGAGAATGAAAATAATGCTGATCAAGCTTTTCCCAGTATGAAGAAACAAAAGTTTTAATGGGAATGTGTATATTTACAAACTTTCTTAGCTATAAATAACAGAAAAAAAAAACTTATTGATTCCAGTCAACTGGATTTCATTTTACTTTCGATTCTAAATTTCAGAAGTATTGGCAAATACTGTTATAATGCTAAATAATGCATGTTAAGGAACATTTCTAAAACTGATTACAAATTACTTAAGATCTACAATATCAATGTTGAGATTAAAAAACCAATGAGCTAGGGAATCATTGGAAATTAGCATTGAGGACTGTATGAAACACCCATCCTTGATGCATGCACAAAGCAAAGTTTTGTGCATGCTTTCAAGAGCTTTTTTTAATAGATAAAAATAGTGACAAAATAAAAAAGGGGACCACATTCAGAATTTACTCTGGGTAGCAAACATGCACGCTATGCACCTC
Organism: Latrodectus hesperus; assembly: GCA_037975125.1. Taxonomy (NCBI): domain Eukaryota; kingdom Metazoa; phylum Arthropoda; class Arachnida; order Araneae; family Theridiidae; genus Latrodectus; species Latrodectus hesperus. The sequence goes on along the minus strand of CM075856.1, from coordinate 12,361,964 downwards.
GTCAAGGCATGATACCAAATTTTGATTTATCCTGAAAATCTACACATGATAGTGATCTGCATGTCTTTTATAATTTTTGAGATTATATGAATGTACTATACTTTGTAGTGTATCCTCAACATTTCAGAGGTTTATTGATGATGTAAAGAGAAATTTTATTGTAGGCATGATATAACATTTGCTTATGCTTTTGTTGATTTACTTATAGCCTCTTATTCTAAAAGTGAGTATATCATTAATCCAATTATTTTCAAAATTAAAAAAATAAGGATTGTATAATAATATGAAAAAATGTCAGTTTAATAAATTAATTATTGAATTTCTAGGACTAAATGTAATATGTCAGTGTATTGATCCTTAAATAAATTATGTAATGCATTCTAGAATTTCCTAAAAATACTCTAACTCAAGTATGTTGATATTTAGGACATATTACATTTTATAATCAAAGTATTTCAAAAGCAGTTGACATTCAACCACCCTAAGTAAAATTTTTGGAAAGTCGTAGTAATAAAAAAAAATACAAATATTCCAGTGCAACCAACAAAGAGCAGTTAAAATTTGGAGTGACGAAACAATTATTTCCATTGAAAATTCTAAACAAGCGATTTAAGGTAATGCTACAGATTAATTCCAAATTCAAAATTAAGTCTGAGGAAAGATGCTTCAGACAGTGATTGGTGGCTCATTTATGCAGATGTCAACAACTGGAAGCCTACAACATTTCACTGAGTTAAATTAAGCAAGTCTAAAAAATTCGTCCATTCATGACTTTGAGATATGCAGTTTTATTTATTTCGGCAATTTTATTTATTTTATCCAATAATGATTACTTTCAATAATTTCTAAACCAACAAATGTTTTGTTCCATATGGTACTTGACTGAAATTCAACTAATTCCATTTCTAATTCATTAAAATTTAACCACTTAAGGACTTTTACATTTAATTTTATAAATGGTATTGTATCAGGATATAAAATAAATTTTAAATTTTCTTCAAATTCTTTAAACTGCATAAATTTTGTACAAAATTCCTGAATCAGGGATTGAATTACCATTGAAAACAAAAGATCGTTAATGACTATTTAGATTTTTGTGACATTCATTATCAAAAAAATTTTTTTTTTGTATTCAAAAAATATTTATATGAATTTGAAAGAATATCCCGATTAAAAATCTGTAATTTGACTTCGAAGGCTTTGATAAAGTAAAACATTATAATGAGTAATGTAGTTTTATATTTAATTCATTTAAATGAGAGTATAAATCAGTGAAAATATAACTTTGCTGTATGGTGCACATTGCAGCAAAGCATCCTTTAAAAATTTGCCTTCATTAAAAGGTTTCGCATTTGAGTAATCGTTTTTGAAACTTCATAATTCGTAGCAGTGGTGTTTGATTGAGTTCCAATATATTTCATAAAAGAAGTAGTTTAAGCATTTTTATTTTTTAAGTCATGTGATATATACTCCTTTCGCTCTTCTACACTTTGATCGAGAAGAAGTTTATGGTTGGTTTCATAATATCGATTTACTGAAGATGTTCTACTCAGAATACTGTTTTTAAACATAAAATACTAATTGCATAAATACCCCTGCTATACATGTTTGTGGTTCTGGTACATAATTTGTAATCGATTTTTTGATAACTTCTATTTGTTCAAATGTTGGAAGTTTTCTTCTATTTTTGGTCATATTAAAAGTTTTGTTGTTCTGATGATGGAATTCTTTTTTCTTTTTAGTTCAGTTACATATATTAATAAGCAAAGATTTCCGGATGAAATTTGTAAAGTCATAGAATTAGTAATTAGCATTATCAACTCCATTTTAAGCTAAAGCTCTTAAGTATCGATAATTCAAAGATCATCATCGCCAATTCTTCAACTTTATAACAAGTTTTGTTGGTTATCAAGAGGGAACGTTTCAAATCCCTTTTTCCAGAAATTAAAGCCTTTCCCTTTGAGAAGTGTGTTCACTATACAGAACTAATATACGATCAGTTGATCCAAAAGTTCTATTTCATGGTAGATGTCACATCTCATCTAAATCAGCTTACTCGTAAACTACAAGTGAAAAGAAACTTAATTTTTTTGATGTTTGAAGAAGTAATAACATTCAAAAACAAATTATCCATTTTTGCCTAGGGTTTTGAAAATGAAACATTTTTCCCTTTCTGAGCCTGCTGAAGCACCACCAAGAAAATAATTCTTCGATTTATAAACACCTTTTTAAAACTCGTATTTAATTTTAAATATGAGTTAAGCATTTCTCAGCAGGTTTCAGGATTTTAAAAACAGCAGAGCAACTTTAGAATTTGTCAAAAATCCTCTTAATGCTACGATAACCGAGTTGAAATTTTCTTCTTTTGAAATTGACATTGGAAGCTTTGAAATACAATTGCTGGATTTAAAAAGCAAGATATGGCGCTTTTAATTCAAATGTCTTTGTGTTAAATTGGAAATATTGGAGAAGAAAAAATGTGATCCTTGTTCACAACATAAGTCGTCTGCTTTGAATGACCTGGAGAAGAAAGACATGATCATTTTCAATTCTTGCAATAGTATTCCTGACATTTACAACCAGCTGAAAAAGCTCACATTTGCTGTTCTTTCCCTTTTCGGTTCAACATATATATGCGAACAATCATTTCCAAGCATGAACATTATCAAGAGTAGACTGAGAAGTCATCTTATTGATGAGAACTTGGAATCATACCTAAAGTTAAAAACAATAACATACAAACCAAACTTGCTCAAACTTTCCAAGGAGGTGCAAGCACATTATTCGCATTAATAAATATGAAGTAGGAAGTTGAAGTATGAAATTTAGTTTTATTTAGTGTAATAAAACTTTACTAAACAAGCAGATTTGGCTCCAAATTTTTTTTTATGTTTTTTATATTGCAATGTTCATATTTGGCATTTTCACTAGCAAGTTTGCCAACCACTGGCCTAGCAGATAATACTTTTTCATATAAATGGATGAAATATCTACTTCAGTAATCGGTTTAAAAAAAACAGCTGTAACTAAATCAAACATGGAGGAATTACCTAACTTTTATTAAAATTAAAGAAACATTACCCACTTGAGAATATTAATATTTATATCTAAATTGCCATCAATACATACAAACATATGCGCAAAAAATATTTGTGAATTGCCATATTCTTTCTCACTCAAGTATTGTAGTCTCTAATGAAATAATCATTAAATGTTTTATTTGGACAGGTATGAGCAAAGACTAAAACTATACTTCCCAGTTGTATTAAATATGCAACAAGCTAAAATTTATTTTAGCACACCAAGTATCTTTGCAGCACCTGATACTCGATTTGCACACATACCTATTGATTTTAATAGACCTCTTCCAACTTCTAAGGGGAAACAATATTCTCTGACCATCATTGACAAAATTACAAGATGACCAAACATGACTTCCAAAACAATTGTCTGCGAGTTTGCACACTAGTGGATTTTCAGATTCGGATTATGTCACAATCACTACTGATTAAGGTAGGATTTTCGAACCATATTTTGCACAAGTTAACTAATAGGTTAGGTTGCAATATAATTTCAACCTCACCATATTCTCAGGGTAATGGAATCATTGAACAAATGCAATGATATTTTAAATCATTCTTAAAAACCAAAATCAAATTAGACAGGAATTTTCCTCATTGTGTTGTTAGATTTTCATACTGCACTTACAATATGTGTAAAATACTGACACTATATTTGGGTTGCCATGAGACTTTGTTACAAGCAATTTTCCTCACAAAATCCTATTCTGTAACCTCAAAGTGGTGTGAGGGTGTACACAGGTAGCACAGGTGATGTATGTCTGGAACATGAACCAAGTTTAGGTTCCTGGTATGGTCACCCATGGCAGATGGCTGTGTTAATACATCTGGCTAATACAGAAAGGTAATCCAATCCAAGGTGATAGGCTCCGTGCCGATGGATGAATGGCAGCAGGGTTATGGTGTCGCTAACAGGCCCCTCAAGGAACCAGGCAAAACCTCGATGTATGTTTACCTTCCAAATGTACAGGGACACTATGCAGGGAGTGACCTCACATTTCCCAGGTCACTCAATGGATGACAAAAACAAAGAAAAAATACAAATGATATAAAGGATTGGATGCACCTCCTGGAGTTATCCAACCAACCGGTGAAATGGTTCCAAGGAACAGAATCCCTGAACAAATGAGGGCACTGCTAATCTTTCTGCTGGAGGAAGTAGAGTTGCCACAAGGCTGCACACAGGCACCACAGTTGGAGAGCCAGGAGTTCTCACAAAAACACAAAGGTGCAATCTAAGGCGTCACAACAAAGCAAGAGAGCAGGTGGAGACTGCTCAGAAGGTGGGTGGCACCAAAAGACGTAGGTCTGAGGTATAAACCCCTTCTCCCAGTAACGGTTCAACCAAGAAGCCCAGGAACGATCATCAACCTATGACTTTTGCTCAGGCTGTTAAATGCCATAAAACAGCCATTGGAAAAAGGATAGATTCCCAACCATCAGACTTAACAAGGAGGATGTTGACTCCATACAGCAGGAGATTCTTACCAGAATAGATAAGGTCCCTATAGGAAATCATCTGCTTATGGTTCATGGCTTCAGCTTAGTGTCTGGGGCACTAACTCTCCTATGTAATGAAATCAAAAACTGTGGAATGGATAAAAAAAATCCTTCCATGGTAACAAGAGTCTATTTGGTGGTGAGAGACTCAGAGTTCTGGATCCCTGTAGTCTTCCTTAAATGGTAAAGGTGGTCTTCAAGACAAAGGACATTCACACCAAGGATTCTGCCGTCTTTATGAAACAGCTTAATAGACTCAACCAGGAGTTGAAGTCTTTAGAATGGCACGCTCTGCAAAAACCTGTAGAGACACATTCTACTAAATGAATCTTCGAGGTTGATATTGAATTCTTAGAAGCCATTAAAAAGGCAAATTATGGTGCTTACACAGGTTTAGATTGGGGAACCTTCAAAATTCTTTGGGATCCAAACCAGAAGATGTGCAGAGCATTGAAGAGATAGAAGTAGTACAAGAAGGTGCAACTTCCTCTCAAGTAAGTAAATCCTCTCCTACTTTTAATAAGGAAAATGAATTACGTAACATACAAGAACTAGATTTATATTCTAGTTCTGCAACATAGCTCTCCGCTATCTGAGAGTGAGATAGAAAAGGCTTTGCAGGAAACTCAAATAATTAAGTCCTCTACTTATGGAGACTTGGGAAGCAGTGCTTCATAGTGGTCTGGTGGCCTAAAATCAAAAATGAAACTGCTAAGGTAGAATTAACAAAACTTCGAAGGATGCTTTGTGTAGCTATCTCTGGGTGTATTAGAACTACTCCCACATCTACACTGGAGCTTTTACTTGGTATGCATCCTCTTTATATGCATATTGAAGCAGAAGCAATACTTAGCATGAAGAGGCTTCAATGCTGACGTAACTAGTCATCCTTTTATAAGTATGCTAACTGATTACATGATTGTTAAATATGCTTTTGATAAGCCTTATACAATGAAATTTCCTTCGAAAGAAGACTGGAATAATGTTGAAATCAGTGAAAACTGTATTTACTGGTATATTGATGGCTCAAAAATGAATGGGGCTTGTATTTGTTGTCCAGCTGATGGTACAAAGTTATCATTCCTTTTGGTAAACATACAACTGTATTCCAAGCAGAAGTCTTTGCCATTCTTATGTGCAGTAGAATATGCTTGGGCAGAAACTATTCTCATCAAAGAATAATTATCTGTTCTGACAGTCAAGCTGCATTACTAGCTTTACAGAAGTCTATTGTAACTTCTGTTCTTGTTTGGGAATGTTATCTCATTCTGTGTAGATTGGCTAATAACCCCATTATTTTAATGTGGGTGTCTGGGCACTCTGGTGTTCCGAGCAATGAATTAACTGATGAGTTGGCAAAGACTGGATCAACAACCAACTTTTTTGGTCTTAACAAGTGCTAGGTATTTCAAAAAAATTATCATAAAGAACGTTTTTGATCTTTTAAGAAAACAACAATTTATGAACAGGTACAATGCCAATGATCAAAGACAAGCAAGGCTATTAAATAGCACATGCTCTAGTAAAAGGCAAAAAGAAATATTAAAGATCAATAGAAGCAGTCTAATGAAAGCAGTGGGACTACTTACAGGACATTGCCACCTTAAAAGACATCTCACCATAATGAGAGTATCAGGTGATCCCAATTAAAGAGGTTGTCATTATATGGAAGAAACTTCAATACGCATCTTATGTAAATGTGAAACTTTTTCTGCACATAGATTTGAATACTTGGGTCAGCACTTGATTGAACCTTGGATGTTACAGGAAATTCCTGTAAAATTCTCTTCAAATAGGGCCCTCTGAGGAGTATAGTACAATAGACCCATGGTCGCAGACAGTTCTTTTAAAACCACCCTATCTTAAATTTAAAATCCAATCTACAAGCAATTTAATTAATCAATCTATTAACTCAATCTAAGTATCAAATTTAATTAGATGATGAGAGAAATTTAAATGATGAGAGAATTAAAATTATCACTATTGCAATCCATGGCAAATTCAAATGTTATAAAGCATGCATGATGGAGCAGGACGAATGTAGGCCATAACTAAAAATTGTATTATTAATAAAATCTCCACAGCCAACATGTCCTACTGTTTTAGAGCCATCTGTGAATACAGGCATGTATAATTCATACTGACAGTGATAGGAAAAGTATAGTTGTTGAAAAACAATAGGTGCTGCATCCGATTTTCTAATTTTGAGCAAAGATATTAATAAAAGTATTTTTTGAGTCATACCAAGGTGGATAAACAAATTGGTCAACTGACTCTATCAGAACATCACATAGGTCTGAGAGCCAAAAGTGTTTTAGTTCATGTGAGAAAAAGTGGGATACTCATTGGACAAGCAACATAAAGACTATTAAGGGAATCCATTAAGAACCATGGAATGTAACGGATGATAAGGGTTCAACGTAATCTTTGCGTAATATCTGAGAGATTGCTGGATTCATCTCAGGTCTTAAGTTGATTATTAACTAATCACATATAGACACTGGACAGGTGATGTGCAGAAGGCCTTAAAACATATCCTTAAAGCAGAGTAATGAACTGTGTCCAATCTTCGTAAAACGGAAGATCTAGCAGATCCATAAACAACCCATCTGAGTCAATGTGGGATAAAATCAATGAGTGATAAATTGGAAGTAGTGATGTGCGATCTGCACCCCAAGATGTATTTGAAAGCACCTTGAGGATATTAAGCAATCGCTCACACTTCTACTGCAAATGTAAAACATGTGGAAGAAAAGTTAATTTACAGTCAAAGATAATTCCCAGAAATTTTATTTCATTCACTACTTGTATTAGACTATTGTTGATATAAATCAATGAATCATTATCATCATTATAAAATAATTAAAAGTTAAATTTAAATAATTAAAATATTTGTGCAAAACATTTACAATTGTTCAAGACTAAAGGTTAATTCCAAGATTAATGATCATTATTTAAATTAAATTAAAATATAAAAAGCACTTCCCTTCTTTTCCTCTCTTTGGTAAATTTTTTTTTTATACATATGAACCACATATCCTAGTATATCGACTCAATCTCATACTCGATTAACATTATTTTTTGATCACATTATATTATTAGATTCACTTTTATTTGGCGGGAATGCCAAAAAATAAATAATTTTAAATGTTTATTTAATTGACAGCTTCAAAATTAAATTAATGAAATGCAAATAGATAAACATAATAATATTTTTAAATAAAAAAGTTTAAAAGGTCTAAAAAATTAAAAACTTTAAACAGCTATTAGTTCTTTTAAAGGAGCCATGCTTCAAGCTGCTTTCGGAAGCCTAGAAAAGATTAATCAATTCTAGATGTATACCAATCCTATCGAGCATCTTCTGTGAAAAAAAAGTTCTTACAATACTAGTACATGCAATCTAGATATATTGTGGTAATGCCATGTTTCACAAGTATCGAATAAGTAAAAGAATCAAGAGCTTTAACACAACAGAAATGTAATGCCAACTTTTAAAAGAGGATAACTAAGAATAAAAGATCAAGATGCCTTTCTAATGGCACTGTATATTGTCTCTCCAAATGATTGGTAGTATGATGATGTCAAATGCACACTGGCAAAGTGAGTTCACAATGATATCTTCAAACTTATGATTATTACGATGCACAGTAAATAGAAACAGATTCATCTGAAAACAACTATTCCTGCATCAAGATATATTGTTGAACACATCATTGAAAGCATTTTTATCTGCGATATAATGTCAAGGGTAACTGAAACCATTGTCATTAAATATTGTCCATGTCACTGTAGCTAACATTGTCGAATTATTTGTACTGAGACTAGTCTTGCCTTACAAAGGACTAAATATATCTAATACTGTGTATAAGAAAGCTGGTATACAACGTTTTTATTGAAACACATTATACAGTTATAATAATGTGTTTAAATGAAGCTCTTTTCTACATGATACGTTCATTACCTGAATGCTTTGAAAATATAATTATTCCCTTACAGTAGCATATTTTATTTATCATAAAAAAAATTTTGATTCTGTTTATTTGCCGATCCTTGATTATGATGATTTCTTCATGAAGATCTTTACAACAAAGTTCAAAACGTCAGATTTATTTAGATAAAAACTGTAAGTCCAAGATTAATCTACTAGACATGTGACAAGGCTAGATAGTCAGGAGAAAAAAGTTACCTTTGTTTGACATAAATATATTTGTTTGCATTGTTTTTAGATAAATAATGAAAAAAGGGCAGAAATAGATAGCTTCCTTACTTAAGGTGATACGTATTACATATATCATAAAATGTAAAAAAAAAAAAAGTTGCATTATATTCTGTTTGTTTACCAAACTTTTATTCATATCATCTTCGTTTCTGAAGTAAAAAAAAAATATATAAAATAAATACCAGGTATTGTTAAAGCTCTAAAGAAGCTGCATGAATTTTGAGAAAATTTTTATTTTGTCTTCCATGAGCAAATTGTTTTCTAAAGTTTGATTGGTGGGGAGAAAGTAAATAAAAATAATAAACTGCATGAATTAAAAATAAAGCAATGTTAAAGACAAAGAAATCAAAGTACATAAAAAATACATACTTTGGATCGAAAGTGTCTTCCTTCTGGTTCAAATGACAGATCATCTTCATCTATATCCTGTTTGAAATTAAGCAAAATACAAATATTTTAATACTATAGTTCTATTAAATTCACAAAACAAAAATAAATTGATTAACTAAGATATATCAATTCCACATATATTTCCTAGATAAATTTTACCATTTAGCAACTGATATATAACATAGTTAAATCCATTAAATTATTTCATTGAGAAATCTTTTACTTTTAAACAGTTTTGAAATCATTCATTTTTTTATGGCAGGCACACAAGGGTGACTGAACCCTATGGCACAACAAGGCCAGAAACTGCTACTCATTTATCGTTACCCAGCAGGCACCAGTGAGCCAAGTCACGGATCCGAGTAGCGTTACCTGCGCCATAACACCACAAACCCATTTATAGGGTGGGTCAAATTCATACCACAACATATACACATCACAGAAGAGAGGACAGAGAAGGAAAGAAACATCCATGCTCGAACCGGGATTCGAACCCAGGACCAACAGTTCAGGAGTCAGGAACGCTAACCACTCAGCCAATCGGCCGGCGTAACCATTCATAAAGCATGAATATTTTTTAAATAAGACTAGAAGATTTCGATGCAAAAATCTTCATCACTTATCTAATATAAAATATATTCAATTATGTTTTTTGCCTTTTAATACAATTTTGCCAATTAACTACATATTTACACATATGGAAGATGAAAATTTTTTTAATTAAAGATAACATCAGATAAAAGCACTATTGAAATGTTAACAAAAGAAAGGAAAAAAGTAAAGTAAAATATAAAAAAGTCAAGCTATTATTTTTTTAATATATATAGGTAAAATGTGCAAATACAAAATTACACTCTTTTTGTTAGCAAGAAAAATAACAAATGTGTGTGCATATATATGCAAGTACATAAAAATTTAATTATTTGCAATGAATATGTGAGATAAATCTTATTTTAATGTGATTATATTAAATTAAAAAATATTAATCTTTATTTTTAAAAAAGAAAGGGAAAACACATAGGACAATTTTATGGAATGTGTAAGACATTTAGTTTCTTTTAGGCCAAAGTGAAAAACATAATGAAATATTGTTCTGAAAGAAACAAGATGTTTGCAAACTACCAAAAGAAAATAAATTATGCAAAAATGATTGTTTTAAATCAAAATTTTAAATATTACATGCTGAATAGTTTTTAAAACATCCATATAATCCACCATAATATTTACTTACTTCTCCAAGTTATTCATATAGTTTTCAGAAAGTTACAGAATAAAATTTTAATACATATTTATTATTATTATGCACTGAATTACAAATAAATAACATGTGAATGAAAAATTTTGGCCAAATATAATCAATATCATACTCCTTTTCTTTTAGTTGTTTTCAAATGATGACAGCAATAAAAATTTGAAACAACTATGAATATTTTTGATTAAACTAAATTAATGTTCATTTCAAAATTGTAAAATAAGTTTCAGTTATAAAAAAAAACGATTCATTTATTCATTGAAAATTATTTTCTCTACCTATAATAATTATTTAAACACTGCATATAACGGATTTTTTTTATATATATATTTTTAAATTTTCTCACAAGAGCATTTGTTGAAATAAAAAATAATTAACAAAATGAAGATTCAATAAATCTTTTCTCATATAAAGACATAGATATATAGATATATAATGAAAAATATAATAATAGAGTTTTCTTACTTCCAACATTTTTAAGCCACTCAAAAATTATATTTTCATATTCACGACTTATCTGTCTACTTAAGTATTCAAATCATTAAATTTAAAAATACTTTTAATTTTTACATTTTTAAAAAGATCACAGATGAAATGTGTCAGAATTTGTAATTAATGTAAATTTATAACTTTTAATTTCTTCAATATATATATATATATAATGTAACGTATACAGTTAAAGATTATTTATACTGTCTTTAAAACCTTTCTTTTCAACTGAGTTTATCAAAAAATTCAACCAATCAATTGAATTTTTTTTTCATCAGTAGGAATATTTTTCTCATTTCTGTTGATCTGGATATAACATGGACTATGAAAAGAATTAAATTAGTATTTACATATTTGTCATATAACTGACACTTCCTATACATTGGATGTTATCATAGATGATATTAACTTTAAAATAATATGGAATCATAAAATAAGTTCTAATGACATAAATCAGGGTTCGTAAAGATTTCCAAGAATCAAATCAAAATTTTCCAGTAGGCATCAACATTCCTGTGAAATAATTTTTTGTTTTATTTTAAAAATTGTTCTTCACCAAATATGCACAGAATTATGTATTTTCAATATTTTTTTATTATTGGATTATACATTGTGTAAAATAAAGGGTAATTTTAGAGTTTTTAAACATCTTCAGTAGATTTCTATTAACTAATTTATTGAGTATTTCAAGATGTGCAGGACAACTTTTTTTCAAATTTATAAATATATTTATTCAAAACAAATACACAACACTATTATTTCTTTAATCATTTAAAAGACTTTTCATTTCTTGGTTCTTCTTCTTCTTCGAGTTAGGTTTATATGTCATTGGGCACTTCTGCTTTTATCAGCATTTTGTACTATTAACTTCAAACCCAATGCTTCCTAGTTCCAGTTTCTCGGGTCACCCACTTTATTAATAAAGTCCGATTACCCTTTAATGGAGTCTAGGTGTAATTCTCTAGTATGGATGATGCCTAAAGAAGTTCATCTAGGGAGGGCAAGAGCCTCGCATTCGTAAATGATATGCTTTGCCGTTTCCTCTTGAGTATGACATTTCCTGCAGATAGGGTTTTGCTGAAACAGTCCCATTTTATGAAGGTGTTTTCTGAAATAGTAGTGCCCAGTTATGAAGCCTACGATTAAACATATCTTCTGATTAGAGCATCTTAGAATTTCAGAGGCAATCCTTGCTGATGATTCACAGACCATACTTTTAGCATGGGTTTGACCAGGAGTGTTGAGCCAAGCTTCATACATCTTCCGTTTTCCCATCTAAGAACATTGGTTTTTACGGTCTTCAAATGGATCCCACAAAAAGGTTCTGGACCAATGGGAATAAAAGACGATCTTTATTTAGCAAGTTCATCAGCCCTTTCATTACCTTCGATACCTTTGTGCCCTGGCACCCATACAAGGATCACCTTGTTTCTAGTTGCCAGTTCTGTAAGAAGATTTCTACATTCGAAAATCATTTTCGGTTTTATTTATAAAGAACTGAGCACTTTTAAAGCGGTTTGACTGTCACTAAAAATGAGAATCCGCTTACCATGTAGCCCTTCCTCATATTTAGTCGCAGACAGTGGATAATGGCCAAAGCTTCTGCCTGGAAGACCGTAGCGTATCACCCAAGATAGACTGGTACTTGGTGACACGCCACATACTCCCAGTCTTGAGAGGCTGTTCATCAGTGATCCATCTGTGTACCACATTAGATCTCCTGTTTTAGTTCAGAACATGTTATCCCATTCGTCTCTAGATGTAAAAACTATTTCAAATGTCCTTTCAAAGATTTCTTGGTTACATATACAATACATTCATTTTTTGTATCCTGTAACTTCTACCTTTTTATTGCATATATGGCCCCTTTTAACAAATGTATGAGTTAGTTAAATCAACCCTGTAGTGGAATTCCAAAATGCACATAACTAAATATGGATTAAAACTCATACATTTGACTAAATATGGAATATTAAGGAACTTCGAACTGACCAATGATGTCATCTCCCGACACTATTTTCAACGAATGAGTTTCCAGTATGTTTATACTCTTCTGAAGGGGGTTAAGATTTTGTGAGACTCTTAGGTTGAGCTCTCCTATCCAGCTATGAACATGCAACAAATGTTGGGTTAGTTTTCAACAATGAAATTGTTCCTGCATAATAAAATTTATTCTTGAAAATTTGCCTCTTTAAAAATCCTTAATTTCACCAAGACAAGGAAGTAACTTCGTAATACATGCATATATAGATAAATCGATACATACATACACAAACTGCTGAGCACCCAAATTGCAACACCAAGAAAGGCAAGACATATTAAAACAAAATTTATTTTGTAGAAAATACGTTGACCAAGTATCAAATGATTAAATTTATTGACTTCTGTAAAGTGTGGTTCCTGCCAAAATCACTAGCCAGAACAGGTGCCATTCTTAGAGATCACCACTGCCACACGCCTCAGCATTGATACAAAGAGAATTTGGATGTCTTCTTAGGGTACAGCAGACCAAGCAGCTTCCACACATTGCCAAAGTTGATCTGATGTATTTTATCAGTGAAAGATCCACAGAGCGAGATGGCCAGGAAAGAAATTCAATCTGAAGAATCCTTGGACAACGCATGCCATGGGTGGTAGTTAATTATCCTTTAGAAATATGGATGTGTAAACGGCGTCAAATGGTACGCACAGACACTGGATGATGAGTTATTGACTGAATGTGCTGTGCCATAGTTCATGATGTGGCTGAGCGATCAGTCACTGCCGTGTGCATAATTTGCCTGTCATCACGTGAACTAAGGTGGATGCAATCGAGCACCTTGGTCCATTGTACCTTCTTGCATCCAACAATCACATATCCACATTACAATTGTTAGGTTTCGCTAACACGACTAATGATTTCCCCAAAAGATAATCCACAATTTCGGTAAGCCACTTTCTTTCCTCTGACGAACTTGGATACTTGATCAAAAAATTTTCTCTGTTTTTTACAGGGTATGATTTATTATTAAAAAAAAACCAAAAGAAAAACAGAATTGCCAAACTTGAAATCATTGAAATCTCTTAGCCTTAAATAGCACTTTGAAGTGGCACCACAGGCGCTGGTGATGCACACCTGCGCTCAAATTAAAATCATTAGCATGTCTCACCTCTGCTAAGCCATGTAGTAAATTATTTCATGTTATTTGGATGCTTATATATATATATATATATATATATATATATATATATATATATATATAATATATATATATATATATATATATATATATATATATATATACAAATCTTTCAGCATATTTTATTGTAGATTTTTCAAGTTCATTTATGTCCTCTTCCAAACGCTTCTTTTTGATTTTTAATTCATCAATTTCTTCAATTCAGTAAAATTGATCTTCAATAGTTACAAAATCATAAAATTAATTCTAATGATGTAAATTCTTCTGATTCTATGAAATTATTTAAAAACAATCATATTTTGATATGTTAACATTACTTATCTCAGTCCAAGAATATAAACATTAAATACTTCTTGACATAGCAACGCACAATGAAACTTTTTATTGATTTCTTTATTTTTAATACTAAAATTTAATTACAATCAAAACAAGCTCTACCAAAATCCCTACTAACATTTAAAAATTTAAATCTTTAAAATACTTTTGATCTCTTATATCAAGGAAACAAAATATGTATAAAATATAACCTTAGTTGAGAAATTAAAAAATTTTGTGGCTATTAAACATAAATTACAGTAAAAACAAAAAACATACCCCAATTTTTCACATTAGGTAAAAAAACAACAAATAAGTTAATGCCTAAAACAATGAGCTAAAAAGTAACAAAAATTCATGCATGTCAAGATAAAAAGAAAACATTTTTAAAATATAAAAAATATAATGATTAGAGAGAAAAAAATAAAGTAAATACAACAATTTTTCTTGTATTTATTCAAGAAAGACAGAACAATTAAAATTCATCATAAATATTACACAAAGTACTTAGATACATAAGAAAGCTAGCATATATTTAAAAATTCTATATAAGCACTTTAAGTTTGAAATTATTTATCAGTAGCTCATATAATTACAAAAAAAATTTTGTTTTATAATATCATTTCTCAATGCTTCAGTAAATATTTCCAAAACTCGCATTACAGTATTTCAAACTTATATTACAGATTAAAAAACATACCATGTGTATAACAAATTTAGAATTAACTACTGATCAGAGTTTAATATCCCCAATATTTTTGAATTAATCAATCCATAGCTTCAGTAAAATTTATCACATTGCTTAGTAATTATAAAGAGTTTTGAAGTTAAAATTTAAAGACATAAAAATTAGAATTTTTATGGAAGTTTGTTAAATGCATATTGGAATTATTTATAGAATGTCAATTCAGGAATAGATAATTGTTGTAATCAAATTACAAAAACGATCACTATTGTAATTTCTTGGATGTTCCATATTATTACAGACATTTTGTTTTAAAAGAAATTCTCAAATTACAATAATGAATAAATTCTAAACCCATACAGAAACATGTAATTTTAAAAAGAAAACTAAACTTTTTAGCAAATTTTAAGCAATATTTGTAAAAATACAAAAAGATAAAAAGAAAATTTAGGATTCAAGACAGCATGGATTTTGATGGATTGCATTCTCAGATATGAATGTCATCCATACACTTTGAAAAATTCAGATTTATTTTAAATAAACCTTCATCAATGTTTATTAACCTTACTATATTGTGCAAGTGTCATTATGAATAGATAAAACTAAATTGAAAGTGGACTGAAAAACATTTTAAAATTTAAGAAACTGGGAAATATTTTTCTTTTTCATGAAATTTAATGATAAAAAGTACTTTTTTCTCTTGTATTTTTTATATGTACAAAGCACATATTCTATGATAGTTAATAATCTCCATTCAAGAAACTGGAAAAGTTTTCAAATTTTCAAGCTCTAATTAGAAGATACTGTAATTTAATATGAATGTATAACATAACATAGAATATGGACATGGAAATGGTACATATGAATGTACAATTATCATTAAATCAAAAACAGAATATTAGTGACCTTAGAGAATGTAGTGACCCTAGAGTAGTATATCATGACAATACGTGGCCATGTAAGCCATGACAATTCAGGTCATATTCTCACAGGTAGCAAATATGTATCTTTTGTATCTCTCAAACAAATTCTTGCTTACATTATCTTATTAAAGTCATGCTTATATCTAGCGAACACAAAAATACATATTTTTGTTCATTTCAATATAAATTTTAAAAATAAATATATGAATGAAATGAAAAATTCCTGAATTTGGTAATATTTTCTTACAAAAATGATAAATGTCAAAAGAAATTAAAAATTTGAATGTCAAAAGAAATTAAAAATTTGCAACAGCTATTAACTACTTTACATAAATCAAGGAATTCCCAGTACATAGCTTTAAGAAGTTTAATCAATTCTACAAAATAACTTGTGTCAAGAAAGATTCATACAATAGTGTGATGATTATTCTGCTAAAATATAGTGTTTCACAAGTCTTTAATAAAAATAAGAGCTCTAATACAATACAAGTGTGAGCACAAGAACTATTACTGGAAATTAGATACAATCCAGATGAATATAGAATAGGACCTTATAAAATCACTCTAGATGGCCCAGTATTATGATGTCAAATGTACGTTGCCAATGTCCATTCACAATGAAGCCAACAAACACTAATGCAACTATTACCATGAAATAATTTCATCAAAAAACAAGGCATCATGCTATTCCTGAGCTCAGATTCCTTTTTGATTACATCAATGATAGCACTTTCGTCTGTGATGTTTTGACAAGGGTAGCAGAAGCCTCAATCAATTAGCAGATTGTCAAAATTGTGTTGTGGCTTATCCTCCAAACATCTGACGAAGTCAGATAAAGTCCGTCAGACTGTTGACCAGATTGTCATAGTTGCTACCGCTAATGTAAATTAAATGTTTGCACTGAGACTAGTCACACAAATGATCTCACATATCTACCTTTATGTATAAAAAAGCTGGTATACAACTGTAGAGTCATTACAATATGTTTAAACTAGATTTATTTTTATATAATATATTAAATTTTACACGCTTTGAAAAAATTACTTGCATATAATGGTATATTTTTATGCCATATAAACTTTTTTATTTTCAGTTTTACCACTCTTTGATTCAAATCATTTGTTAAAAAACATATTTTAAACAAAGTCCAAGAAATCAAACATATTTTAGAAAATAATTGTTCTTTTACAATTAGCAAATTGCAAACTCATCAGAAGAAAAAAGTTATTTTCGTTTCATAAAAATGTTTTTCTGCATTGTTCCTAGAAAAATGATAAAAAGAAAGGAAACAAATAGTTATCTTCTGTATTCAAAATAATATTTCCAAACATTATTACATGGAAAATAATTTGAAGAAAAACAGCAAAATTGTACCACCTTCTCATTATTTACCATATCTATGGCAGATAATCTTTGTTCTTGAGATTTAAAAAGTATTATTATAACGCTAAAGAAACTGCATTTGTATGAGTGGAGGAAATACTATTTCTTCTCTAAAGAAGAATTTCAAAGGAATTTTCATAAAGTAATTCCTTGTAAGAACAATGTAAGAGCAGGGCAATTAAAAATACAATTAAAATGTGAGTTAAAATTAGAATAACATTAAGAATAAAGAACTAATAAAATATATATAAGGTACTTACCTCAAGTTCAAACTCACTTTCATTTGTTTCAATTGTATGTGAAATATTTTCATTAGTTATATCCTGTTTAAAATTAAGCAAAATGCACATATTTTTAATACTATAGTTGATTAAATTTCTCAAAGAAAGATTAATTGAATAATTTATGAAGATATATCAATTAAACACATATTTCAATATAAAAGTTTATTATTGTGGTGTTTGATACATAAAAATATTAAATCATTTAGATTATTAACGAATCACATTTTACAAAATTTGGAAATTATTAATAAAATGCAAAAATGTTTTAAAAAATATAAGAACAATTCAAAAAAATAAACCTTATATAATGTACACCATATTCAAGAATGCTTTCTGCTTTTTCAAATAACTGTGCAAGTCAACAACTTGTACTAAGATGAAATAAGTTAGCATATTTGGCAGATATGATTAAATATTACAATTTTACTAATTTTTTTACAAAGAAAAAATCAAGTAGAGAAAAATAATTGTTTAGATCATTCTTTTACTCAACATACATATTAGTCAAATATGCAGATACTTTAATAATAAATTGCATTCTCCATGTGTGTGTAAGAAAAATAACAAATCTGTGCATTCATATTTACAAATGCATTTAAAATCTTAAATAAATTTACTAATGAATAACTTGTGAGATAAATCTATGGATGAAGTTCAATGAAATTGAAAAGAAATCTTTTTCCTTAATCTTTAAGAAAGAAGGGAAATAATGCATACTTTATAAACATTTACAAAAATAAACATAAAAAGAGTAAAATATTTTTACAATTTTTTTTTACAAGACAATGGAAAAAGTGACAAAATTTTGTTATTAATGAGGCAGACTTTTTAGAGTACAAATTAATAAACAATATATTGATAGGTTTATTGATTTTGTACAGAAATCTTCAATTCGATATGCTGATTAGTTTGAATATTGATAAATACCATTATATCTCATATTGATTACCCAAGGTATTTAATTTTTGGAAAATTACTGGATAAAATTTTAAGACATTCTCTGTTAATTAGGCATCAAATTTTGAATTTATTTCATATGTTTGATATTTAGAATATTGATAAGATATTTAAGATTTCTTTGTCACTCAAAACAAAAAGGATTTGTAATTTAAATAAATTCCATCTTCACACCTTCAAACCTTTAATTTTTCTTATTTTGTTCTCTCCTACTTATTTACAAAACAAACTTACAGTAAAACTTTTTTCTAATATTAAAATATAAAATACAATCTTACAATAATAAAATATTTATAATAAAATTTTTATATGAAATGAAACAATTGCTACATTTTTTAAATTAAAGTATGCAAATACAAGCTTGTATAAAAAATATTACAAACTGAAATTAGTTTTAAAAACTGAGACACTTTCTACATCTCATAATAATCACATAAAATGTTCGGATATTTAATAAAACTACTGAATATTATTCTTATTGTATCCTGTAAAAGATTTCTATTGGTTTTGATTTAATTATTATACTAAAAACTTTGTCATTAACAAAATATTTCCTTTACTAAACAAAGATTAAATATTCATATAATTTTTGAATAAAACATAAATTTTTGGATTCAATACAATTTAAGATTCAAAGTAGTAAAAAAGGCCCAATATTAGCAATCATGGTCAAAATTGTCTAAAGATTAAAACTTTTGCAGAAGCTAAAGCAAAATTCAAAAGGTTCAATGCAAAATATAATAGTAATTTTTAGAGAGAAATTTATCTTTGTTTAGTGTACATTGCTTGCATTCTTCCTAAAGAAATTATGAAAAGAAATTGTAGAAATAGAAAGCATTCATAATTGCACTAACTATCTTTATATTACAATATGAAAGTAAAACATTTTAAAGCTAGAAAATACAAATTTTACAACATTTTGCTTATTTACTAGACCTATATTAATGTAATTTTTGCTCATGAAATGTAAAATACTATTGATATCAATATACTGTTTCAAAAACAAAATAAGCAGTGTGAGTTTTGTGGAAAATTCAAAATTATTTTCTTAAATGCTAATTGAGTGCATGTAAGTAAAAATAAAAATAAACGATGTATTTAAAAATAAAGCAAAATTCAGAACAAAGCCATAAAAATTAATGAAAACACAAGAAAGATAATTACTTGAGAAAGAGATTGTGTTTCATTTATTTTAAATGCACTATCTTCATCTGCATCCTGTTAAAAATGAATTAAAATATTAAAATTCTTCACTGATATAATAAGCCAAATTTATAAAAAGTGAAAAACGAATAGGACATTTTTTCAAGATAAATTAAGAAAGTATTTTCAAGAAAAAATTTAAACAAATAAACAGCAACCATTCAATTATTTAATTTATCATAATCCTACTTTTTACAAAACTTAAGAATCATTCACAAAGCATATATTTTTCAATAAAAATGGAAAATATTAAAACAAAAAATTAAATCACTTATATGAATAAAAATTACTCAATTATGCTTTTGCCTTTAAAAAAATGTGATATAATCAACTTCTATGCATCCAAATATAGGATGTTTAATTAAATGCAAACGCTGAAAAGTTACTGATATATTTGCTAAAACTCAAACAAATAATATAAGAAAATTTCGTTTTACTTTATATTCAAAAAACATATTAGTGAAAAATCCAACAAAAATTCTAATGCTGAATTATATGCTTTGTTTATAGAAAATAATAAATAGATAATTGGGGTACAAATTTTACATCTTATGTAACCTTTAAGCAATTAAAAGTATCCCTACAATGTACTGTTTAAATAAGACTATATTTTTACATGAATTAATTGTAAAACCAGTTATTTTCATATGCCAGTACTTTATTTCTGATAGAAAATTTTAATTTCTGCAGAATTTTATTTACCTGGCACAGCAATTTTAATGGTCAAAGTGTATTATTCCTAAATAACACTTCCTAACTGTTCACTGAAATATTTAGAAATGTTTATGTTTATCAAAGAAACAGGTATTATGATAATCATTGCTTAACAATTGATCAGAAATTTGGCACAATTTTTCAATTAGTTCCATAAATATAAATAATATAGAATATATGAAAACTCCCTTGGGAAAAACTACAATTGAGATATCTTCCATGAAATGATTGAGGAGCATAGTGTTTAAGAGAAATAATGAAATGAAAAATATTTTTAAACGAAATTCTTAAAAGTTAGTCAGGTATATCATAACAAGGTATTGATATGGAATTTGACAATTTAAGATATAAAATCCCAAACCTTCATTCTAGTTCTTTTTTTACTTTTTGTTGAAGATCTTTTAAACAAAGGCTAGGAACTCAAAAGTACTAAGAAAATGGTATCTTGATTGATTCAGTTGACCAGAAATATCAAAACTAATTTTCAAAAGAAAACTGTTTTGCTTGATGTCCAGATGTTTGATCAAGGGCCAGATTAATAATAAAAAGCACAAAAAATGGCAACTTTTGCAGAAAAGGTAATATTTATTCACATCATCACAGGAATACTAGAATATACTTTGCATATTTTTAATACAAGAGTTGAGTTTTTGAAACTGAAATATCAAAAATTATACTACATTTTGTTTATTTATTAGATTTACAATCAAGTAAAAAATTTGTAATTAAAAAATGAAATAGATGACCAGTGCATTTTAATATTATTATTAGATTTCTATACTATAATAATATTTAGTAGTTTATAAGTAGTAGTGTGATTTTTGAAAATTATACAAAACTATTTTCAACATTTGGAACCACATGTGAGAGTAATAAAAAACAGAGAAATATATAGGATAAAAAATGCATGAAAAATAGATACTTGAGGAAGAACATGAGTTGCTTCTGTTACAACTGTGTATGTGTACATGTGTGTGTGTGCGCTCACATGTGTGTGCGCGCGCGTGTATGTGGCTCAACATCATCATTTATTTTCTGCTTAAAATTAAGCAAAATATACACATTTTTAATGCTATATTTCAATAAATACAAAGAAGAAAAACAAAAAAAGAAGATACATCAATTAAACATACTATTCCAAAATAAATTTATTATTTTGCTACTGACATTTGACAAAAATTAATAAGAGAATCATGAAACATTCACTATACTTTAAAAAATTGCAGAATAATTACAAACAATACATGAATGTTTTCTAAGAGACTGGAATATTTACAAACAATGAACTTTTACTGATGAACTAACACACCACATTCATTAAATTATTTTTTCATTGAAAAAACAATGTTAGTCGGTCATTTACACATTGTGCCAAAAATATTTTTTTAAATAAATAAGATGAAAGTACTATTGACCAAAATACATCCCCAAAAAATTAAGGTAGTATATAACAATTAACATTCATTATTCAATATATATTAGAATACAAATAATACTTTCAATATTAAATTATATACATCCATTACTGAGAAAATAGTAATAAATTCGAGAGAAAATATACACAGAAAAAAATTATATTCACAAATTTGTTTATAACTTGTCAAAAAATATCTTTTGAAACAATTCTTGATCTGAGCTTCCATTAAATATATAAGAATTTTTCTTCACATTTCATGTTAATTTTACAAACATAATAAATAATTGTAGAATGTTGAGAACATTTTTATGATGTTTTTCAAATCTAAGAAAATCATATTGAAAAATATTGTGATATGCAAAAAAATAATAATAATAATAAATAAAAAAATACTATGCAGGTTGTACATTTCACTTAAAATTACATGAATGTTTTATTATAAAAAATTTTCAACTAAATATTTTAACTTTTTCAGCAAAGAGAAATTATCCCAAGTTTGTTTTCCCATTTATAAGAAATAAATATTGAATGCATAAAAAGTTTATAATTGTTTTCAGGTCAAAGAAAAAAGTGCTGAAACATTGTTACATAAAATTATGATGCTTGTAGACTGCAAATCTAGTTATGTAACTAGAATCCGTTACAGTTTTTGCTAAGGCATCTTCAATTTCATATTTTCAAAAGTTTGCAACATTTTATGTATTATAATATTTCCTTACTAATTAAGCTTTTCAATTAGTTTTATTAAATTTGTAGAATAAAATTTCAAGAAGTAAATCAAACAGCTCCTTTTTTTACAAAGTAATTAATTTGGAATTTATATATATTTAACTTCAAATCATTAATTAAAAAATTGTATAAGTCAAAATCAGAGATTCTCAACCCCTTATTGTTGTGGTACACTTTTAAATAATTCAAAATTTAGTGGCACACAAACAAAAGGATAACTTTAAAAGCTATTTAATAACCTATAACATACTGTGTTAGATATTTAAGATAATAATTTTCAATGTAAAATAAAATAATGTAATCTATACAACATACATATATATAAGTACTTTAAATAGTTTATTCATAAAAGAATTTTTATTTTTAGTACATACATTTTTAAAATTTGGAGGCATACTAAAGTGCTGCAGCCCAATGGATGAGAATCATAATTAGAAAAGTCATATCAATAGTCAGAATCATATTTAGAAAACTGACACATTTTTAATCACCACCTAACTGGAGGATATTTCCTGGCTTAAATGTAAATTATAAAAGAACATTTTTACATTTTAGGTATGCAAACTTCTTACCGAAATTTAAGCATCATCGTAATTAATAGAGGGTTCATGCAGATTTCCAAGAATCATATTCCAGTTTTCCAGGAGTCAAATCAAAAATTTCCAGGAGGTATCGACATTCACTTTAAATAATTTTTTTTATTTTATTTTAAAAATTGTTCTTAACCAAATATGCATATAGTTATGTACATGCAATTTTTTTCAATCATTTCTGTAAATGATAAAAATAAATAATTGCTAACATTAATGAGACTATTTTTTATTTGAGTTAAAATTATTAATGATTATTTCAAAACCCTTCAATTAATTTACAGCTATAGCATAAAAATTTTTATTTAAATAATCAACATTCTATATAATACTGGATTATATATTGTATAAAATAATGAGTAATTTTATTTAGACATTTCCAATAGATTCAGATAGCAAAGATTCCTTTAAAAGCTCTTGCATAAAACATTTCAACAATGCATGAAAATCTCCTGCAATAAATGGCAACATTGGTTTATCAGTTTGATAAAGTGTGAGATAAGGTTCTACTTCCCGAGAAATAAATATAAAAAAATTGCATTTAGTAGAAAAAAGTACATCTTTTGCACACTTCTGCACAATATCAAATGTTTTGGTACCAGAATTAAGAATATTTTTGTTTTGCACAAATGACATGTTTTAAGATTGGTAACACTTCAAGCAATCTGTTGAAAACACTTATATTTTCTAACCATCGATGTTTGCAAAAATTAAAAGTAAATTTTACGCCTGAGCCAAATTCTTACGAGCGGGTGAGTCCTTAAATAGTCTGTAAACTGCACTTACTGTTACTTCTGAAAATTACTCAACTTCTGGAAATGAGGAGCATCCAAGGCTGTAAGCATTGTGTAGAATGTGTAGGCTGCAGCTTCCGACATTTACAATATTTGAATGATGTTCACTTTTTAAAAAATCAGCTATTTTAGTCAAAACAGACCAGTTCACATTTGGACCATTCATTGACAACTGGAGTAATCCACTTTTTCAAACATAATATTTCCAGTTGAATGACCTAAAAAATCGGATAAGTAACACCGTGTTTTAACAGTATCTTTATCCTAAAATCTTACATGGCAGTCCAATTGTTGTTTGGGAAGATTATTTAAGCTTTCATCAAAGAGAAGCATATAATGAGAAACATTCTTAACTTTTTCTTTCAATAACTTGGAAAAATAAAGTACAATTCCAAAAACTGTTAAAAAGCACACTTTTTCTCAGCACAACTGAATTGCTTTGCAATAGCACTGTTTGGAAACATTGCTTGAAAGAGGAGAATTATATTGTTACAAGAAATGTAGCTGAATCCGCAGTTTAAAACTTTAAGGGCCCATAGAATTTCAGCCTTTAAAACTTCCTTTTGAAGAAACAAATGAATCTAAAATTTCAGTGCATGCTTTGGATTCACATTCTTTAACAGGATCAGTAGAAGTGAAAAAATCTTTTAAATGAGTAGATTTTTTAGCAGATACAGCTTGTTCTATTAAATATATATGCTTTTCCCCTTTCATATGGGATTAATTGCCGATGCGCCCATATTTGAAATACAGAAGTCTTTCTTGCAAAACAGACAATCGGCATGTCTTTTTCCTAAACCACGCAAAAGCCAATCTTTGTATGGCTTTTCCAAAGTCCACTGGTCATTGAAAAGACACTTTACATCAGGCATATTAAATTTATTTCAGTCTTTATTTCATTAATAAACAAATTTATCCTGATACAATTAAACTATACACAGTTTTCATCAAGAGAGACATGGAAAGTATGTTTTAACTCAAAAATTTTATATTTAAATATTAATATTCAAATAATTTTATACAATATAAGGAAAACAGCAGCAAATAGAAAAAGAATCAGTTAAAATCACCTGTCTTAATTGCGCAACATATTGATTTTGTTTGGAGATTACTTAACTTCACATAAATCTAAATACTACTAAACCGAACCATCATGAAATTATTGTAGCTGAAATAGATCTTGCAACCGTTAATAAAAGTCAACAGTTAAGAATAAAAAATTTAATATCGATTGTACCGCCCTCTAGAGGTAATATTAAAAACTAATACTAAATTAAGTTTTTCGACGATTTTATTGAAAATTTACAAATATTAAAACAGAGAAATTCAAAAAATTACAATATTTTCTAGAAAAAAATAAATGCATGAAGGTAAGAAAAAATTCCAGGAATAATTCGCAATTTTCAAGGAGTTAAGTCAAAATTCCAGGAGTTTTAAAGACCCTTAAAATATTTTTTGGAATTTAAGGAGTTTCCAGGAATTGTGCCAACCCTGCTTATATAAAAAATATATCAGAATGATAAAAAATATGGCATGCTAAAATAATCATGATATTACAAAAGAAAGCAATGCAAAGTGAATGATATGATTCATCTTTACTATCCAAAGAAAAAATTTTACAGAAAAATGCACAAACAAGTATTTTACAGCTTTATAAAAGGAAAAAATACAAATGTGATTTGACATAGAAATAAGTATGCAATCGCTGCTTACAAACATGGAAACTGCACAACGATTTCCCTTATTTGCTATAAAATTGTTGACGACTTGGGGACTTGAAGAATAACCAATTTAATGAAAACTAATGGTTCTGGAATGGAAATTGGTGATTCAGGAAATGCTGTAAATAGTCCCCTAATCATATCTCATAATAATTCACTGAGATTTAGATCAAGGAAATGAACAGGCCAGTGCATCTGGTGGATTCCAGAAAGAGTCTCAAGATGACAGTGATTTGCAATACTTAGAGGCATTTATGAATATGAATAAAGGATTGACAGCAATTTTGAAAAATTACTCAAGTTGTCAATCTTAGAAATTTGTAGCAGTGATAATTTCAATTTCAAATACATGGAAGTTTGTGTACTTATCTATTATAGAACCTTCCCATACCACGACTCTCTCTGAATGCAAAATATTTAAAGAAATAATTACCAAAACGATTGTGGTATATTGTAACAAAGATGCATAGTAAATTTATAAATTTGATCGACTAAAAAATGTCGATCTTGGATTCCAATCATTTTGATTTTGATTTGATACAGTCTAAAATGTTCATCAAACTGAGAAAAATACTAATTGTTCGATAAAATTAATTTATTGGATAAGTCATTAAACAAATTTTTTAGGAAAGAAATTTATCTCTTATTTACTACTGTTTGTTTGAACTTTTTCTAAATAAATGATAAGAAATTTCAGAAATAAATAGCATCCATAATCATAATAATTATCTTATCATGAACTCAAATATTTTCAGAGCAAGATAATGCAAATTTTAATATATTCTGTTTACATACTAGATTAACATTAATGTATTTCTTTTTCTAGAAATATAAAATCAAATGGATAAACAGTATATTTCAAGTGATGTAGAATGAATTTTGTTCAAAATACAAATTTGTTTTTTTTAAATATAACTCGAGTGAATGTAAGTAAAAATTAAAAATAATGTATTGATAAGAGATAAAGAAATATTTAGAACAAAGATCAAATGAATGAAAGATTTTTACTTGAGCAAGAGATTCTATTTTTCTTGTGTCGAACAGTTTACCTTCATCTGTATCCTATTTATAATGAAGCAAAATATTGAAATCTTTTAATCGTAACTGTACGAGTTCATAAGAAAAAATAAATTGGATTTCTCTGAAGATAAATTAAGGTATTTTCATGAAAAACTTAATAATTTCACTAAACATAAACAGGAAAAATTCAATCATTTAAATTATCATTAATTGATCCTTTTTTCATAAAATTTTAAAATTATTCATAAAACACAAATAAAGTTGGAAAATATTAATACAATAAACTCCATTACTTATATGACTAAAATGTGCTTAATTATATTTTTACCTTTTGAAAAAAAAGCTGATCTAATTAACCATTTCTATATAGAAAAAATTTTTTAATTGCAAAATTTGATTTTGTTCACTGAAGTAATATTAAAAGTTAATAAAATAAATGTATATATTTGATAATTTTTAAGAAGTAATAACTATAATTATAAATACCAAAATAGTGCATTTCATATTTATAACTTCTAATGTAATATTACATACATTTATTAATATCTTTAAAATTGACTTCCTAAGAGTCAAATTGTATATTTAATAGAAACTGTAAAAAACTGGTATTAAACTGAACTCTGTTAACTTTTTTTAAAAATAACATTAGTATTAACAAATTCTAATAATAAGAAATGTGGAATATATCAGTATATTAAATACAGTTTGAAAGATAGCAACTGAAGAAAAAACTTTCTTATAAAAATATAATATAGAAGAATTACTAATTGAAAATAATTTCAATTCATTTATTTCTAAAGCACTAATACCAGTACTAATAAAAACAAATTACAGGAAATTTTTTCATAATTAAAATTTATTAAAACTTTCATATATTAAAGATCTATTGCTGAATAATTTGCAAATACAATTTATATATATAACAAGAAAATCAAACTTCCTAAATATACAATTTTAATCCAGACACAATATGAACATTGTTTACAATTTAAAATTATATGATATATAAATTTATTTATAATTAAGGCGTGAAGGTAACATCTCATGTTAGATAGGAAAATAAATATGAACAAATATTATCGATTCTGAAAACTTTTATTACTTGAAACAAAGTTTTATGTGTAAATTGCAAATGTAAAAAGAGTTTAAAGAAAACATTTATAATTAATTTGAAAAATTAGTGGAAAAAGGAAAAGGGTTGTGCAAATAGGTAAATGAAACTTTTTAAATTAAGAACTATCTAACTTAATCCTTTTCTTCTGTGTCCACCTTTAATTTTACAAACAGATTTTAGTTTACAATTAATCTCAATAATAGATAAGCTCCCTTCAGATATTAGTTTTTGTGAAATATTCATTTCAGTCATATTATTTTTCATTTTTATTATTTAAGATAAATCTTTCATTCCCATCAAGAATCATGGCCAATGAAGTTTCTTTTTCTAATTTTAAATATATAAATCAAATTTTAAAATATCTGCTTTAGAAATATGATCTAATCCCCTCCCAGCTTGGGTCTTTTTTCTTTTGTTTTAATTCCTCTGACTTTAATTTCCCCATTTCAACTTTAAAATTTTTATATGCATCTGCATCTGCCTTCAAGATTCTTAATAATACGTACATATAACACTCTTCCTCCAAAATTATAAATTGCTTATTTTATCATGCTAATTGTATTTATTGTAATATCTTGCAGCTATTGTTTGTCTTCTGTCAGCACAGCATTACTCAATGAAAAACCATGCTCATGATCTGCTATTTCCATCCAGTTAAGCTGATGCTGATTTTATTACTTTGTCAAACATAAATATTTAATTTTTCCATCAACATTTATTTTCAAAGCATTCCTCCAAAAAATATCAATGTCATAATTTATATTTCAGAGCTCTTCAGACATTTTTTCTTATTAATAAAGTTTTCAACTGCTTTGACCTGAATCAATGACATTCTCTCAGAAGTGTAAATACTGACAAATGCATGTAAGTTCATTACTACTGCACTAATTCATCAAATCAGCTTAGTATCTTTGTCGAAGAATTTGAAAATCTTTCAATTTAATGTTATAATACAGAGGATTTCCTCTTAAGTAATTAAAATTAATCACTAGTGCTATTTTTACATTTGAAAGAAACAATTTTCTTTTTTTTTATCAAATTAATTTTTAAAAATTAACCAACGATTTGACTTCCCAATTTCGAATTATTGAAGATATTTTAAATTTGATACATCACAAATATCCAGAATCTTTAACTCCTCACCCTCTTTATCTAAAGTAAAACCATCTTTTACCAAAATGGAATGATTTTTGAAGAGTTCAATGCTAACTCTACACAGTTTATAAATCCTTGAAGACTCACCCTGAAAAACAAATCAAATATGTCTTGAATATACTAGATGCAAAAATAAAAAATTTAAATAGTAAAGAAAAGTTGTGTGTTTCAGAACACCTCAAATTATTTTATAATGATGAGTGCCAAAAGTGCATTTAGAGAAATTTTGTTGCTTGAGCAACAAATTTATAAAATAACCCTTTGTTGTTCTTGTTGTCGTGTGCCAGCTAGGCTGACATTATGGGGTGTGCTGCTCCACTTTTCCAAATGAACCATACTTTGTTGTGGAGTCTGACTTCCTCAGAACACACATGCCATAGATACCTGTTTATAGGGTAGGCAATCATTCACAACACATTCATATAAGGAAAGGACAAAGACAGATAGAGAGAGAAAGCACACCCATGCCCAAAACGGGATTCAAATCCAAGACCTCTGTACCCGCAGTCAGGTACACTGACCACTAGCCAAGTTGGGTGGCATAAAATAACCCTTAAAATTAAGAAACTGTTCCACAATTCTTTCAGCAACATTACCAATGGTTGTCCATCTATTGGAAAGATGTTTTATGATGCACTGTCCTAAAATATCAGTAATAGGGCTAATATTATAGAAATATTATCAATTTGCTGGACTGTATTTTAAAAAGTCAAATAAATCTATAGCAAGTTCCTCTAAATTTAAATCTAATTCTTTTAATATTTTCTAAAAATCACTATTTACAGCACAAAAACTGTTAGTTCCGATTTCAAACATCTTATGAACACACTTTATTTCACCACGATCACTGGCTCTTTTAACAATACTTCAATGATAGGGAATTGGTTTGCCCACAGACATGCTTAACTCCAGAGATGGATAGTTTGTTCAATTCTCCTTTCACCTTATTTGAACTCAAGTGTGGGTTAAAGACTTTGTCCCAGGGCAAGAGTCCCGGACCGGATAATATTGTATCAGATTTCCTGGTGAACTTGGGAGAGGGCTCTTTGGATGGACTGCTTAACATAATTAATATGTCTTGGACCAGGGGCCTTCCAAGTCAGTGGCGTAAGGCCGAAGTTATTCCGATCCTGAAGAGTGGTAAAGATCCTGGGGATATCTCTAGCTATCGACCTATCTCTCTCACAAGCACTACCTGTAAATTGACAGAGCGCTTGATTTCGGTAAGGCTCAAATTCTATTTGGAAAATTATTCTTGCCTGTCATATAGACAAGCAGACTTTCGTAAAAACAGAAATACTGTTGAACAAGTGGCTAGACTTACACAGCTGATTAAGGATGGTTTTCATCAGAAACACAGTTCAGTGGCAGTCTTTATAGACTTTAAAACTGCTTTTGATAGAGTGTGGAGAAAAAATTGCTTAAGAAAATTATAGACATGGGAATCTGTGGAAATATGTACAGTTGGATCAAGTCATTTTTGGCCCAGAGATTTATCAGAACCAGGTTCGGTGGATCTGTCTCCTGCTACAGACAAACTCGACAGGGACTTCCTCAGGGCTCAGTGTTGAGCCCTATATTGTTCAACATCATGATAAATGATGTAACCCAGAGGGTTATGGATGCTGATGAGGATGTTAGAGCCCTTCTTTTTGCAGATGATCTGGTCATTTGGTCGACCAGCAGAGATATACAGCACATCCAGCTTTCCCTTAACTGGGCTTTAAAAGAACTGTTTCATTGGTCTAATGAAAATCAAATGATAGTAAACATTGATAAAACCTTTTACCAGCTGTTTACTTTAAGTACAAAACCCTTTGATATTAGTTTATATTATGGCCCCAATCGCCTGTGTAAAACAGCTAGAGCCAAATATCTGGGCATCACTTTGGATACAAGGTTAAGTTGGAATAGTCAAACTGTTGAAGTTATAGACATCGGGAAATCCAGAGGTAAACTTTTGAAAAGACTTGCAGCAGTGAAATGGGGAGCTTCACAGGACTTACTCTGCACCACCTATAAGTCATACATCAGACCTGCAATTGAATATGGAGCTGAGCTCCTGATTACTGCATCGGATAACATCCAGAAAAAACTGGAGACTGTTCAGAATAATCTCCTTAGACTTATTACCGGTGGGGCTTCATCTACACCTATCGAGGCAATGCAAATTCAGACTGGGTTGGAACCTTTGGTAGATCGAAGACAAAGTGCTGCCCTGAAACTCTCCGAAAGGCTTCTAAGGGATGATGGTTTTTGGAAAAATTATATTCCTGTTTTCCCAAGATTGAAAACACAGAGAACTTTTTGACTTTGACCAGGGAATTGTCAGATAGGTATAAGATACCGGATGCAAATAGAGTGCCTATATTTAGACCCCCTATCTTTCAAAACCATATTTATAGAGCTGATTGCTGTCTAGACCTGATACTACCTGTTAGTAAGAAGGTCTCCACTGATTCTGAACTAGGGATGGCTACCCTAGCTACTATCAATGAGCATTATCCATCATCTGTTTGGTTCCATGTCTATACAGATGGTTCAGCTGTGGATGCCATTAGAAATGCTGGTGCAGGAGTATACTCTAAGAGTTTCAGGCTTTGCCAGGCTGTTGGGAAATACTATAACAGCTACAATGGTGAAGTGGCTGCTGTGCAATTAGCACTTGAGGAGATCAGAAAGGGTAATGAGAACAACATAGTATTTTTTATAGACTCTCAGGCCACCATCAGGTCTCTCTCTTCAATTGCTCCTAGCAGTATTGGGTCTGTTTATTTCTGTCAAATGGCAATTAGTTCTCTACTGGAAGAAGGACGACAAATTGTGCTGCAATGGATACCCAGCCACTGTGGTATCGCCGGAAATGAGGCAGCTGATAAATTGGCAAAGGCTGGCTCAAATCTACAACAGCCTTCTCCAGCCTTGGAGTACCATACTGTTAAAAGGCTTATTAAGTCAAATATAGCCTCCTATCGTAGAAATATTTACAAGATGTGCATAAAGGAGAAAGCATGGGCTTCCTTACTAACAAAGCCTATTCCATGTAACCTCCACAGAGCTGTGGGAGTAGCAAATTTTCGCCTTAAAACTGGGCATGATTATCTGCAAAAACACCTTCACCGTTTGGGTTTGAGGGACTCTCCAATCTGCCCTTTTTGCGGACTAGAGGATATGACTGGTGACCACCTTTTCACTTGCCCTGGACTTTCGGACGTCGCAGATAGAAATTCTGCGGAAGATGACTTTTCATTCACCTCAAGATTGTATTGGGCTGCCCGACAGAGACTGATGGTTGAAAAACCAAGGTCGGGCGTAGGATAAAAAAAAAAAAAAAAAAAAAAAAAACAATACTTCAGTTGATATTTGAACCATGTGATGACAAAGTGAACAATTTGCTGAAACAAATTTCATTTTCATTTGAAACAGTTTTTAATTCTTTTATAATAATATCAGCAGAAGCACCCCCTCCTCTCCCAAAAAAAAAAACAATTGGTTAGATAACATGATGAAATTTTTTTTCTGCCCAATAACTGGCACATGTATCCAACTAGTTTTTCTCTTGTCTATTACCAGTTACATCAAAAGAAATTGTCACTGAATCGCAACTATTTTTTATTTTTTTTTCACCACACATTCTCACTAATGGATCAAGAATATGAGAAATACCAGCACATTTTTTTCTCTTTCAACTACATGTTCTTAGCAATTTTGGAATCTTCAAATATAGCTTTTAAAATATCAATTTTATCATTGCATGCTTTAAAAAAATTGCTTTGAGCAGCATGCTCAAATTTTGTGACTTTAAATTTCAAAGGAATCCAATCAGAACTGTTTTGTTTAGATTTTTTGATAGAATCAAAAATAGATTGATTACAAAATTTAGAAGTAAAATTTTGTTAATGCATTTTGCCATTAAGATGGCTTTTTTAATTGAGCAAATTCACTGTTCAAAATGCAGAATTCTCCACAAAATATGCAATTTGGCTGTGTGTAAACATTTGAGGTAGGAAAACACCATTTTCTAAGTGGAATGCTATCCAGTTCTTTAAAAAGCCATGATCAGTGAAACTAGGTTAATTCTCTATGCATTTTCTCACAAATTTCAAAACAAATAAAAAATATTAATTAATTATTTAATCTCTAATTTTAAATTTTATTATTTTAAAAAGCATTAAGCAATAAACCATGTGTGTGAACTTTCATTTCACAATCATTTGAATTGTAGATCAACAGCCAACAATTACATGCTCAGAATTGTTGAAAGGTGTCACAATATTGAACCATCTCTTCTTTTACAGCACGATTCGAAATATTGAACTAACATTCTATTTAGACACATCTATTGTAGAACAACTGTTTAGAAGTGGTAACATTTTCATGTCACAGGATCGTTTGAAAGAAGTTTTTCCTTTACCCACACCTTTGAATAATATCGAGACATTTATTAAAAGTTTTATGGCATTGACATTGGAACACTTAGAATCTTATTGAAACTTATCAAATGAAGATTTTTTTTCCAAAGCTTATTTAAACACTTCACTTTTATAAGAAATATCACATTTTGGTACAGAAGTGTTAAAGGAATTCAAGAAACAAGATGAAAAATTTAGGAAGGAGGAGGGTATCAACAACAACATAACAGGAAAACTAGAATATATGTTTGCATATTTTGAATACTGCAGTTGAGTTTTTGGAAGAAGCAAAAATTATATTGTATTCAGCTTATTTTTATATTTACAATCAAGTAACACTTTTCTTGAATTTAAGAAGTGAAATAGATGACAAAATCGTATTAATAATGATAGTAGATTTCTATACTATAATAATATCTAGTAGTTTATTTGAATTAGTGTGACTTTTAAAATAATACAGAACAATTTTGAATATTTCAAATTACATCCTAGAGTAATTAAAAACAATTAAAGATAAAGAAATATAAAGGATAAAGAAAAATATATGAGAAAAACGTACTTGAGGAAGAACGTGTGTTTCTTCGGTTTCAACTGTGTGTGTGTCAGTGTGTGGTCCACCTTCATCATTTATATTCTATTTAAAATTAGGCAAAATATGCACATTTTTTATACCACACTTCATTTAATACAAACAAGAAAATAAACAAAAAGATATATCAATTAAACATACAATTCCATGATAAAATTTACAAATTTGCTACTCACACTTAACAAATATTAATTATTTAGAGAATCATACTATACTTTATACAAAATACATGAATGTTTTTTGAAAGATTGGAATATTTCAAAACAATAAACTTTCATTGATAATATAAAACATCACATATTCATTACACATTATTGTCTTTTAAAAAATCTTTTTTAGTCGAGTATTTACATGCTGCGTATAAAAATTTTTTTATTAATAAATGAATAGATGTAAGTACTATCAATAGAATTATATCTCCAAAAAATTTAGGTAGTATATAACAGTTTACACTCATTATTCAATATATATTACAATGCAAATACTTGCAGTGCTAAATTATATTTTTCATTATTGGGAAAATAGTAATAAATTTGACAGAAGATAAAAAGTGATAAAAACACAAAATTGCATTCACTTATTTATTTAAAGCTTGTAAATAAATATCTTCTGAAACGATTCTCGATCTGAGCTTCCATTAAATATATATGAAACATTTTCCTTCCTATTATGTTTTAATTTTATATACATAAATAGTTATAGAACTTTGATGACATTCTCATGACTTGTTTTTCAAATCAAAGAAGATCGTAATGAAAAAAACTGTGATTTACAAACACAATTATCAATTTACAAATACAAATATCTGAAAATTACATTAATTTTCACTGTCTTAGTATAAAAGGCTCCTATTTAATTTGTTGATTTGTTTCACAAATTAGAAATTATCCAAAGTTTGTTTTCACTCTCATAACAAATAAACATTAAATGCATAAAAAGTTTATAATTGTTTTCAGACCAAAGAAAAAATGTTGAGACATTGTTATTTAAAATAATGATGCTTGTAGACTGCAAATCTAGTTAGTTTCTTGGAACTGTTACTTTTAGGATAAAATTTCAAGAAGTATACCAAGCAACTCATATTTTTATTAAATAAACATTAATTTGTTACTTATAGATATTTAAAGTCAATATTTTAATTAAAAACTTTAATAT
The DNA here is from genome assembly GCA_037975125.1 of Latrodectus hesperus. Taxonomy (NCBI): domain Eukaryota; kingdom Metazoa; phylum Arthropoda; class Arachnida; order Araneae; family Theridiidae; genus Latrodectus; species Latrodectus hesperus. Next base: position 12,326,695 of record CM075856.1, on the reverse strand, counting down.
TCTAAATCGGTGATTCTCAACCTTTTATTTTCGTGCCACATTTTTAACTATTTAAAAATCTCCCTTGTTGAAATTTCCCTATTTAGCAGCACACAAAGGTTAAGTTTAAAAGTTTATAACATATAGTGTTAAATAATTTATGATAATAATTTTGAATGTAAAATAAAATAATATAATATGTACAACAAATACCAAAAAATAATTAATAGTTTATTCACATTAATAAAAGCATTATACTTTTTATTATATGCATTTTTAAAATTTAATGGCACAAAGTGTCATAGCACAATGAATCAGAATTATATTTAGAAAATTGACACATTTTTAAACACCACATAACTAGAAGACATTTTATAGCTTAAATGTGAAATATGTAAAAACATTTATTTCGTTTTAGGTATGCACACTTCTACCCACAAGTTAAGCATAATTAATTAATAGGCGAGTATTATATAAAATATATGTCAGAATAATACGAAATATGTTATACGAGAGTAAAAAGGTCATATCATTCATCTTTACTATGCAAGATAATTCATATCATTCATCTTTACTATCCAATGAGAGTTTCAAAGCAAAATGCACATGTAATTATTTTACACCTTTATTACGGGAAAAAATAAGAATGAGATTTGATATTGATATAAGTATGCAATCGCTGCTTACAAACATGGAAGCTGCACAACGATTTCCCTTATTTGCTATAAAATTGTTGACGACTTAGGGACTTGAAGAATAACCAATTTAATGAAAACTAATGATTCTGGAATGGAAATTGGTGATTCAGGAAATGCTGTAAATAGTCCCCTAATCATATCTCATAATAATTCACTGAGATTTAGATCAGGAAAATGAACAGGCCAGTGCATCTGGTGGATTCCAGAAAGAATCTCAAGATGACAGAGATTTGCAATACTTAGAGGCATCTATGAATATGAATAAAGGATTGACAGCAATTTTGAACAAATGACTCAAGTTGTCAATCTTAGAAATTTGTAGCAGTGATAGTTTCAATTTCAAATACTTGGAAGTCTGTGTACTTATCTATTATAGAACCTTCCCATACCAGGACTCTCTCTGAGTGCAAAATATTTTAAGAAATAATTTATCAAAACGATTGCAGTATATCGTAACAAAAGATGCATAGTAAATTTATAAATTTGATCCAGTAAAAAGTGCCGATCTTGGATTCCAATCAATTTTGAATTTGTTGAGTTACAATCTAATATGTTCATCAAACTGAGAAAAATACTAATTGGTCGATAGAAGTAATTTACTGGACAAGTTATTAAACAGATTTTTTAGGAAAGAAATTTATCTCCGATTTATTTTACTGTTTGTTTGAACCTTTTCTAAATAAATGATAAAAAATTGCAGAAATAAGTAGTGTCCATAGTCATAATAATTATCTTAACAAGAAATCAAATGTTTCTAGAGCAAGATAATGCACAAATGTTAATATATTCTGTTTATATACTAGATTTACATTCATGTATTTCTCCTTCTAGAAATATAAAATCAAACGGATAACCAGAATATTTCAAGTTATTAACATGTGGTATGAATTTTGTTGAAAATACAAAATTGTTTTCTTAAATGTAACTTGAGTGAATGTAAGTAAAAATTAAAAATAATGCATCACTAAGAGATAAAGAAATATTTAGAACAAAGAGCAAATGAATGAAAGATTTTTACTTGAGCAAGAGATTCTATTTTTCTTGTGTTGAATAGCTTACCTTCATCTGTATCCTGTTTATAATGAAGCAAAATATTGAAAGTTTTTAATTATAATTGAACGAATTCATAAGAAAAAACAAATTGGACTTCTCTGAAGATAAATTAAGGAGGTATTTTTAAGAGAAACTTAACAATATAAATGGAAAAAAATTCAATCACTTAGATTATCATTGACTGATCATTAATTTTTGTATAGTTTCAGAAATTATTCACAAAACTTGCATAAAAAAATATTTTAGAACACCATTAATTTCAACTATAATGATAAATTAACTCATTTAAGCTATTCATTGCCCTTGTTATATTCTAACTATAAAAAAATTTTCTTACATTATTAGTACAGTTTTACTTGATATATTATTAAAATAAATGTTCTCAAAAGGGTTTACATATGAAATAAGTTATTTTCAGGTCCTAAATTTATTAACAGAAATAATGACATATAATAGTCAAATTTATGGGCATTGGTAATAAATAAATAAATATTACAGTTCAAAAGAAATGATTTTAAAATCTGCTGTTCTCATTATTCAACATTTTCTTCTAATTCAGCTTTGTCACAGAATAATATGTAGAAAGATTTTATTATGTTTCAAAATTTTTTTTTAAATTTATTTAAGGCAAATTAGTATTATTTAAATGATAATTATAGAAAGACGTAATCATTTCTCATCTTTGTTACCATAAATATTTCATTTTATTTTTACTATTATTTTATCCTATTTGGTTGAAAATTTTAAATCGACGACTTTTTCAGTTATTGTGAGTGGCTTGTTAAATACCTTCAAGAGTAATATATATTTTTAGTACAATGTTTGATTTACTATTTGTTAAAGGATGTATCAAATTATCTAAATGAAGAATTTCCTAAAATTGCTGGTAATGTATTGTTCTAATAATTTTTCCTTACTATTAAATTTGTTAATACTTAAAATATAGTTGAAATTTATGTCTAGACTTTGATTTGTTTCGTCACCTTAAAAATGTGGATAATATTATCAATAAATATATGCTACAGAAACTTTTTAAATGATTTAATTAATTTACAAAGAATTCTTCAAATGACAGTAAAAGTTTGTGTGTTGACTCATTAATTTTAGTAAAATATGTTTGTTATGAGAAGCTTTTAAATACATAGATTATGTTGAAAATTTGAAATGTTAAGATTTTAGGTGAAAAGAACCACTATTATAAATTTTTATTTTTCAAGGGGTTGAAAAATTACTCTCACACATTGAGAAATGTACTTTCTTTTGTAAATAATTTGATTTCATTTTTCTATGAAATTTAAAAGTCCTCTTTTATAACTAGCATTTTATAACTAACTTTAAAAATGTACTTGATTTATGTTTAAGATTCATGCTTGATTAAAGTTCCAGTGTACATAACAAAATTAATAACAATGCTTGATTTCTGCATTATTTATTGCCATTTAATTTTTTTTAAATTACAACAGAAATATTTTAAAGCAAACTTTTGTAAAAGCATGCTTTGTTATATTCTTAAAATTTTGATTAAGACATAAAAAGCATGATGATGATATCTAAAGAAAATATATATCTTAAAATGCATAGCAAAACACTGAATGTAAATGAAAACAATTTTAAAATTGTAACTTTTAAAGGAATATATAAAAATTTACCTGAGAATATATATGGGGTGTTACCAAACTCCTTTTAGCCTAATATGTATAAAATAAAAAGAAATAAGTAATATGATAAAATATTAACAAAAATTAATTTACTGACACAAAATTTATCCTACCAGATTGAGAGCCATTTTGCACCAACAACCAACCTAGAAACCAATACAAAGAAAAAAGGAGTATTTTAATTAAAAGTCTGAATATAATTAATATAAATTCACTTAATATACAAACATTAGATTCGCAATCCATATTTTTTCACTATATCAAAATATTTTTGTTTCTTATTTTATTTACCATTATCCATGTTATTTCTAAATTGTCTTCCAGAGATAATAATTAAAGAAAGAGCTCTTTTTTATATTACCACAACAAATTAAATATATTTTTATCAGCATAATTTATTTCACCAATTGACTTTTGCTAATCAACACGTCTTTAAATGAAATTTATAACTTTTAAATATTAAGTAAAATAAGTAAACTTATAACAAACTCCTTTTAGCTTATTATGAATTAAAGTAAAATTTAAGAAAACTTAAATTTTTTTATATTTTAAGGAAATTTTTATAATTTTATTGCTTTGAATTTTTTGTCTCTAATATGATATTAAGGTTTAATTGTCATATTTAGTATTACCAAAGAGCATTTTTGTAATATTGCAGTTTTTAAACTAAAATAAACATTATAATGTTTTAGATTTCATGTGGTTATCGTAAAATATAAAAAAGAAATACAAGTACTCAAATAATGCAAACAACATAAAATGTAAAATACTTGCACTTTAATAATAATTAAAAATATAATAATAAAAATTTAAACTCAAAGCTGAATAGAGCTCACTCCATAAGTAGTTGGATACAAATCAAGAATTATTTCCAACCGATATTAAATTACACTTTCAACAGAGTATACTTAGTAATAATCATTTCACAATAAATTCATTTAGGTGGTTATTTAGGTGTTCAAAGACAATTCAAATGCTAAAATGTGTGTAAAAGCTCTATATTGTGATGTTTAAATCAGTTGAAATTTTTGCTCTTTAGCAAAAAATCTAAAAGTTGGAGCTTGAAATATCTGCATAAATTTATCTAAATACTAAAATGCAATAAATAGTACAAATGCAGCAAATATTTGATCATAATTAAAAGATATTAATAAGGTAAACAAACTTGCATTCCTATAATTCTTTAAGTAAAATATTTCATAAGTTATATGCATTTAAAAAAAATTCAATTTTTTTTATTAGTAAATTTTCAATTCTGCAAATAAATTTAAAATGAAAACTGTATAATTTTTCTTTAAATCAAAATGAATTAAACAACAAAACTTCAATTACAAATAAATGTAACAAAATATTTCATGAAAAAACTTTTGTTCAGAAATCTGAATTAAATTTTATATAAAAATTGAACATGTAATTTTTATTTCTTTATTCAATATACATTAAATACATACAAAATATTGCTGTTAGAAAATGTTATCTTTTAAACTCTCAACAATTCATTATTAATACTGAGTAATAACTGTTGCTTCACTGAAGCACCATGGCAACATGTATTTAATTTTACAATTAATGTTAACAGTTCTTTCAACTTCTTCAGCAAACTCTATTATAAATGAACTTGAAAATATATATCATCTTCCAAATAAAGAAATTATAGAAAGCATATATTAACTCAAAAATTTTATACTTAAACATTAGTATTCAGTGAATTTTATACAATATAATAAATAGTAACAAACAGGAAAAGAATCAATTAAAATGACTCGTCTGATTGCACCACATGACGATCATTTTTGGTGAACACTTCGCACATCTAAATCTAAATACTACATCTAGCACTGACTGAACTGGATCGTTATGAAACTATTGTGGCTGAATTAAATCTTTATTTAAGTCAGTTATAAATACAATATCAATCTAATATCAATCAGGCCGCCATCTAGTGATAACATTAAGAGCTAAAACTTTATTTGGTTTTCAACAATTTATTAAAAATTCTAAAATATTAAAACGAAAATAATTAAAACAAAAAAATTATATTTTCTAATAAAGAAAAAATGCATCAAAGTAAGTGAAAATTCCATGAGTAATTTAAAAATTTCAGATAGTCAAGTCAGAATTCCAGGAGTTTCAATGGCCCTTAAAACAATTTTTCAAATTCCAGGAGTATTAAAGTGTTTCCATGAGTTGTAGGAACCCTGTACCATATTAGAATTATTACACATTAATTAAAAATAGTAAAACTAAAGAGTATTTTAATAAAACCAAATGTTCATGACAAAATTATTAGAAAAATTATTTTGATAAACAGACAGAGGAAAATAATTACTTTTAAAGTAGATATAAGTAATGAAATAATAATGGATAAAATAAAAATCAAATTATGAAGAAAAAAGAGAATCACATACTTTTGATTATTCAAACAACTTAAGCGATATTTTGTGTTGACATAATTAATTACAACACTTTAATTAATATAACTATCATTAAATACAAAATTAATATTAATTTTAATTAGCATAACACATATAATAGTTACATTTGTTTGAAATTTCATTTCAGTGGTTAAAGTTTTCAAATTATCTTGGAAAATCTGTTTAGGATTTTTTGACATTTCAGATGAATCAGAAAGAGCATCTCCATTTATCTTGAATGTCCTTAGTACTTCAGGTAGGCCTAAATAGTCAAAAGGTTTCATAGGTGGCTCTGGTTCCTAAAAAATTACAAAAAAAAAAACATTTTTAGAATATTTTACACATTCTGTATAATTATATATAAGTAAATATTATCTTTCACATTATATAATGCGTCAGTTAACTGAAATTTATTCATTAAAAATAGAAAGACATAAAATGTTTTCTATATGGTAATATGCTATTTTCATAATACAATGTAACTATTCAACATTTTTGAGAAAATGGAGAAGTTCTGAATTTTTTTATATAAATATGAAATTTTTAAACAAATAAATGAGAAGTTCAGTTAAAGTTTTATAAAATTAAATTATTTTTTAAACTTCTACACACAGAATATTAAAATCTATATATTTTTATAAAAAACCAATAATGATTAAATTAACTAAATTAATTTAAATTTTCAGTTATTTAAGTAAAATTAGCAGTGTAATTAACCAAATATTGTTAAGTACACTTTTAATTAGCATTGAAATGAAAAGTGTATAGTGTAATGAAAATAATTAGGATTAAGTTTTTAATTGATCAGATAATCCATTTGAAACATTTAATTACCAAAAATATTGAAAGTCAAACAAGATACAGCAGAAATTTGATAATAATGCCAATAAATTATTTTGCCAAAACAATAATTGTATCTGAAAAAATATATATTTAATTAAAAGCTTTTTTTTAATTACTTAAAAAATTACTTAAATAAATAAGACATTTGACAACTATTTTTTTAGAATATTTACATATATAGAAATTTAAATGGGTGTGATTTAACTCTTCCTGATGAATAGTAATCATGTAAAAGAAGTAGAGGAACAAAATAGAAATATTTTTAATTCGCTAAGCCTAACAATATATAAGAACATAGTAAATATTAAAAATTGATTTTAATTTTCTTAAAAATATTAGAAATAAACAGAAATGTAAGAAAATCTGCATAAAATGAGCTACCTGAAATTTTACAATTTAATTATAAAACAAACAAGATTTTCCAAATAGATTTCCTAAGTTAAAATTCTAGCTGATAACATATATTTAAGAAATTAATCATAGTTATAAAATAATGAATGCTAGATTAACCAAATTTATTATCTCAAGTAGAATTCTACTTAATAATTTGCATTTAAAAAAACAAATATTTTAATATAATTTATTACATACTAAAATACAAATGAATATATCTTTCAATTTCCATCTAATGATTATATAATAAATCAAGATTTTTCAAAAATAGAAAACTGTGATTTAATTATGAATTTATGAGATCTTTAGGAAATAAAATAAGAATATTGAGATAAAAATTAATAACCAACAAAAATAAAATGCATTCATTTAACATATTCAATAAAAAAAATTTTTTGGAAAATATAATAGAACAGATAATTATTCAATTTTAACTTTTAAACAGACTAGAATTCAGTAATTCTTATGAATAAAATATTAGACATTTAAATATAACTCAAACTTTGTTGAAAACTTAATAAATAAAATTCTTACCTTTATACTTATTTTTCAATTTTGTTTTGATTAAAATACACAATAAGAACAACAATATCAAGAATGTCACAAAAAACTCTCATACTTTAAACTCAATTTTGAAAATACAAAGAGCACAAATTAAAACTTATTAACTAATTAAACTACCATTTGTTAAAAACTAATCATAATGCATTATAATTAAGTTCTGATGCTAAAATCAACCTACATTTGTCGATTGTTTTTGGTTAAATATTATGGACAATGAAAAAATAGTCCCAATGTTTTACTAAATTTGGCTGTTTGTCCCACTTGGCAACATGTGACCCTAATGCTCTTTAGTCAAGCAATATTTTATTGAATATAGATTTACATACCTGCCAAGTTTCAGAAAAGTATTTCAGTAAAACTTTTCAGTTTTAATCCGTGTGACTAAAGAAAAAATTATAACTCTACCATTTCTTTTCCCCATCTACAGTTTTTCAAGCTGGAGGCTTCCCTCCCCTCCGATAGAAAAAGGGTTTGACATGTGCATTTTCGAAGCCTCTGCGACCACACAGTCCGAAAAGTTATTTCTCTCTTCCCACAGATGGGTTGAATGGGGTGCTAATTTCCGCTTCTCATCATGGCTAACGAGAAAAGATCGCCATTATGCGCTAAGATAAAAACATTTTTTTTTCTTTTTAAACTTTTCCCAGAAGAACCGAAACGCGTAAAATAATTAATGCTATCAGTAAAAGCATAAAACCTGTGGATCTTGCGTAAAATTTACGCACGATGCGTAAAAGTTGGCAGGTCTGGATTTATGATGCATAAAATATTAACTTTTGAAAATTTTTCCATGAAATGAATGGGTTCAAAGAATTAAGAAAATTTAACTATATTTTTATCCCTATTTTCATTCTTAAATTAACTTCGTTATATGATGAGTTAAAAATTGTCTTAATTTATGGTGAATCTGTCATATATAATAGAATTTTTTAATTCTCCATGATAAAGTTACTCATAATCATATAAATTGCATTAAAAAATTTCATAATTCGATAATGTTGCAAACCAGTAGGAACTAAGCAAATAAGTGGAAATAAGATTTGTTCCAATTACAATGCATATGTAAATTATTGACTGTTTAGATTTATATTGGAAACTTATGAAAAGCTGTGAATCCTCATTTTTCCTGATGACATTATTCCATTTTTCTAAAATGGTTGAAAGAGAATAAATTATTTTAGAAAATAATACATTTGATGTTTTATGCTAATTTTGAACTGTGTATAAATTTTTTTTTATTCTTCCTATCTTCTTATTTGGAAACAATAATGGTACAATCAGTGCTTATATACAATTTTTTGCCTTTTAAGGATCAATGTAACAAACAAGGTAAAGAATTAGTTTTTGGAGAAACTACCAAACTGTACAATTTTTAAAGGAATTTTTTCCAAAATTAAATCAACAGCTGGTGAATCGATTTCTAAACTAATTATAGATAAAAAAACACCCATTTATTAGAATCTAGGAGAAAATAATGCAAAGCATAAGTACAGTACATTTATAGTAAAGAAGATGATTAAAGAATGACAAATCAATACCACTTTCATCATTATCTCTTAATTCTGTCACAACTAAATACACAATTTTTTAAAATAGGGTCACAGAACACCAATTATATCTGTTTGAAATATAATAAAATCAATGACATCAATTTCATAATAAATTTGAGATTAAATAAAACTATGATTAAACATGCTTTTGCCACTTTTTTAATTAAATATTTCTTCTAAAAACATCATTATGTAAAAAAAAAATTATATTAAAAGATACTGTGTAAATGTGTGGAATGTAATAGTTTATAGATGTGAAAAATGTTATGATTTACCAAAGTGCTCTGGGACTTACCAGCAATCTAATAATTGTACTGGTGCTTTTTTTATTTTTTTATTTTGGAGTAAATATATTTTACTTCAAAATAAATAAATAAAAAACAAGACAAATTTATATTATTTAAAATTGATGAAAAAATAAATTCTACAAGATGTAAACTAAATTTATGATATAATTTATATATTTACCCAACTACAAATGTTTTAATTTTCTAGTGACTTTGATATCTCAAAGAGAGTTCTAATACACATCAGAACAGAGGAATGTACAAACATACTTCAGCATGCCTCAAAGCATACTTTGCAAGTGATATACCTTTTATACTTTGATTGTGAATTCATAAAGATTTCATATCTCAATCATAAAATGACATATTTACAAATAACAAGCTTTTTATTTTTTCAAATAGAAATTCTTTTTCACAAAGCATTTTTCAAGTAAAATTTCAAAACCCAATTTAAATTTTTCAATTGAAATTGTTGTCATAAAGCAGAACACAATGCAACACATAATAATAATACTTCAATTTCAACAGGCAAAAAATAAAAATATCAGATTTTAACAGATGTTAAACAGATGAAAAACTTTCCTTTAAAATTACCATTTTAAAACTTCCTCCTCTTCCTATTTATGCAAAAAATATGATACAAACAATGATGAATAAATTGTCAAAAACAATGATGAATATTTAGAAGGCAATAATAGAAGAAAATCACCTCAAATTATAGAAATGCAGTCAACTCCTAAGATGGTTGAACAGAAAAGCCACGTTTTAAGCAAAAAAGTTTCTTTCAGAACCAAAACTAAACATAAGCATTTCTGATAATACTGATGAGTTTGCAATATACAAGTTTAATGAAATCTCAAAAAGTGCTCTTTAAGACGGAAATCAATTTTAAGCCATTGATTGTGTATTTGGCTTGGTATATTTAAATAATGTGAAATACATCTACTCATAATGAAAAAAACAAAGTAGAATATTATACCTTTTGAAATGCATAGCAGAATCCCAAAAAATCAGAATCATCAGTCTGAAAAATATCTTCATAGTAATAACTTTCATCTTTATTAATTAAATCTTTCATGGCTTTTCGGACTTCACTATGAAAGTTATAAGCACACAAATCAATAATCAATAAGGAATAAATATAACAAAATAAAATTAAATAATACATAACTCAGCTCAAAATAACTACAGAATAGTAAAATTAACACAATATTTTTGATGTATGAAAGATAAAATCCATACAAAACTTGTTTATGAGAGAAATAAATATCAAATTTCTTGAAATATTTTAAAATGTTTTTTCAAACTAATTTATCTTTTTTATTTAAGAAAGTTTCCTTTTACATTTGTTATTTACTTAAATCAGCTATAGAAATAGGAATCCAATTTTAAGGATAACTTATTCTTGATAGTTTAGAAAAGAATTAGATTTAATAAAACAAAATTTAGACTACGTCATTTTTTTAAGTATTCAGTGAAGATTGCAAAATTTGTAACTTTTAAATCTAATTTTTTTATAGACTCAGAAAAAAAATTTTTTAAAAGCTTCAAAATGGAAAATTTTATTACAAAAAGAAATGTAGCATAATTTCAATCCTCATTTAATTTTGACAAAAAATTTTAGAATTTTTAGGATTTGAAATGGGTTTTTAAACTGTCTACATTAAATTTTTTACTAAACTGTTACATTTAGCATCAAGGTTAATGAGAACACTCTTGAAATATTAAATGTAGCTTGATAAATTATTTTATTGTTTCTAAATATAAAATAATTAGAAGATATTTTAAACTGCAATTTTTTAAACAGTTTAAATTTATATTATACAGTAAATTAAGGAATAAAACACCCAATTTGATACTTACTCTGTTTTGTCATTGTAATGCTCTGTTGTTGCAAAACTTTTAGGGAGATCTTGACACTGCAATTGGCCAGGAAATAAACTTTCATAAAAATTATATGGATGTTCCTCCTATGTGTGAGTGCAAAGAAAAAGAAAAGCAAATTGTACATACTTATTTCTAGAAATGTTATACAAATCATTCAGTCAAGAGAACATTAATAATCATTAACAACAGATGAAATTAAGTTTATATGAAATTGAAATACAAATAATTAAAAAATAAAATTTCAAATGGAGATTTTTTATTAATACATGATGATTTTATAACTAATATCATAATAATTCTAAGAATTAAACAGTAGGACTTTATATTTTTAAGGACTGTGGGTAGTACATAACAAGGTGAAAGAATTACTCTTTCAAACAGAAAATCCAAACATAGCCACTGCAATAAAATAGGAGATGAAAGTTGCATTTCTGGATGTACATGCATATGGATAGGTGCTTGGAAGTTTCCTGGGTTTTTTACATTGTAATATGAATACCACCTATTATCAGTAAAGGGACCACTCGGAAAACAATACAATGTGATGAATGTTAAAAACCTAACACCAATCAGCAGTTAAACTTTCCATTATGTATAGTCAAAATAAATAGTCAATGTGAGTCTCCAAAGCCATCCACATTTGTCCACAAGTAAACAATATCCAGGTTATTTGTTGGAAATAATTTTTTTAATAATTATTATAATTTTTATAGTCAGAAGTGTAGATACATAAAAAACGTCCTTAAATGTATTCTCTACAGAAGAAAACTCACACAATGAAGTTACTCCAGGTTGCAATTTAAAAAGTACCTCCTCATCTGCCCATTTATAACTATTCACTGTTTACAAATTGTGTCATTCAGATTCTTTTTTGTCCATAATAACGAACATATGCAGAGTGATGAAAGAAATAACACAGAGAAATCATGTACTTCATTTGTATAAATTTATGTATGTTTAAATGTAATCACAAGCTATTAGCACAATAAATAAAATGATAAAGACCTTTTACATAGGTATTATATTTAACAAATTTTTATTTATTATATAAATAAAAAAATTTACAAAAAGAAAATATGATGAAGCATTGATATAACAGCTATTAGGATCTTAAAAGTACAGATTTTAACTATTAAAATAAAACTAAAGTCAAACTCCATGAAAACATATCTGTGAAATTACAAATTCAAATTCTGATACTTCCATCAGAAATCTTTCTCCTATATATCTCTAAATTAGAAATATAATGAATAAAATATTTAGAACAGTATGCACCTTAGAATTTCTAGTATCATTTTAAATTTAGTAGCTTAAAATAATATAGCAAAATTAATATAAGTTTTCAGAAGAGAATAAGTCTTAAAAGTTTAATACAAAACACTATTCTCTACTGTTTGATCCTATAACTAAATTGATTTATTGTTGAATTCTATAATTACTTAATTAATTGCCATTTCCAATTTATTTTAGAAAATAAATGCACGAATTATATTGCTTATGGAAGATAAGGCAATCAAATAGTAAAAATAAGCACTTTTAAGGCAGCGAGAATCTTTTAACTTTAGAGAATGTCACAATAAACAAATGAGATTTATATTGCTAAACAAAAACTCTTTTGAAGCATTGTTTGTGAAAAAACTTGAAAGTAACAATAAATCGTAATTTCTAAACACAATAATTAAATAATATTTCATTCTAAGAATTCATGAAGGATATTCAAGTATAAACCTAGCCAGGTAATTTTACTTAAAAACAAATATATCACTAAGCAGGGACGCTTTATTCTCAACAGTCTTGAACTTCAATTGAAGTTACCAGTAGCATATTAATAAAATTTTTTATTTAACCCCTTAACCGTCTGGGGTTCAGTGAAGAAAGTGCTTCATTTTTGCTTCGCGGTGGCAACATAGTTTTGGCTTTCACTGCAATGCAAGTTTTTCCCCTTTAGAACTTGTCAAGAATACAAAAGCCTCTAACTCTTGATGAGGCGCATTTCCGTTTTACCCTGGACCACCTCACAATAATCACATTCTAATCACTTACAGTGGGGAAAGACCATCAATCGTTGTCAGCTGAAGAAACCCACGTGTGCTAGTAGTTTTCTTTGTGAATGTTCTGCTTGAAAATTTCTTCAAGTCTCTATTATAATTTTTTTAATTACAATAAATATAAATTTTATTTTATTATTTTGAAAATTATTATCAATAAATTTAATTTACTTCAACGCAGTATTTATATTTAAAATTCTTAAATAAAAATATACATATGATAGCTAACTCAATGAAAATCATATTATCATAATTTTAAAATGAGATTTTGCTATATATATATATATATATATATATATATATATATATATATATATATATATATATATATATATATATATATATATATATCTTTTGATTAAAAATCTTCATTCTTTCTATTAAAAATTTAAATAATTTATTTTTAAAATCATTTCTTTTTATTAAAAATCAGAATTTTTTTTTAATTTCCTAAATAGTTAAAATTGTAATGATTTAAAGAGCTATTAAAACGCGTTAATTTGCAATTTAATTATTAATTGATTTTAATTATTGTCAACACTTTTCAAAGTCAACACTATTTTTTAAAATCAAATAATTTTCAAAATTATTGAAAGAAACAGCTCTGTTGCTTTATACACAAATTGAAGAGTTTCGGCAAACTTTTAATATAGCTTAAAAAATAAAAAGCTACCTTAATTGTTTATTAATAGACTTCAGAGTATATTGTAAATTATTAGTTTCAGATGAAATTTTGTAAATTTTTTCTTTGAATATAAATTTTACATTCAAAAATTTTTTTAAATATAATTTGAAGTCTATTGTTAGGGAATTAATTAAGCTTTTAATTTTTTTACGTGTTAAAATAACATGTACTAAAATACATATTAAACTCTTTGTACAGAAAGATTTTTGTTTAACTATGCAACAAATATCTCTCGATATAAGATTCATGTTGTGATTAGATATCTTTTATATTTCTTAAATTGTTTTGCACAAATAATAAAATGTTGTATCTCACGCTAAAATTTTTAGAAGGAAAATAAAAGCAAGGAAATCTTAATGCTATTATTTCAATAGTATTCTAATAATTGAATATTTAATATAAAACATGTCAATATAACATTTTTTCAAATATTCAAATTAGTCCTGCACTAAATATTTTTTCCTTCGCTGAACTAAAACTGCTTTGACATGCAGTGGCAAATTTAGCGAACTATTTTTTTTAAAAAAGTACTTTAGTGAAATAAGGATGTGATTTCCTTCTTCTGATGGTTATAAAATGAAAATATTTATCTCTCTTTCTAGTTTTCATTAAATTAAACAAATATTTTTAAGTAGTTTTTATTAAAGAAGTAAATATTCACAAAATTTATTTTTAAAAGTAAATTCATTAACCAGAAATGAATACTTTATCTAATTTCGACAACATTAATTTTGCATTAAAGTTAACCCATTAGAAATACGTATCCTTATTATTTTACCACAAAGATAAAATGTATTTCTTATGTTAAAAACATCTTTTTGAAGGATGAATTATTTAGCTTTATATTAAAATAAAGTCACACTGAAGTTTGTTTTCGTGTGTTTACGTGAAAGGATTAAAAAAAAAGTCATAACTTATAGTACTTATTTGAAATAATCTGTCTCAAGAATATAAACGTATAATTTTTAATGCAATTGTAAAATTCTGTTAGATATTGAAGTATATAAAAAACAAAGCATAACACTTAAAATATATTCATTAAATTAGTAAATCAAAATATTTCTTTTACATCCTAAAGGATATTTCCTATTTTCCGGAGTTTGTAAAAAACATAAACTTCTATTCAATGATTTTAAACTATATTTACGAAATATTAGTCTAACATATCCTTAATTTTACAAAAAAAATTACTAAAATAATTTTGAACCTCATAATTAAAGAATTAAACAGTTTAACATATTATCTGCTGTTTTCCCTATACGGAATAATGTTTGTGATTACTGAATATAAACATTTTTTTAAATAGTTAAATTGATCATTAGAGTTTATGGTGAAATCATTTTATAATGTCTCTGAAATAGATATGCATTTCTTAAACAAATATTTAAGGGAATATTTCTCGTAATTTTTCCAAAACTCGAAATTCTTGATGTATTTTAATATCATTTGCCAGTCCTACACCAAAATGTGAATTTAGTGAAAGTTTGTATCAAAATTAAAGTTTTCTTGCTGAATCCGTGGGATAGCTTCTTTGTAAAGTTATAGGCCTTAATCGTAACAAAATTATATATTTTTATATGGAATGAAGAGTAACACTATTTCCATTATAAAATTCAAAAATATTTATATAGTAGAATTTATTCCTCCAATTTTTGTAATTACTTTGTGATCTAAATATTTTAAACAATTGTTGAAATATGTGTACTGAAATTTTGAGTGGTGGGAAGCTATCAACATTACCAGGATTGATGGTATTGACAAATTTGAGGAACTTTGGAATTTTCAAATTCCCTGGAAAACCGATGAAATTAATTTGAAAACAAATGTAATATTGGTAAAGAAGATGCACATTTCCAATCAATTTATTTTGAAAACATCTGTCTAATGATATATTTCATGTGAGCGTGTCAATAAATCGCCTTCAGATGGCCAGAACAAATTATTGAAATGTCATACTTTCACTTTGCCATTCTTGTTTGCGAATCTATCTATATTATAGGAGTGCGGTTTAATTTATACCTTCACTCTCAGAAGCTAAATTCTAGTAGTTAGTTTCATCTGTGAAAATATATACTACCGTTTTACAAACATTATGTCTGATTCAAGCAGTGAAGAAGAATTTTATTTTTATGAAGAAGATTATTCTTCGGACACGGATAGTGAATTTCATGATCTTTCTGGGGCTCGTAATTGGTACCCAATTGACAGTTCAGCTGCGATAGCTCCAACAGCATTTCCATTTACAAATAAAGCAGAAGTCAACATATCTATAGTGGATTCTTCAAATCCACTGGAGTATTTTCGCTATTTTTTTAATAACGAAGTTTTAGAATTCATAATTTTAAATACTAATGAATACGCTAAGTTATATATTGAAAGTAATGAATAAAGCCCAAGTTCTCATTCAGCTCAGTGGGAAATTTTTAATAAAGAACAATTGCTGATTTTTCCTGTGTGCGTTAATCATTAACATGGGTATCGTTCAAACACCCAAAGAAGAAATGTACTGGTCAAAAAAAATAACTTGGTTGATACACCATTCCAATTAAATTATAAACAATATATATATATATATATATAATATGTATTATACAAAGAAACTAAATAATGTTATTTATTTAAAAACTTGGTTAAAAATGTAATGAAAATTAGTATTATATATATTTTTTATAAATCGCAATAATTAGAGTCTTCAACTATGAAAATCTAAAATGGGAATAAATATAGAAAAGTAAAACTGTTGCTTTCTTGAAATACTTTCGATTTCCGCTCACATTAGTTAAATCAACCATGACCGTTCAGTAAGTAAGTTCCCAAGCCACGATTTCACGGCAATCCATCAATGTGGGGGTTGAACTTAAAGCACTGCAGTGAAGCCAGTTGCCCCTACCAAGGGGCTCGGGATAGCCGGAAAACGCACAGAAATTTTTGCCCGAGTGTACTCGGGATAGCCGATTAAAGGGTTAATTATTATTATAAGTTGAGTAGATACTGCTACATACTTTCTTTATTATACTAAAACAGATGAAATGATTTTCATGAAAATTACTTTTGATATTCAATGTTTCAAGTTTTTCATCTTCCAGGTATTTTGATATTCAACATTCTGCAGGTTATACTTTCTTCCAAAGAAGTTTCCAATAAAGATCTTAACTGTAATTTAAGAAATTAAAAACATTTGCTCTCCTTAATACAAGAGAACAAATTTATAAGTTACATGAATGTATACAAATACTGTCGCAGTGAAAGCAGTCTAATAATTTCTGATATCTTTAACACTATTTAAATTGTCTCCAAACCAAAGTCTACAGTATTTATAAATTGAAGTATTTGTGTAGAGTCTATACATCATCTGTAATCAGTTGCAATTAGACTTCTGATGAATGCAGCAGTCTCTCAGTTATTATGCTAAAATTATGTCTGACACCCACCATCCATTACTTTACTTGGGTCCTATTCCTGCATTGAAGAGATTATATGATATTCACTAATATAGCATTTAATGAACTTATGAGAGGAAATGTATTCATATTTATTTATGCAATCATGCAACTTTTTGTAAACTATTGTTATTTAAACGCTTATGGAATTTATATTATTGTTTCTCGCCATAATGATGGAAATTCATTTTCAGTCTAGAATCTATTGAACAAGTAAAGTAAATTCAACAGGGAGTTTGGACTTAACTCTTTGACCGCATTCAACCTATCAGAACGTCATGCATTAATTTGACCAAAGTCACACATGACATTCTGATACGTTGTTGAAAATGAGACAATATTTAACAAGTTCATTCTTGTTTATTTTAAAGTAACAATGATAGTGGTGATGATAGTGAGATAAAACCAAGATGCAAAAGACATACAAGATACTTATCAAGCAGTGATAGTGAATCTTCTCCTGAGAAATTAGATCAATGGATTAGGGAAGAAAAAGACAATGTACCTAATGTGAAACGGTTTCGTGAAGTGACTGGAATAAATCCTTTGTGTCTGCGAAGGCTAGGTTCTAATCCTAAACCTTTGGATGTCTTGAATGAAGTCCTAAATGAAGATTATTGGAATAGCATAGTGGAAGAGACAAATAGGTATGCCAGAGAAGTGATAGCAAAAGGTTTTGGAAAAAATAAGAAACAAAAGATGGGAGCCAATAAATTCTAATTGTTCTTACAAATTACTCTACCCCAAAAAATTAAATGTGCTCCAAATGCAAAACATTATTCGAATAAATGTGCATCCAAAGGGTTAAATGCTGAAGCATGAGATAACTGATTCCGTCAGGTCCTGGACTGGTATTATTGGCCTGCTATAATACTTTCTTTAATTCAAACATTCCAAATTCACAGTTGTACGGTTAGTTTTGTCAATGGTTGAAGCAAAATGGTACTTGCTTAGCATGACTCTTAATCCCCAAAAAATGAAGGACTGTAAGAGTTGGAGTTTAAGACATTAGCAAATGTTTCACCAAGGATGTTAGCAATATCCATAAGAGAAGAATAGGTAGCAGCTTCGGATTTCATAATAGGAATGGAAAATTCCCTATAAATTCCATTGGCTGTTTTCACTTTTCTCCACAACTGTTTACTGCACAGTGGTGATGTAATTGAAGATACATAGCAGAACCAGGATTCCTTCTGGCTTCAACGATGAGCTCTACGAGCTAATGCTTTTGCACTCTTAAATGCAATTGCTCTGTTGTGGGTTACTTCCAAAATAACACCCATAACATTTGACATTCGTCATTCCACCAAGGTTTGCGACGCCTGTTTGGTTTAAGGGGACTCTTATGTGTGAATGCATCAGCTGTGCTTATAATTGCTGCTGTAACTTTATGAACAGCAATATCAATATCTTTGATCGAAACCATTTTATCATCTAGAACTGCCAATTGGGTAAATAATGTCCAATCTACCGACTGTACACGTAAGTAGGTAGACTTTCCCACAAAGAACTAAGGCCATTAAGTCACCAAACAACAAAAATGGTGTTGGCAGCTGATCAACTAAAGCACAGAGTTCCTCTTGGAGGATGACATCGTGTGGTGATAAATATAAACTACAGACTGTAATTAAGCATGAAGTATTCATTCTCACAGCTAATCTATAGAGTAATATTCAATGCATGGACAGTGCTGGGATAGTTATTGGATGTTAAGATACAAACACCACCAGACTCTGCACCATCATCAAAAGTCTTTTCTAAAGCAATTGAACCCACGCATGGATAAATTATTGTTAGACTTCAGGAAAGTTTCCTGAAGTGCAACACATGCAAGGTTGTAGGCTGAAATTATAGACTTGATGTCATCATGATGTGAATGCAAACCATGGCAGTTCCAAGAAACAAAGGAAGTTATTATTTAGTTTGAAAAGCTCCTTTCCTGGAGCTGGAAGGCATGTCATCTGACATCTCCTTGAGCAATAAATCTTTGTCCAAGGAGTGTAGATAAACAGCATCAACCTTCAGGGACAACGCTTTACAAGTGGATATGAAGGGTCTAGAAGAACCCACCCTTGATGATTTTAGTTTATATGCCTTAGTGTTACTTTTGATTTCGCTGAAGGAGATTTTTTATAATATTTGAAACGGATGTTTTGGATCTCTTTATAGAATTTTGGGGTAATGTTGAAGAAGTAAATATAGAATCCGTCTGTGTGCTACTAGTTTTGCAAAATTTTTTACCAGCGGTTGTATAACTAAATCCAGCCTGTGGAGTTCATTAAGTGACTAGTTTTCTAGCCTCAGGATATGAAATATTTTAGTTAATCTCAACAGTGGTGATCTCTTTTTCTAGTATCCAATATGGCCAACTTTGAGTCTAGGAGACGTGGTCAACCTTACAGTTAACACACCTCTACTTTGCTGTACAGGTCGAATTATCATGGCCAATCACCTCGCATCGAGCGGAGGTGATTGGTTGGTTGGGTTTTATGGCACAAGGTCAAAAATTGGGCAAACTGCGCCAAAACTATGATTTCATTGTTTTTAAATTTTATTTATTTATTTTTTTTAACCCAAGCAACATTAAAACATTATAAAAATAAAAATAAATGTATATGAAGTAATTATAGAGACATACACACAAATATATATAAAAAAAATATATATATATACAATACCAAAGTTTAAAATTATATCGAATATATTGTAAAAGACCTATTGCTCATAAAAACGCAAATAGGTTTCTGTGGGGTGGATCCCCCAATAAATCAGGTAAAATTAAAATATCTGAATTAAAAAAGTGTATACGTAAGTGGTTAAAATATGAACATGAAATTAAAATATGAGGCACAGTATAAGGTTCATCACACGTTTATCACCAAGGATTTAATTCCCTCAGAAACAAATGTCTAAGGGTGAAACGTGTGTGTCCGATAAGGTGAGTCAATCTAACATCTGCACTTCGTGCGGTAAAATTGATAATGAGGTGAAGGATGAGAAAATGCTATGGAGTTTGTTTCCGACCTGCAAGTTCCATGATTCTTCCCATAAGGAACATATAAATCTTTTTATACTCTTTCTCACATCTGAGAGCGGAACCAATGGTAAAATTGGATCTTCAGCAACCTTTGCAGCTGTGTCTGCTCTCTCATTTCCATCAAGACCTACGTGACTTGGTACCCAACAAGATATTATTTTGTATCCCTTGCCAGCAAGGGAATCCAATGCTGAGAAAATTCTCGACACAACAGGATGACATGTGAAACTATTGCCTCTCAAAGCTTCAATAATACTCATGCTGTCAGTGTAAATACAAAATTCAAGGCAATCATTTGTATTCACATGCTGAAGCGCGTAGCAGATGGCGGTTGCTTCAGCAGTAAAGACGGAGCAGGAGGAATGTAGGCTGTAATCAAAAGCAGTATTATTGATAAAAACTCCACAGCCCACATGTCCTGCTGTTTTAGAGCCATCTGTGAATACAGGTTTGTATGATTGATACTGACAGCGATGAGAAGAATATAGCTGTTGAAAAACAATAAGTGTTATGTCAGATTTTCTGTAGCAAGCAAAAATATTAATAAAAGTATTTGTGGGGTCATACCAAGGCGGATGAGCAAATGGGTCTATTTTCTCTATCCGGATATCACATAGGTCTGTGAGCCACAGATGTGATTTGGCTCGTGTGAGAAACGGTGGGATGCTCATTGGACGAGCATCATATAATCTCATGAGAGAGGTATTTGGAACCATGGAACGTATTAGATGATTAGGGGTCGACATGATCTTAGCATAATAATTGAGAGACTGCTGCATTCGTCTTAGGTCTAATGGTACTTGTTGACATACTACGTATAAACTCTGGACGGCTGATGTGCGGAATGCCCCAGAACATATCCTTAGTGCTGAGTGATGAACAGTGTCCAATCTTTGCAATACAGAAAGTATTGCCGATCCATAAACAACACAGCAGTAGTCAATACACGATAAAATGAGTGATTGATTAACATCGGAGGAGTGATGTGCGATCAGCACCCCAAGATGTATTTGAAAGCACCTTGAGGATATTAAGTGATCGCTCGCACTTCTTCCGCAAATGTAATACATGCGGAAGAAAGGTTAGTTTACGGTCGAATATCACTCCAAGAAATTTTATCTGATTGACCACTGGTATTACTGTGTTGTTAATATGTATGACAGGATCATTATGTAGGCTTGTCTTTCTGCAGAAATATTCACAACTGCTCTTGCTAGGGAATAGTGTATGACCATTCTCAGCACACCATGCAGCAATTTTATTAACAGATGTTTGTAATTGTTTCTCAATTAAATGCATGTTTGACCCTTCACAAGATATTTGCAGGTCATCAACGTATAAAGTACCATGCACATGAGGTGAAAGTTGATGAAGTATGCTATTGATATGAATATTAAAAAGTGTGGCACTTAAAATACTACCCCGAGGAACACCTTCAGGTTGATTAAAAGTATTGGATAAAACGGTACCAATACGAACTTTAAAACCACAGGAGCATAAAAAGTTTTGTATAAATATCGACAAGTTACCCCGAAAGACAAAATCATATAATGAACGGAGAATTACATATCGCCATGTACGGTCGTATGCCTTCTCGATGTCAAAGAAAATGGAGACCAGATGGTTCCTCCGCACAAAAGCATTGCGGATTTGGGTCTCCAAATATGTGACATTGTCGAGAGTGGATCTCCCTTTACGGAAGCCACTCTGATTAATATGTATACATTTATTTTTTCTAAGACATATACGAGACGGGCGTTGACCATACGTTTGAGAGTCTTACACAAGCAACTCGTCAGAGCTATTGGTCGATAATTCAGAGGATCTAAAGGATCTTTACCAGATTTAAGGACCGGAATTACTATTGCTTCTCTCTAAATATCGAGCAGAGGTGAGTTTGCAACTGCAAGCACTCTTCCAGTGTTCAAAGCACTGGCACTGAAAACATCACAGTGGGTTTGGAATGTACAAACTTAAGGTAGATTCATATAAGCCACTTTGATATACTGCAGGTGGTCTGGGGTCACAAAAGTCAGAACGAGATGCTTAATTTCAATTAACTTCCCATCCTTTCTGACTAGAATGCATTTAACACCACAGAGCTTCTGATCTTGTAGGTTTTCTAGAATCTCAGCCATCGGCGTGCTTAAATCTCTAGCTGAGTTGACACCACGTGAGAAATTAAGATTACCATGAGGCATAACTGTCACTTTCAAATTAGCTATATATTGCATATTTGCAATAATTACTGCTTGATCATTTGAAGCAACCTCCATTAGTAAATCACCAGAGCGAATTTTCTGGATATTTTTCACCTCATCTACAACTCCCGATATTCCTTTTTGAATTAGAAAGGGGGAAACACTTTCGAAGCTTCCCTCCTTTCTTTTAACAATAAAATGTTTACAATACATATTTTTCATTTGTTGCTCCCGTGGGAGAAAAGCTTTATTTTTATTTTCCATTTATGATGGTTAAAATTTCGGGATCTGACCGCACCACCCACCACCGAGCCCAACAAGGGGATGCAGACCAGCTGCACCAGTGCTAGCCAGATCCTATACGCTCACAGTACATCCCTGAAGTGGCCTCCACCCTTAACAAGTCATCCAGTAGATGAACCGATCGCTTGATCCATAAAGCCGATTGATGTGCTGAGGACCACAACACACCTTCCATTTACCTGAAGCAGAGGCCAAAGTAATGTATTGGTCTCTGGGGGCCTCAATTACTAGGACCCTCCTTTCCAGGGACACTGGTCTCCATGCAGAGCAAACATGTGGGTGATTTAGTCCCCAATAGGTGCTAATAGCAACACAGTGGTGATAGCTACTAAAGGGGAGCCCTCAACCTCTCATGAGGCAACCACAACGAGGGAGAAAAGAAAATAAAAGTAGAAGAGTAGAGGAGAGAAGTAATGAAAGAAGAGGACAGATCACTGGGGTACTTCGGGATTGTGACAACCGTGTTAACCTAAAGAAGGTAAACAAGACAGAGAAAAATTGTTTTATTTTAAATTTAGATACACAAAACCATTTGGTGCTGCACATTTATATTAATTTTCCCAGCAAATAATGTCACTTAATCTTTTCCTTTTCAGTCTGAAGA
Source organism: Latrodectus hesperus (assembly GCA_037975125.1). Taxonomy (NCBI): domain Eukaryota; kingdom Metazoa; phylum Arthropoda; class Arachnida; order Araneae; family Theridiidae; genus Latrodectus; species Latrodectus hesperus. The sequence continues at coordinate 12,303,051 of CM075856.1, read as the reverse complement.
GAGGCTTAAGAAGCACTATAAAACATAATTTTTTCATTAACAAAAATTTATAGGGAAAAAAATATTTTGCGGAAATAAGCATTTTATAAACAGCATGTTCTTAATGTTGATGAGCCTAAAAAGGATTGACCTCAAAGTATTCACTTTTATGAGACAATGTTTTACGATTTTCTCTGAATTTCACTTTCTCTAAATTCATCAATACCACAAAAATAGTAAGCAATATGACTTCTAATCATTCAATACCAATCAGATTAACTCATTAAATTAAATTATTAATTGTGTTTGTTAATTACTCATTAATTAAGTTAAATAAACTCATTAATAAAAAACATGGGAAATAAAAGTAAAAGGTAAAAAAATTACAAAACATTTTCATGGTATTCATTTTAGATAACAAAACATACTTTTTGAATATTTAGCTATTAAACTACAAAAATAATAAATCTAAAATTTAATTTTCAAAATATTTTACTTACGTCAAATGGTTGAGTTGATACAAGTAAATAATGGACCTTATCTTTGGAAGATTTCTTCTCACACAGAGAGCCTCTAAAATCTTTCACTTTAACAATTACATAATTATCATAAACTATTGTCTCCTAAACACAATGGAAAAATGAGGATTATTACAATTGTAAATAATCAAAGAAAATTAATTTGTAGACATAAAAAAACTGAAAGTAATAAAGGTCATACTCCATGAATTCCTTACACAAAACAAGCTTTCCTCTTTTTTCAAACTATGTAGTTTATATTTTAAAGTCTTTACATTGAACATCCACAAAAAATGTGTATTGTCTAAGATGAATATAATAGATACTGTCTTATCTTTATTGTTAACAATACAATGTTTTATAATTAACATCTACTTCTAAGATTTGTTTTTCTTGTACTTTTGTACTATATGAGTGTTTCAATGCAATATTTCAATAACATTTTCATAGTTGGACTTCAAATCAAATTCATAATGCAATAATTTTTTTTCAAGCTTCAATTCTAAAATTAAAATTAAAGGAAAAATTTTACAAATAATAATTTTTATAAATCTTACTGATTTGTGTAAGTAGATTTTGAGCTATCAAATAGGCACCTGCCTCAAGTATCAGACACCCCAGATTTTTAAAGCAATCTGTGGGAATTTGTTCTGCATGATCTAACTCCCAACTTTTCAAATATTTGAGAGCAATCAATAATTTCAAATAAAAATATTGTATAGTGCTTTTTAAGTAGTGATCATGTCTTAGAATTGCCTTATTAAATTGACATTCTAGGCGTAAAGAAAGCTCTTGTAAATGTATGCTTAGAATAATGTTGCAGAAAAAATGATATTTAAGTCATTTTGATCTGCAAGCATTATTAAAAAACTATAGTCACTAAAGAAAGACAAAAAAATTATCAGATGACTTGAGAGAAAGTAAATTTTTCATCCATAAGCTTCTGGCTAAGAAACCTACCATATTCACCAAAATTTCACTTTAGAACGTTTCTTTAATTCCTAATCAAATTGTTTATAAGAATTATTAGATGATTAAATAACTGAGAACATAATAAACAGAAATAAAAAATATAACTTTCAGACTTTACACATGAAGAAAAAGAATTCATGCTGCAACTATTTTCAAAACAAGTAATGAATTACTAACAAGATTAAGATACTTTTTAAGGGGGAAAAAAACAGTGAATGCTTTACTATATTGTAAAAAATGTGTTTTTAAAAATTAAGTGTTTTTTAAAGATCTGTTTTTAAAAATAAAATAAAACATTAAAATAAAGATCATAAATTAAAAATATTAAATCATAAATTATATTGTAAAAAAATATTTTAATACAAGCAACAAATTTTAGTTTGAAATGAATGCTGTTTCTATATCATACCATATAAACACTAACAATTAGTACAATTACTTTTAAAAGGAATATCTTTAATTAATAAAATTAAAGATATTCATTTTAAAAGTAATTTTATACTCATGACACAATTTCAGTCATTTAACCTAAGATAAAAATAGGAGACAGAAATTCAGCGTACTAGTTAACAAACGATCTAAATAAATAGAAATAAACATAGTTAATTTTATGTATTTGAGGAAGAACACTTATATTTTATAGCATTTAACACAATAGAAACTTTTCCTGACTTACGAGAAGCCTTAATGAAAATTTTGAAATAATATACTAGTAAAGTTTATCAGTTGTTCATGAAATACTTCTTCATGTAAAATAAATGTGTATGTTCGAATTTTTCTCAAAACATTAATGTTAGATCTTATTTAAAGTAAAAATTTAGATAACTTGCTTGTATATTTTTATCTTCTAAGAAAAATATATCTGCAAATTTTAGCAATGCATATAAAAAATAGTTTTGAAACCTGAACTTTTGTAGTTCAGACAGTTCACAATTCATTTTTTATTAATAAACACTTTATAACATTCTAATAAAATTTTTAATTTGCATAAAGAAGAACTGTTGTAGTTCCATAAAAAAAATTCAAAATTTTTCATGCTGCAAATAAATATAATAAAACTTTCTATCAAAAAATCATATGATGATTTTTTAACAAAATTTCAAAAATCTGACAGTAAAACATTTTAATCTTCCATATAAATACATAATATAAGTCAATTATTTAAATGTCACTTGATATAGAAGAGTCAAGAAATAGCTTACTGAATATTTTCTCAGGAAAGGAACAAGATCCTCAGGAAACTGGGAAAAAATTAAACAATTAAAATATAATAGTAATGCAATAAAACAACAAATTTTGAAAATAAATTTAAGATACTCACTTTCTTTTTAAAAATGTAATTTAAGAATAGGCGGCCTTCCTAAAAAATCAACACACAGAATTACTTAAATTAATGATTTAAAAATTATTTCTTCACATCATATAATAAAAAAGCAACTTGAATAAGAAACAAATGTTTTTTCTAAAAATATATTATATATAAGAATTTAGAGTGACCATTTCGATATTTTATAAATGAAAACTGTAACAGATTTATTTTCTGCTTCAAATACAGTTATCTTTTTTACTTTTCCTATTTAGACATTTGATTCAATAGTATCAAAAGAACAAAATGCACTAATTTAATATGATATCAATGATAATAGTCAGGTTAAAAGCACTGAGTTAATTATTCCTATAATGAATTTTTTTAATTGGATATTTTAAAAAATATTTACAAATAAATATAACACATTATTTTCTACCAATAAATATTTGAACACTCAAGCAAATAAGGATATCTGCAGTCTTGATCTACATCACACCTTCTGTATTTAAAATTGTATAGGAAATAGATACCTCTGGCATTAGTATGCATTTACATTATATGAAGATGTCACAAAATTAAGAGTCATCTGAATTCAAGAAAATCATAATTGTCAGATGATCATAGAAATGGCCAATCCTAAAGGGACATATCAAAAGAGTTAGAAATTCTACTATCAAGAGAAGCTATTGATTGGTTGGGTTTTCTGGTGCAATGACAAGCTGCGCCAATCTTAAATTTTTTTAGCCGGTTAAGTATTATTATTTATTAATTAAAGAAAACCCAAGAAACATTAAAATCAAAATAAAATACAAAAACAGGTCTATTTAATTAATTTAAAAATCAGCTTATAAAAACATAAAACTGCTTACTGAAATATAAAATATTTAATATAAAACTTAAATAAAATGGAGAAAACCCTTTGCTCTCCAAAAGGCGAATAGATTTCTATTTTGAGGTTCTCCCAATAAATCTAATAATGTTAAAAGATCTGTTCTAAAAAATTTTAAACGTTCGTTGTTAAAAATTAGGACAAGAGATTAAAATGTAATAAACTATATATGGTTCATCACATGTTCCACAACATGGATTTAATTTGTTTAAGAACAAATGTCTTTGTGCGAAATGTGTGCGCTTGATATGAAGGCAAGTCAATCTAACATCAGCACTTTGTAATTGTAAAATTGATAATGAGGTGAGGGATGAGAAAATGCTATGGAGTTTGTTTCCGACCTGCAAGTTCCATGATTCTTCCCATAGGGAACACATAAATCTTTTTATACCCTACCTCATATCAGAGAATGGAACCAATGGTAAAACTGGATCTAATGCAATCTTTGCAGCCGCCTCCGCTTTCTCATTTCCAACGAGACTTACATGGCTTGGTATTCAACAAAATACAATTTCATTTCCCTTGACAGCAAGGGAATCTAGTGCTCTGAAAATTTTGGACACAACACGATGGCAAGTAAAACTGTTGCCTCTAAAAGCTTCCAATACACTCATGCTGTCATTATATATGCAATATTGATGATAATCGTCTGTATTCACATGCTGAAGCACATAGAAAATAGCAGTATAGATGAAGCAGGATGGATATAGACTGTAATTAAAATCTGTATTATTGATAAAAACTTGACAGCCCACATATCCTGCTGTTTTGGAATCATCTGTGAATACAGGTTTATATAATTAATACTGACAGCAATGAGAAAAGTATAGCTGTTAAAAAACAATAAGTGTTGTGTCCAATTTTTTATAGTGAGCAAAGATATTAATGAAAGTATTTGTTGTGTCATACCAAAGCGGATGAGCAAAAGGGTCAATTGTCTCTGTCCAAAAATCACATAGGTATGTGAGCCACAGATGTGATTTGGCTCGTGTGAGAAAAAGTGGAATGCTTATTGGGAGAGCATCAAACAGTCTTTTAAGAGACGCACTAGGAACCATGGAACATAATGGGTGACATGGGGTCAACATAATCTTTGCGTGATAATTGAGAGTTTGCACATTCATCTAATGTCTAAAGGTAATTGTTGACAAAACACATATAGACTCTGGACAAGGGATGGTCAGAATGCCCCAGAGCATATCCTCAAAGCAGAGTGATGAACTGTGTCCAGTCTTCGTTAAACAGAAGATCTAGCTGATCCATAAACACGTCTGTAGTCAATGGGGGATAGAATCAATGACTGATAAATTCGGAGTAGTGATGTGCGATCTGCACCCCAAGGTGTATTTGATAACACCTTGAGGATATTGAGCGATTGCTCACACTTCTTCCGCAAATGTAAAATATGCAGAAGAAAGGTTAATTCTCGGTCAAAGATAATTCCCAAAAATATTATTTCATTGACTGTTTGGAGTGTTGTTCATATAAATAATTGGATCATTATGATAGCTAGTCTTTCTACAAAAGTGGACACATTTACTCTTGCTTGGTGATAAGTTATGGCCATTCTCAGCACAACATGCAACAATTTTGTTTGCTGTTTGCAGTTGTCTCTCAATCAATCATATATTAGACCCCTCACATGATATTTGCAGGTCGTCTACATAGAAAGTACAATTTATTGAAGGTGTTAATCGATGAAGGATGTTACTGATGAATAAATTAAAAACAGTGACACTTAAAATGGATCCTTGGAGTACACTCTCAGCTTGGATAAAAGTATTGGATAAAATTGTTCCAATAAGTACTTTAAAAACAACGTGAGCGTAAAAATTTTGTAGGAAGATTACCCTGAAAGCCAAAATCCTATATTGAATGGAGAATTCCATAAGTCCAGATCCTATTGAACGAATACAATAAGCTTGATTGGGAATCTGGACTTAAAATGCAAAGCATTTAATAGCTGATTCCATCAGGACCTGGGCTAGTATCAATGACCTGCTGTAATGCTCTCTTCAATTCCAACATTTGAAAATTGCAAATGTAAGGCAAAGCTTGACCATGGTTGAAATGAATTGGTGTTTGCTCAGCATGACTCTTTGTCCTTGAAAAATGAAGAACTATAAGAGCCGGTGCTGAGACCCTACCAAAGGTTTCACCAAGGGCATTAGTGATGTCTTTAGGAGAAGAGTATACAGCAGCTCCAGATTATAAAATACGAATAGAAAATTCTCTATATATTCCATTGGCTGCTTTCACTTTTCTCCACAACTGTTTACTGGATATGGAAGAAGTAATAGAGGATACACAGCAAGACCAACATTCCTTCTGACTTTGATGACAAGCTCTGTGAGCAAGTGCTTTTGCTCTCTTAAGAACAATAAGATTCTCCAGCTGCATTCAATATTGTTTCAGTGACCTTATATACGGCATCATCAATATCATCGATCATAACCACTTCATTATCAATAGCTGCCAATCAGGAGAATGATCGCTGTTATCAAGATCATTATGTGAAAGTATGTTTTCTAGTCGGTGTTAAGCAAACAGAGACTGTTATCTGAAATAAACCAATCTATCTGCCGACTAGAGAATTTGTATCATCACTTCCCCAGAAAGAATTATGGCCATTAAAGTCACCTAACAGCAGAAATGGTGTTGGCAGCTGATTTATTAATGTATAGAGTTCCTCTTGGCGGATGACATCATGTGGTGGCAAATACAAACTACAGACTGTCAATAAACATACTGCATGAATTCATATAGCTACAGCCTTTAGTGTAGTATTCAAAGGTTGGGCAGTGCTGGAAAAATTATTTGATGTTAGTAAACAAACACCTCCAGACACAGCACCATCGTCACCACAGTTTTTTCGGAAGCTTTTAAACCCACACATGGAAAAGCTATTGCTAGACTTCAGGAAAGTTTCCTGAAGTGCAACACATGCAGGGTTGAAGGCTGAAATTATAGACTTGATGTCATCATGATGTGAACGCAAACCATGGCAGTTCCAAGAAACAAAGGAAGTTATTATTTAGTTTGAAAAGCTTCTTTCCCAGAGCTGGAAGGCTTGTCATCTGACAACTCTTTGAACGATAGATCATCATCCGAGGGATGTAGAGGGACTGCTTCATTCTCCAGGATCATGACTTTTTGGGTGGATAGGGAGGGTCTTCTTAAGGCTTCCTTTGTAGATCTAAGTTTACAAGCCTTCATGGCTTTTGTTTTTGCCAAAAGAGCATTTACTTTTGTTTCAGATGATTCTGATCTTTGCATAGTAGATTGGGGTAATCTTACAAGGGGAAGTGAAAATGCATCTGTTTGAGTGCTACTGGGTTTATATTCCTTGCTAGCGGCAGTTGCATATCTGACTCCAGCTTTTGGAGTGCGAGAAGTAACTATACGTCTAGCCTCAGGAAATGAACATTTGTTATTTATTTTAATCGTGTTCTCCTTCTCCAGTAGCCAATGCGGACAACTTCGAGAGTAGAAGGGGTGGTCACCATGACAGTTGACATACCTCTCCTTCGCTGTGCAGGTTGAACTATCATGGCCTATTACCAGACAATGAGTGCAGGTGATTTTGCCTCTGCATGCACTCTACGAATGTTCAAAGTGCTAGTACTGGAAGCATCTCAGTGGATTTGGAATGCATGGCCATACGGATAGATTCATGTAGACAGCTTTAATATGCTGTGGAAGGTCCGGGGTCGCAAAAGTCAGAATAAGATGTTTAGTTTCAATATACATTCCCATCTCTTCTGTCTGTTATGCGTTCAACACCACAGACCTTCTGATTCAGCAAGTTGTCCAGAATCTCATCCGTAGGCATGTTAAGCAAATCACTGGATGATACAACACCATGACAAAAATGTAAACTTCCATGTGGCGACACATTATTTTCTATATTCGCCAGTAACTTCATATTTTTAATTACCGCAGCTTGTTTTTCTGATGCAACCTCTACTAGAAGGTCATATGAATGCATTTTCAGAATTTGACGTCCCCAACAAAGTTAGATATTCCCTTTTATGTAAGGAAAGGAGACACAGAAGCAAAGGTACTTTCCTTTCTGTTTACCAAAAAAATTTAATAGTTTTTATATCTAAATGTTGCTCCCATGAAAGAAAAGATTTGTTTTTATTTTCCATAATAAAATTTTAAAATTTCGGTACCTGACAGCACCACCCACCACCGAGTCCAACACTGGAATGCAGACCAGTTGCACCAGAGCTAGCCAGGTCCTATACGCTCACAGTACATCCCTGAAGTGGCCTCCACCCTTAACCAGTCACCCAGTAGATGTACTGATCGCTTGATCCATAAAGCTGATTGATGTGCTGAGAACCATAACACACCTCCTGTTTACCTGAAGCAGAGTCCAAAGTAATGTGTTTGTCTCTGGGGGCCTCAATTACCAGGACCCTCTTTTTCAGGGACATGAGTCTCTACGCAGGGCAAACACATGGGTGATTTAGTCCCCAAGAGAAGCTAACAGCAACAGAGTGGCGAAAGCTACTCAAGGGGAGCCCTCAACCTCTTACATGGCAACCACAAAGAGGGAGAATATGATGAAACAGCAGAAGAGTAGAAAAGAGAAGAAAAAAAGAGGTTAGGTCACTGGGGTACCTCAGGATTATGACACCTGTGTTTCCTAAAGAAGGTAAAACCCTGAGGGGCAACAGCGGCTATTGTAACCAAGTGAAAGGTAATTTGTCAAAATAGGCTTTTTCCTTGCAGACCCATGAAACAAAAGATGAACCAATAGAAGAAATTTGAAAAATGCATCAAAGAATGATCCGCAAACTCCAGGAGTTCCAACAAGCATCAAGATATCTTGTTTTGATAAATACTATCCACAAGAGTGCACATTCACTTGGATTTCATGGTTGTGCTGCTGCTCATAAGACTTTCATTACAAAATCCAACTGCAGGGCTCAATTGAGGTAGTATGAGACAGTAAAATTGGATCATGAGTGGAAACTGGTTTTTTGAGATGATGAATCCAGATTCTCACTTTACCAATTGAATATAAGATTCTGAGATTGACATATGCTTAGAAAACACCTTCTGCAAGAATGCATTGTGGCTACAATAAAATTTGGCAGAGATGGAATTATGGTCTGGGGATGTCTCTCATGGTATGGATTGATTCCAAATCATAACAGGCTTAGTGTCAACATCACAATTCTAGACAACAATGAGCTTTCTATGTTGCAACAATTTTACGGGTTGGATCATAGTTACTTCATGAATACAATACCACTTGTTATATTGTGACATCCATCATAGATTGGTGTCATAACAATGATTTGAATCGATTGGACAGGCCTGCAAAGAGACTAGACTTAAATACTGTAGAATACTATAAAACACCACTGAAATAAATAAGGATCGCATAATTAAAAAGTGCAACAATTATCCAAATTCGCTGGAAGAACTTACATGTTGTCTCCAAATTAAATGGAAAAAAATACCACTGCTCATCATCCAAAGTTGTGGAACGCATGACCATGATGGTTAAGGCTATAAATGTCTCAAGTGGAGGCTCTATAAACTTTTGAATATGAATAAATTGTGTTTACCTCTTTTATCACAGTGTGTCCAAATACTTACTGATAGATAGTGTATTTGCTATTATAAAATCTAAAGTTATCGCAAACTAAAAAGTCGGTAATTTTCTGAAGAATATTAAGCCTTTCATAGAGTGATGTTTCTAATGAAAGGATATTTACATTTACTTAAAAAATAATAATAAAACATAGTTTGCAAAATAAGACAGAAGTGCTTGGCTGTAACTATAAGTGAAAATGTTATCAACATTTTCATTATTCAAACACACTCAAATATTCCACATAAAAAGATTATATAGGAAGGAGATTTTGAGCATTTAAATTCTAATTTGAATTAAGTTTTTGCCACTTTTTAAAAACAAATAAATAATCCTAGCTTTCAGTTTCACATGGAATGCGATTTTATACAGTCATTTTTTTCACTAAAAGTAAAATTTAACTTTTAAAAAAATGTTTAATTCCTTGTTGTTATATTATTCTTAATAATAATGTATGCATATTATACATGCAGAGATTTATGAGCAAGAACACATTTACAAGCATATAAGTCTATTTTATCATTTCTCACCTAAACTTATTTTGAGTAATATTTTCATTTTATGCATTTTTTATTAACTGGTACAACATTTAGTAACTAGATGCTCACTGCAATGTCACTAGCAGTTTAACTTAGTGTAGCCTTACTGTACACTTTTAATTTTTTTTAAGACCATCTTATCACATGCATCATTTATGCTGATGGGCCTTTCTTCTGATAATTAAAGTATTTTAATATTATTACAATGAGATATTTTTATAGAACTACACAGTTATAAGAGGCAAAAATTAGAAGACTTATTTAAGTCCAGATCAGGACAAAAAAGTTTGTATAATATATTAATTGAAGAGTTTTAAATTATTTTCATTCTTAAATGCACAACAACATAGAGTGTAGCATGCAAAAAATAATTAATCTATTTTATAAACTGAATTGATAAATAAAAATGTGAAAGTCAATGTTTTATCAATAAAACTGAAATCAGAACTAATACAAATAGTGCAATAATTTTTAAAAAATAGAAAAGAATCACAAAAACAGCAATTTTAAATATTTTCAGAGAACTTAATGTTAAATAACTGTATATGGATAAGCAGAAAAAAATGAAAAACATGATAGAAAATTACCACCTAGTTATTGGGTCTAAATATACAGGGTGATCCAAAAGTCAGGACGAACTTTAAAAATTAATAATTCGAAAACGAATCACGATACAAAGATGTGGTTTGCACCAAACGGATGGAAAAGAAACCGGGTTTTGTGTGGCAATGAAAAAAAAATAATTCTGTTGGCGACCGACAGATGGCGCAGTCGGATTTCTGATATAGGATTATGCAAAGCAACAAACGATATAAAAAGAAGCAAGTGCAACAAGTAATGGTAGTCGAAGCTGGTATACATCGAAATGCTGTCCATAGTTTAGAAAGCCCTCTTAGTTAAACTGTTTTATAAGAATTTGGAAAGTGCCATTGCGGCATTGCGAGCATAGCGCTACTTGAAGAGTATGCGAGATAGCAAAGGACCAATAACGTCTTCTGCATTGAAGAAAATTGTGAAAAAATTTGAAGCTACAGGTTCTTTAGCATCACGTCAAAGAAGTGGACGTTCTTCAACTGCAGCTGCTGTTGCCACGACAGTGGAGCAGAAGGTGCAAGCCATGTCGGCAGTTGCTGCACATGGGGAGTGCAGTGCTCGAGAAGTTTCGAGGCAGACAGGAGTGTCGTACGGAAGTGTCTGGAGAGCGCTGCGAGTAACTTTGCAACGGTATCCCTACAAGTTGCAACATAACTAAAAACTGAAACCTCCTGACTTCGACTCTCGCCGACATTTTGTGAATTTGGTCTTCAATAAGATGGAAGAGCAGCACGACTGGCTTCACACTGTGCTTTGGACAGATGAAGCACATTTCACAGTCTCTGCCGCTGTTAACACCCACAATTGTCGAGTGTGGACCACAGAAAATCCACATGCATTTGTTGAGGTACCCTTGCAACAGCCTAAAGTGACAGTCTGTTGTGGCTTCACTGCTGAGTTCATAATTGGTCCATTTTTTTCGAGGAAGTCACACAGACAGGTTTCCAAACAGTTTCTGTCACCGGTAAGCGATATCTAGCATTGTTACAGAACAGCATTATTCCTGAACTGCAAGCGCGACATGCACTCCAAACAGTCACCTTTATGCAAGATGGAGCACCACCTCATATTGCTCTGCCTGTGCAACCCCTGTTGCGCTCAACATTTGGGGAGAATCGTATTATCAGTCGCTACTTTAATCACTCATGGCCTCCAAGATCTCCCGATCTCACACCCTGTGACTTTTGGCTGTGGGGCTTCTTGAAGTCAAAAGTGTACAGCGACCAACCGGCATCACTAGCGGCACTGAAAGATGCCATCCGCCAAAATGTGTCTGCCATAACGCAAGAAATGCTGCTAAATGTTGTGAATGGTGTGGTGACTCGTCTCACAGCTTTACTTCTGAATGATGGACAGCACATTGAACATTTACTGTAGTAAGTACTAATTTACTGTAATTAATCTTACTTCATTAATCATTGTTTCATTTGTAAATCATCTTTTGTTGCATTAAAACACTATAGCGCCATCTGTTGGTCGCCAACATAACTATTTTTTTTTTATTGCCACACAAAACCCGGTTTTTTCTCCATCCGTTTGGTGCAAACCGCATCTTTGTATCGTTATTCGTTTTTGAATTATTCATTTTTAAAGTTCGTCCTGACTTTTGGATCACCCGGTATATATATATATATATATATATATATATATATATATATATATATATATATATATGTATGTATAAAATAAACTTTAGTAAATCATTTTGGTACAGAAAAAGTATTTTCAGTATAGAATATATTTATTCTGAAAGTAATACAGTGCAAATGATGATGTGTGATACGTTTTTACCATTAATAAAGTAATTTATCCGTTCAATAGAACTGCAAGAACACTACTCATACAAAATAAAAATAACCATGACATGCTTCTGAAAAGGAGAATAGAAAGCCAATATTTTTTTAAATGGATAAATAGCAATATATGTCAAAAAATATCTCAAACATACTTATTAGAATTAAGATTCAGTGATCAAACTGATCATTCAATGCTTTTTATATTATTATTATTATTATTATATACAATATCATTATATAAGTTAAATTACATATAATATCCTGATTGATATAAAAATTACTTTGCCACATTTACCCCATCAGAAATGCTTCCTTGTTTCAACTGCCTTTATAGAACACCATTACAGTGCATCCTTCATTTTACGCAGTTTATACAGATTTCTAAGAATTAAATTCCAGGAGTTTTTAAGACTTCCAGAAGTCAAATCAAACAAAAATTAATGAGAACATTTTTTATTTAAGTTAGCTTATTGTGTTTAATGATTACTTTAAAAGCCTTCAATGAATTTACAGCTATAACAGAATTTTTTTTAAATAATCAATATTCTCTTCATTTTAGTAGATTATACATTGTATAAAATAATGGCTAATTTTAGAGTTTTAAAGCATCCTCAAAAGCTCTATATCAATTAATTTATTGAACATTTCAAGATGTGTATGACAACCTCTATACAAATATATCATAACAAATACAACTATTAGATAAAGTTTTAAGGATGACTTTTTCCACCCAATTATTATTTAATACAAGCAATTCTAAAGTTTTCTTCTGTTTATTTTCAAACTCCTACATCCATATTTTAAACTTTTCTATTTCTTTAATCATTCAATAGATTTTCTAATTTCTTGATTTTTTATATATACAAATATATATAGAAGGTTTGCCCAGAAAATACGTATAAAAGTTGAATAATTTTATTTTACAGTTTGCAGTCACCACCAGGTTGCACTTCTGCTGTAACCAATCCCATCAACGCTCAGTTCGAGTCAGACCGCTCTGCGTGAAAGTAGGACTGTGCTGCTGCTTGTTGGAGCATGGAGCTTTCTCTGATTGAGGAACTGTGCATCAAGTTTCTTGCAAAGCTGAGCAAGAATGGCCATGAGATTTTTGAGTGTTTGAAACAAGTTTACAGAGACAATTCTCCGAAGGAACCAACCATGAACAAGTGATTAAAAAGGTTCTGGGAAGGAAGAGAAGGCGTGAAAGATAACCCTGGCTCAGGACGCCTGTCAACATCAAGTTCGGATAAAAATTTTGAAGGAATTTGGGCTTGTGTTCTTAAAGACCATAGATTGACAGTCAGAATGATTGCTAACGAGCTGCCAAACCAATAAACAATCATTCAAGAAATTCTGACACAAAAACTTGAAATGAAGAAATTGTGTGCGACGCCAGAATAGAAAGCAAAGAGGGTTGAGTGTTGTGAGGATTGGTTGGAAGCAGAGGAAAGAGGGGACTTTCTCAACCAAGTCATCACTGGAGACGAGTCCTGGTTTTATGAATTCAATGTGGAGCTCAAATCTTAAAGCAAGGAATGGAAGCTAGCGGGAGAACCCAAGAACAAAAAAGTCGCGAAAATCGAAGTCCAATGTGAAGACAATGTTGATTGTCTTCTTTGATTCTAGGGGCATTGTTCACAAGGAATTTGCCCCTCCCCGCCAGAGAGTGAATGAAAATTTTTACATTGAAGTTTTGACACGTCTCAGAGCTTGTGTGGCCTGAGTTCGACGAGATTTGGCAAAAGTGGGAAGGTGGATCGTTTATCACGACAATGCGCCCGCTCACATGTCGCTCGTTGTGCATGACTTTTTGGTCCGAAGCTCAATCACTGTGAGAGACCACCAGCCTTATTCGCCTGATATGGCCCCTTGTGACTTCTTGTTCCTGAAATGCAAAATGGTGCTTCGGGGGCGGCACTTGGGAGATGTGGAAGACATCAAGGCAGAAACAACACAGCAACTGAACAGCATCACAACTGTTGACTTTCAGCAATGTTATCAACAGTGGACGGCATAGGCAGAAGTGTATCTTGTCTCAGGGTGAGTACTTTGAAAGAGACCATATTGTAATACCAGAATAATTGTAAAATAAAGTTATTATTCAACTTTTACACGTATTTTCCGGACAAACCTTGTATATATATATACATTTATATACACATATATATGTATGTATATATAGTACATTTTTATAATCAAATATTAGGTGGAGTATAGTAATCAAAAACTAGATGGAGAATAATATATTGAATTTTAAATGCATTGAAATACATACATTTAATGCAATGAAATACATACATTTTTCAATATATTATTCTCCATCCAGTATTTGATTATTATTCTCCATCTAATATTTGATTATTAATTTTATAAAAATGTACTATTAATTATATTTTAGTAATTTTATTTTAGCTGCTATTGCGCTGAATGTATTGCTAAACATAAGTATTATATCTATTCTCGTATCTTTCAATTTTTGCTTATGATACTTCTAATCTTGCTTTTTATATTTATATATATATATATATATATATATATATATATATATATATATATATATATATATATATATATAAGTGCACTTGTTATTGTGTGTGTGTGTGTTGAAAAGACACTTTCCACCAGACATATTATATAATTTACTTCAGCCTTTATTTCATTGAGGAACGAATTCATTCCAATTCAATGAAATTAAGATGCAATTTTCCCTAAGATATGGAAAGTATATTTTAACTCAAAAATTTTATATTTAAAGATCAATATTCAGTCAATTTTATACAATCTAAAGAAAACAGAAAGAAATAGTAAAAGAATCAATTAAGATTGCACAACATGACGATCTTGTTGATTACTTCACTTTGCACACATAAATATAAATACTACATCCGGTCCTGACAAAACTATTATCATGAAATTATTGTGGTGTGGAACAAGATCTTTATTTTAGTCAACAGTAATAAATACAACAATCTAATATAGATCATGCAGTCATTCAGTGGTAACATTAAAAGCTGATGCTCAATTAGCTTTTCTGACAATTTCACAGAAAATTTTAAAGTATTAAAACAATGATTTAAAAAAATTATAATATTTTCACACAAAAAATAAATGCATCAAGTTTAATATATAGTAATTCATTATTTTCAAAGAGTCAAGTCAAAATTCTAGGAGTTTCAAGGACCCTTAAAAAAATTTGAATTCTAGGAGTTTTCAGGAGTTATAGAAACCCTGATCCTACATTAACTTAAAAGCATCACAACTAAATTCTAGAGTCATTATTTAACTTACTGATTCTTCCTTAATTTATTGTTCTTTGGTATTAGTGTTACAGTTTCGATTTTGAATTGTATACATAAATGCATATATTATATAAGATAAATGAGCAATTGCATAGTTTAAATCTCACTCAACTTCTCTCAAATTTTGTATTTTGCAATGAAAAAAACTATAAGCAATATAAATTTATTAGCAAATTCAATTACATAAAATTAATTTTTATAGAAAATTTATATTCACTTACTTCATATGTATAAGTAGTAAGAAGTATTGACATAAATGCTCCCTGTATAAGAATAGTAAATTCCTTTTCATACAGCTCGATTTTAAGATGATTATAGTTCCTTTCAATTAAAGAGAAAATCAGACATCTAGCTGATTTTAGCTGAAAAAGCAAAATTGAATAAAGATTTTAATTTCATAAGTAACTAACGTTTTCTCTAAGAATCCTTAATATTGATACTGTTTTAAAATATTGCAATTAAAATCTAATAAAATGAAAGATATTCAAAGTTATTCATGCATACTTCTTCAATAAAAAAATGTATAATAGCATAGTCTTAAAACTGAGATCACATCATTCTAGTTTCTAAAAAAAAACTTTTTAAAAATATTTTGCAGAAATCTGTTTTTATAACACAGTTTTGTTTCTAATAAGCAACAAATTTGAGATTGCTTTTTAATATACAAAGAATCTTTTATGAAAACTATTTTTTAAGAAAGCAAATCTTCTAATGAGTTTATAAATATTTGCAACAACCTCAATTTTTTTCACTGACTTCAAAAGCTGTCAATTTAGGAAATTGTGAATACAATTTAACTAATTTTGCTTATATATTTTGAGATAAACAAAGCAAGATTAATTCATTTACTGTAAAATGAAATAATATTAACTCCATTAAGTTGTGTGGCAATTTTAAAACTTTTAAGTGGTTTGTAGTAATCACATTAAATAAGAATTATTTAAATATTGTTATTTATGTTTAAAAATTTAATTCTAAATACATTTTTGTAAAGAATGGTTAATCAAATTGAAGGAAGAAAATGAAAAATGTCTCAATAAATAACAAAGTTTCATGTAGAACATATTACAGTTGCAAATATTTTTTCTCACAGAAGTTTGTCAGTACCCAATTACTAAAAAATCCTAAATATGTTAAAAAGAAATATACTAATTAGGTAAAAAGAGAGAGCACATAAAATAAGACATTCCAAATATTTATTGATATTATTAGAAGAATTTAATTTAAAAAAAGAAGCTTAATTGAAAACTAGTATATTTATCAATTTTAAAATATGATTTTACTAAATGGGTTATTTTGGCGCACTAAAATAATTCATTGGCAACCTATATACATGTGTAGTTATGTAGATTACAACTCCTTTTTGAGATGGGTTGAATAAATGATCTCTAGGTTAAACTATTTTATGATCAGATTAGTATCTTATTATTGTGGCTCAGTAGTAAGACTGCATTCTACAGAGTGAAAGAGCAAAGATTGGTAACAGCCACGAGTGAATAATTGTTTCCTGTCTACTATAGAATAACTGTCTGTGAATATAACTGTTATTTTGTCTTGAATATTTTAAACAGAGTACATCAGGGTTAAAGAATAAAGCAGTCTTTGTAGTGAAAAATATTGGTTTGATTTAAACTATTGTTGAACAACAAGAGATAGAAATAGCATCTCTGCCTTTTACATATCTTAAGTTCCCCACTTAAATAAACTCTCAATCATTTACTAATATCTATTGGTTAAGTGCTGTAGAGCTTCCTGGATTTTCTGTCTTATGATAAATGGAATTCACAATCAAAATTCCATCAAGAAAATATTTAATTCAGGATATATTCCTTATGCCTTAAAACAGTTTTTAGCTGTTAGGCTATCTGGTTTTAGGTATCAAATTATAATATTAATATGCATTGATTCCATTTATCCTAATACTGAATTAGAAATGGCTCTGCTACACTAACACATAGAATAATTCTAACTACAGTATTTTGAGAGAAAATAATTTGTACATTTTATAGTAACTTTAAAAGTAAATCAAAATATTGCAAGAAATTTATTTTAAATTCTTTTATGAAAGTCTATAATCTTTCAGGAAAAACCAAACAATTTGCAAGATTTGGCAGCACAAATTTTACATTTATTTGCATATAAAATTTGGGTTCATTTTTAAAATAATGGAATCAATATTTTCAAAATAAAAAAAAACTAAAAAATCTTTAATGGAATAATACTAAATTCTACTACTGGAAATTAAGAACAATTTAAATAAGATTTTCCATTGATTCTTAGGATTTCTTATTCGTAATTTTTAACCAGTTGTCATTATCGTGTCAGACTTTGCAAACCACAATAATTTTTTCACTAGGGTTATTGTTTATTCATGTGGATGATTAAACCAGCAGCAAATTTTAAATTATAATCTCTTATGAGATTAATATCAACTATAAAACCAATTACATAAAGAAGCATTCTGAAAATAATTTTCTTTTGTTTGAAATACAGAAGATTATTATAAATTTAGAAGATTTAAAAAATGATGTGTGTGTACATAATACTAATGTTATAATAAATTCACCTTCAATCTAAAACATCAGAATACTTATTTATACACTCCCAAATTTCAATCAGGAAACCAATCTCTCGCTTTCTCTCACTTCCTTACTCACTCACACATTTCATCAAACTAATACAAAATTCAATATAATCGATGTGTCCATTTGATTATTTGAATTAGAAGAGAAATATACGTTCCACACACATTTCTCTTCTAAATTAAATAATCAATATATTTTTGTAGAAAAAAAAATTTATTATTAATACAATTGAACACTTTTTAGAGCATTTTAAGTAAAACTATATGCAAAGCAAACAGCTATTTATTTTGCATTTTTACTCACCAATTAGTATCCAAAAACCAATCTATCTTCAAAATGATATAAATAGTTTAAAAGGACTGAAGTAAAAACCCAAAAAAACTTATTATATCAGCAAATATAATTAAATAAAATGAGAATTGAGACATCTGAACAGCAGATTTTTCTTTAGTAGACGGAAGTTGTTAGAAATTTTTAAATAGAGTCATAAATACATTAGTTTAATAATTAAGATAATAAAAATTAATAAATACAGGACAGTCAATGGGATCATAATAAATCAATAGGATTTAAATTTGATTCACTTTTAAACATTCATGAATTCCTGAAAACATAAATTTATATAAGCAAGGAAAATTTTAATTTTAGCCTAGAGAATTTCTTTAAATTACAAATTTACTTTATTTTTTAAGAATGTTGGGTAAAATTTTAATATTTAGTGTTCACACGATGCTTGAGATCCACACAAATATTAATATAATATAATTTATTCAAATCTTAATAATGTGCTTTTTAATTAAGACAAGAGACATTAGTGGATAAAATACTTCTCTGGAAGTTACATTTATAATCAAAATACACTGTGTTGCATAATGATTGAAACACCATGTATTTTCAGCATAGCATACAGTAATTGGAATAAATGATTGAAATAAATATTTTTATTGAAAATATACAAAATAAGAATGACAATAACAAAGTAAAAACATTACTCATGTTTATATTTTCATGTAATAAAATAAAAAATACAAATTTTAGGTTGCAAAATGATAGAACCACTTTCAATTAATACTTTGTAAGAGCACCCTTTTTGGTTATAAGTTCAAAAATTCGATTATGCATGCTTTCGACTAAGTGTTTGAGTATATCTGCATTAAGATTTTCCCATTCTGTAATAATAGAGTTTTCAATTTTTGAACCGTTGAATAATGTTTGCCGTTGTCGTATACAGCCCCGCTTAGGATACCCCAGACGTTTTCCATGGGGTTCATGTCAGGAGAATAAGCAGACCATTCGATTACCTGCACTACGTTGTCCAGGGATCATTCCCAAGACGAATTTGCAACATGAATGTCCTGCAGCAGAATTCCAAAATGAACCTCCAATTTCTTCTCCAAAAGGCAACAAATTTTCTTCCAACAAGTCTTGATAATCTATTGTTCTCATTCAATCAGTAGGGAAGGCAATGTTAGTCCCCCCGCATTGTTAAATCCAGCCCAAACCATTAACGATTCTCCCCCGCACTGTCTCTTAGAAAAAATATTTGTCTCATTTCGGAGATCCCTCCAATAGAATGCCCACCCATCAGGACCATCTAGATTGAATTTCTTTTTTTTTGTCGCTGAACACGACTTGAGTCCACTGTTCTTTCCAAGTCATGTGTTCTTTAGCCCATTGCATCCTTTTTCGTTTGGAAGATCTGTAAGTCTCGTTTGTGATTTCATTTTCGTGTACTCAAGATGTTTATTCCACCGAGCTATTCTGGATAAAGTTGCCTTGTGAACTTTGATGGTGTGGTCTCGTGATAGTCTGTTTAATGTTTCACCAGCTTTTAACTTCTTTACAACAAACCTTTCTTGCCACCTTGTTAGCTTTTGAGGTCTTCCAGTGAATTTCTTTGTCCCATATTTGGATCCAAGATGGAGAAAATTATTGACCACATGTGGTGAACGCCCAATATGTCTTGCTATATTCGAGAAGACAATTCTGCTTGGTTAAAAGCCGCAATTTGTCCTTTTTTCAAAATAAGATAATGGTCTTTTCCTAACCATACTTAGTGACACCTTTTCAAATCAATAAACTATGCATGCTCACAATAAATGCAAGTAAGGTTAGGTTAGTTGATCAAACAAAGCTTTAATATACCTGTTTGTTGAAACCCAATTGTGCATGCTTCTCTGGGATCGATTATTCCACTAAAAAGTATGGGTGGTACTATCATTTTGCAACCTGAAATTTGTATTTTTTATTTTACTATAGGAAAATATAAACATGAGTAATGTTTTTATTTTGTTATTGTCATTCTTATTTTGTATATTTTCAACAAAAATATTTATTTCAATCATTTATTCCAATTACTGAATGCTAGGCTGAAAATACATGGTGGTTCTATCATTATGCAACGCGGTATAGGAAACTTAGACTTCACCATAATTGATCAACTTTAACTTTTCTTAGAAAGATTGACTAGCAGTGATATTAATATTGTATTCATTCACAAGTCATGGATTGACAATAGTTTTGCTCTGAGCCTACATATTCACAGAGTCAACATCTTTTATAAAGGTTCTTTAAGAACAAGAGGTTGTGCGGCGGTTAGCAACACAGTATATCCACTTACCTGGTTTGTTCTTGTAAATGCAAAGGAAGTCACTGACTTTATTTAACAGTAAATGTGCTGACCTTATTTTTTGAAAGTGTCAGATGAAATAAGATCTGACCACCAATACATTAACTTTTCTATGTTTTAGGAACAGAGTAAATGTAAAAGGTATGAATTTAAAAAAAATCAACAATAGTTTGTACAAAAAATAGTAGAAAGTCATTATAAAATATTTTGATAAATTCTCTTCAGTAGCAAATTTGGAGTTAGCTATTAATCATTTGCCATAATTTTAAAGCTCATTATCAAAATTGTGAGGTCAGTGATATATTCACAACAAGATTAGATTTTTCGTGCTCTAAAGAGTTAAGCAAATTAATAATTCAGAAAGCTCTTTGAAAGAGAAAATATGGGGAGTGACAGAACTACAATTTTGCACTGATGAATAATACAACTATCAGGAATTTTATAAGAAATTCCCGAAGAAAATATTGTATAGACATTAAAGTGCTGCTACATTCATTAAATAACAGTTGAAGATAGAAATTACTACCTAAACTTTCTCAAACTTATAAACAGTTTATTTTTGCATCTGGGGCAGAAATTCTGTCCATATTGTTCACAGTTAACTTTCTAAATACCAAAGAAATAACTAGAACCCTCACTTTTACAATTCCTTCATCTAATAGTGGTAAGGATAAATGATAAAATAATAAATATGCTTCTATATATTAGGTACACTTCTTCTTTTGAACAGGTTTTTGATTATTTTGAAAAACTCCTGTATATTAGAAACTTAAAGCAGAATTTCTGAAAATATTTAGGGTGAAGACTCAATAATATTTACAGAGATTTTGTGAGATCCCATAAGCATTGCACAAATCCAACATATATATGAGAGAAAATTTCAGTTTTATCACTTGACTTCTTTTTCAATGGCCAGACAGCCCAAGATGCGCTCTTGCCTTCCTCAGAATCAAATTCCAAGCTCTTCTATCCTTGGCCATGGATATCCAGTAGGTTTTTTTAAAAAAAATTCTTAAGTCAATTTCTAAACAGTGGAGCCACCTAAGTTCAGGTCTCCCCTTTCTTCGGGTGCTGAATGGTCTGACCAAGACGATCTTTCTTGTAACACTATTTTCATCCATTCAGCACAGGTTTCATGCCCATTTAATTCTTTGAATCCTTATTTATTTCACTATATCTAGTTCTTTAAAAGATTTATGGAGTTCAGAGTTAGTTCTTTTTTTCCAGATATTGTTACATTTAATGTCCCCAAAAATGCGACTCAAAATTTTTCTTTCAAAAACAAAAGTGATAAAATTTTTCTGTCATTACCCAAGTCTCAGCAGAGTATGTAAGAATGGGTCTGATTTAATTTTTGTAAATTGGAATCTCCATTTTTCTGCTAGTGAAGTATTATTGAGACTGAAGAAACAACAGTTAGTATCTGTGACTCTACTACGAATCTCAGGCATTAAATCATTGAGAGTATTAACTTCAGACCCTAAATATTTAAATTTGCTAACAATTTCAAATTTTCAATTCCCAATTTCAAAATATTGGTCGCTGTAATTAGCAAATGGTGTTACTTAGTTTTATTTTAGTTGATTGCTAAATGCATTTTACTGGATGCAGCCTCTAGAGATGTAAAAGCCTCTCTGAGTGACTCAGGAGTGTGTGCTACTATGTCAATATTGTCAGCAAATGCAAAAATCTGAACAGACTTGTTAAAGATAGTTCCCCAAGTATTAAAGTTGGAATCTTTTATAAGTTTTTGGAGAGCAGACAGTTGGTTAAAAAGCAAACAGGCCAGTGCATCACTCAGTCTGAGCCCATTTGAAACAACAATAAGCTCAGAGAGATTATTCTCTGAATTTTAACACTAAGTTCTGTCTCAGTAAGAATAATGGTGACCAATTTTATAAGTTTTTCGGGTATTGGAAATTCTCCCATAGCTTCAATTAAATATTTTCTGTTAGCTGAGTCATAGGCAATCTTAAAATCAACAAAAAGGGGTGTTTTATGATGCCATATTCATTCATTTTTTCCAAAATTTGCCAAGTGTTAAAGATTTTTTTGTAGTAGAAAACATGATGATTCAAGCTAATGTTAGATGCCCTAGATTAAGTAAATGTCCATCCATCCATTTTATGAACTATGCTATAGACTTCCTTTTGGATGTGTTAATTAAGCTTGTTTATGCATATGATCAAGGTATTATTATTATTAATCCTAAATTTGGTGAACTAATCAGCCTGTCTGTGTCATGTCCAATGACCTCAGACAAGTTGAGATTTGAAGCAATGACAAAAGTCTTTCTATAATTCAGCAAAAAAATTATCAGTTTTTTGCTAGTTTTTTAAAAAATTACTAGTTTTATAAAAAAAAAGTATTATTTGTTTTTTTTTTTTTAAATAATAATACTGAATTTTAAAAATAATAATAAAAGAATCTGAAGAGCATAACATTTTCTTCAGTCAAGAAATAGTTTGTTCCAATGAATAAAATTTGGTCTTTTTTGATATTATACAGAATTTGTGGTGAAGAAGGATAAAAATATTTTCTGGACCTATAAGAATAAATTAGGAGAATTAGGCTTTTAAATTCTATTCATTGGATTTATACCATTATCTCTTACCTTATGGCTCACTGGTCTGGGACTAGAAATGAAACTGCAAAGGCAGAAAAACTCAAATTGCTTGTTACATGTAGCTATCTCTGGTTGATAGCTACATACAGCTATCTCTGGTTGCATTAAAACAACTCTGAATAATACTCTTACATTTTAGTTTGATATTCACCCAAGTTACAAGTATATTGAAGCAGAAGTTATTATTTACAAAAATTTTAATTAGCATGTTAATGGAAAGATTATCCTACTCATCCATCAGATACCTTAATGAACATGTGATCTACAACCTGTCCTTCATTTTGGTAAACTTTAAAGCTAAAAAATTTGCTTCAGCAGTTTTTTTTTACCTTTGAACTTTGGTACCAATTGAAATCATTCAACGATTTCATGTTAGAAAAGAAATTAATGATACTACCTGTTTCTGGATTTAAAGTCAAATTAATAACAAGATTTGTCAATGTCTCCTTTTTAGGAAAAAACTTGATGATCCAAGCAACAGTGTGTTGCCCACAGGGAGTGCTCCTTTTCTCCATTTTGTGGTGCTGTGTTGTGGATTCCTTTTTAGAGGTTTTAAAAACGTTTGGCATAACTATCATTAGGTATGCAGATGACATACTCATTATCGGTAAGGATAAATGTAGCGCAATGACCTCTAGCAACATATCCAGTACCCTCAAATTTGTTGAGACTTGGTATAACAATCAAAGTTTTCCTGCGAATTCTGAATATACATCTTTATTGCCTTCATAAAAAAACTTTAATTTGAAAAGTATATATTGTTTTAATCAAGAATTAACTTGTTCCAATGAAATTCTTAAGAGTATTTTTTGACATGAACTTAAGTTGGAGCAAACACTTCAAATTTTTTATTGAAAGAGCAAAAAAGGCTTTCTGGGCATGCACAGGTGCATTTGGAAGAGCTTGAGGCTTAAATCACTAAAATATTCATTGGATTTACATTATAGTCATTTATCCAATCATTATTTATGGCTTAGTGGTCTGGTAGTCTAAAATCAGAAATGAAACTGCTAAGGTAGATTTAACATAACTTCAAGCATGTCAAATACATTTGTGTGACTATCACTGGGTGTATTGAAGCAGCTCCAATTCTACATGTAAGTTTTAACTTGGCATGTACTCTCTTTCTATATGTATTGAAGCAGAAGCAATAATTTAAATGAAAAGGCTTAAAAATACGAGTTAGTGGAAAGAAACTCTACATTTTTGTCTTACAATATAATTAGTCATCTTTTTATAAGTATGCCTACTGATAACATGGTTGTCAAATGTACTTTTGACAAGCCTGATGCAATCAAATTTTCCTTACAAGACAGGAATAATTTCATTTTATCAGTGAAAATTGTACTTACTGGAATACTGATGCCTCAAAAATGATTTCTAGTACTGGGGCTGGTGTTGGAATAGATTAAATTTCTGTCTGTGTGATAGTATAAAAATATCATTTCTTTTGGGAAAACATAAGACTGTATTTTAAGCAGAAATCTGTCATTCTCATGTGCAGCAGAATATGCTTGGGCTGAGACAATTCTTGAAAAAGAATAATTATCTGTTCTGAAAGTCAAACTGCATCACAGGCTTTGCAGAAGTCCACCTTAACTTCTATTCTTGTTTGAGAATGCTACCTTGCAATGCTCAATTAGCTAACAATAATTTGCTTACCTTAACATGTGTGTACAGACAATATGATGTTCCTGGGAATGAGTTATCTGATGAGGGCTGGATCAACAATCAGTTTTTTAGGTCTTGAACCAGTGCCAAATATTTCAAAAGAGCTGATCACAGGCAGTGTTTTAAATCCCTTCAGGGAATAAGTTTTTGAATGGGTTTAATGACAGCGATGAAAGACAAGCAAAGCTATTAAATACTTGTCTCAGTAAAAGACAAAAAGTATTATGCTTACAGGGCACTGCAACCATAAAAGACATGTCACCATAAAGGAAGTATTAGATTATCTTATTTACAGGGATTGCTAATATATGGAGGAAACTTCATTACAAACTCTATGTGGAACTTTCCACAGATTTGAATGCCTGGGTCTGCCTTTAACATTGAATGTTGCAGGATATCTCTGTTAAATGCCTACTGAATTTTGTTTCATTAACTGGTCTCATTTAATAAGGACTTTCTATTTAGGGTATAGTACAACATATCTTTAGTTACAGTGTTAGGTTATTTTGGAATCACCTTACTTTAAATGTAAACAGCTAAACCTACACTGCTGGCTTTATAGAAGTCCACTTTAACTTTTTTTTCATTTGGAAATCTATCTTATTCTGTGCAAATGAGCTAACAATTTTCTCACTTTAATGAGTGAGGCTGAGGATTTAAAGTTTTCCTGACAATGATTTAGTTTGTTTGACACTCAAAGGTTAATTTTTTCATGCGAGAGCTAATTAGACAGAGACCTACAATTTTAAATAGATTACAAACCACTGCCAACATCCAAATTGGAGGTTGGAATTATGAAATGTTGAATAAAGGGACAGAGCACTAACCATTCAACTGCCAAATTGACTAAATTAGCAATAAGTTAGCTCATGAACAGGTGAGAGGTATTATCAACCTTTATGGTTGGAGCAGTCATAATGATTACAAAGGAGTTGATAAGAGTGCTTGTGCTTCCGATTTTTTCAGAAAGTAACTGATTTTCTTCTGATAGAAAGTCTTCTGATTTTTTTTAGAATTATTAATATTAGAACAATTTTTGAATTGATATAATACTAATAATAAATTCAAGAAAAAAACTTTTACTAAGATATTAATTATCTTAGAAAAATACATAAAAACATATCGAAGCTCAGATAGATACTGCTTTAGAAAAGTGATAGAACTTCTCACTGGATACTGCATTTTTACAAGACATCTACCTATAATGGGAATACTAAAATAATCCTGCATACAGAGATTGTTTAGATATGAAGAAAATCTCATCAGACATTTTTGCAAATAGAAAGTGTTTTCCAGTGCATATATTTGATTTCCTGGATCAATATACACTCACTTCCATGAGTTGAGCACAAAGATTGCAAAAAAAAATCCAACAAATACTGCTTTGATTGACACGAAATTCAGCAGGAAAGTAGCATATATATTTATGCATAAAACCAAATCAATAATTATATACAGTAATAAAAACAATGTTAAATTTTTGTAAGTCATCAAATAATGATATTCTGGACATTTAAGCAGAATTATGTATAAAGTGAAAATAAACTTCATAAAATGAAAAAGGACATCAATAGGGTATGTGATAACCCCCTCATCTGTATACAAAGTTTACACCCTGTGACTATGCTTTCAATTAGATGGTCAACCATCACAGAATTAAGCAATAGTCATTCTTCTTGTAGAGCAGTTTCCAACTCAATAAGAGTGGCTGGATGTGGGAAACATGAAGATGCAGCACGACCGAGAGAATCCCAAAGATTTTCAATGGGAATAAGGTCAGGGTGAATATGCTGGCCACACCACACACACAACCACTTCACTCTCCAGGTAATCATTGTCAATGTCAGCTCTATGGGGACGTGTGTTAAAGTCCATTAAAACAAAAGTAGGGCCAACTGTTGCAGAATATATTCTCACAATGGGTTCTAGGACTTCATCTCGATAACTTGCAGCCATCATAGAACCCTGTTTAAAGATGTACAGGTCAGTATGGTATCCTAATGAAATCCCTGCCTGCACCGTATTGCTTCCATCTCAGAATGCGTGATGTTTGGTGATGTTTTGGAGCTGATTGCGTGTTCCTTGTTCACACCATATCCTCATACACTTGTCATCTAGCTCCAGAGTAAATCTTGACTCATCAGTAAATATGACATTGCCCCAGTCAGACACAGTCCAATTGACATATTCCAAGCACTATTTTAACTGTGCCCCTCTTGATTGGACAGATAGACAAAAACAAACTCGAGGTACCCGGGCGTTCAATCCACTCATATGCAATTTTCGGCGTGATGTTTTGCCGCTGATTGTGTGTTCCTTATTCATGCCATATCCTTATACACTTATCATATGGTTCCAGAGCAAATCTTGACTCATCAGTAAACATGATATTGCCCCAATCAGACACAGTCCAATTGACATGTTCTCAGCACCACTTTAATTGTGCCCCTCTTGATTGGATGGATAGACAAACACAAACTTGAGGTGACTGGGCATACAGTCCACTCATATGTAATTTTAGGCATATAGTAGCAGCAGATATCACCTTACCAATAGACGCTGTAACATAGATGTCACACGTTTGGAGATCACTCTGCGATTCCGCTTGGCTAAAATCTCAATATATTGATCTTCTTCTACTGGGTTTGTAAACCTTGGGCGACCGGCAACTGTCTGTGGAATTTTTTCCATAAATGTGAAATTACAGAATGATAAATGCCAAAGAAAAGAACAACATCTGAGATCAATAGTCCTGCTTCAATACACCCCACAGCACGCCAGCACATAGAATCTTCCATTCGTCTTCTGGAAGTCATAGAAATACGTATGTCTTGAATAAAAATTTTACAAAAGTTTTAAACACCTCTTCTATCAGCACTTACAATCAACTTCTGTAACCCTTCATAAAGCTGGTGTCTTATAAGACTGCCCTTTTTGCATATTTCTTGACATGAATGCGCGATTGGCTGTTACTTAACATATTAGCATACTTCCATCTACCTCTGCAATGATTTGCTTTCTCTTCAATTCTGATTGGCTTCCAGAAATTAGCATTTTCCTCTCAGTGTTTAATTTTTGGATGTGAGTGTATAATTGAATCTTGCATGATGCAGAATATTCCTGTTAAATTCCAGCAGAATTTTTTTTTACTGTTTTCTTAAATAGGGCTTTATTTCTAAGATGTAGAACAATAAAGCAATGGTTGAAATGCCAGGCTCTTTCAGTCGTAAAAACTGAACTTAAAAACTGGTGATAGTTTTTAATTATACAATTTATAATTTCAGCCACACCAGAGGAAGTCCCTCAGAATGATTATCTACCTAAAATTAATTAATCAAACTTCCCATCAAAATCTTTGAATTTTAAGTGAGGGACCATCAAAATCATAAATTGAGTCAAAAGAATTTCTATGGTAATAGAAGAAACTTTGTGGGTAAAAATCAGCATGTAGATACCACAAAACTCCCAAAATCATTCAAAATTACATTCCAAATAAAGGACATTTTTCCAACAGATCCTTATTATCTCCTAAAAATATTAAACCCATTTAATTTGGATATGCAATCATGCTGTGCTCTGTAAAAAAAACTAAGGAAATACATTTTTAAATATGGTTCTTTGAAGATAAGAGAGACTAACTTCAAAACCAAATACATCTATCTGGATTTATTTTTATAATGTTACGCATATTGAACAAATAACCTGATGATGAGACAGAACACACAAAAATTCATCTTATATAAACATATTTTTATATTTTAAATGCTTCAACTTCTGTACTTTAAGTGAAAAGAATGAATTGAATTTCTTAACACTGAAAGACTAATATTAGGCTCAGGTTCTAATACATTCCTGCAACTGGAAATCTAAATGACTGAATAATTAAGTGCTATGAAATTAATTATATTCTGCTTTGATAAGGAAAGAACATTACTACTTGTTACAACTTCTATGGATATAGAACAATCTATGTAAATAAAATAAGAAACTTAAGCTGTACCATAGACAATTAGCTGTATAGCTTAAGTAGCTTAAGCTGTATCATAGCTTAATCTAATTTTAGTAGGAAGAGGACTTATGGTGAAGATCACATTGCCTTAATTCAAGAGATTAGGATTAAGGAATCTGAGTACTCATTATATGATTTTATAACTATTGTATAACATCATGAATACATAGTGTCATATTAAAAATAAGTTTCATGCCTAAATTTGGATAAATAATAAGAATACTATCAAGTAAAAATATCAAACATCTTTCAAGAATTTAAGTTAAAATCCTATTTTTGCAAATATATCTTCCTTTTGAAAATAAGAATATACTTACCCAGAAAATTCTAGGCCTTATTGATATAGCAATATCAGTAAAAAAATCATCACTGGTTTGATCCAAACACTCATCACAGTTTTAGCTGCTTTTAAAAGATAGAACTATTCTGTAAATTAACACTAAAAAATACCTTGCCAACATCCTCTGCTTTACATAATGTTACTTACAACACAAAATGAATGAATTATTCTGGCTTCTGGAGGATTAACTCCAAGTTAGATACATACACATGATGGTGTAAATGCTATTGTAGAAGAAATGATACAGTAACTTTTCCTGTTCTATTTGCCTAGCAAATTTAAATAAACAATTGGATAATTAATAGATATATTTTATTTAAAAATAAGCAAATATATAAAAGTATTGGTGATAAGTTGCAATGAAAATGTACTCATACTTCACTATCTATCTGATAAGATTCCATGCATGCTGGTAAAATAAATTTAAAAAAATTGTGTTGATGCAAGCAAGGAAGTAATCTTAAGATTTAAAAGATTATTAACAAATATTGTAATTATTGATTCAAAATTTTATTAACTAATAAAATTGTTTAAAAAAATTAAATTTTTCTTTACCATTTAAACTAACCATAAAGTGTATATTTTGCCTTGTCTTTCTTCTTTTGTTTTTTCTTCTGTTCTATTATCAACATTTAATATTTAGAACCAATAGAAAATGGATTTTCAAACTGATGTGGTACAGATGCCACATGATCCAGTATGTCAAATTCTGAATTTTTTTGGAATGAAGAAATGTTGCCAAGATGACGTGTTGTGACGTGAGGACATAAATATTATGGTTGCCAAAATAGAATTTATCACATAATTCTTATAGGTCTTCATCTCAATGACTTAATAAAAACCCAGTTGCCAGATAAATAACAAAATCTGCCAAAAAAATGCTACTAAACTCAGAATTTGGCATGAGGGATTACACAGCATCTGTGCCACTGATAATTTGGTCCTTAAAGAAAATTTCACTTTATTAACAAAATGAACTTCAACAATATTCTCAGACATTCGATGGTGAACATCACCTTGTTTTCTGCCTCTCGAAGAATAGGATTCGAAGGCAGGCAGCATGCTCATCGAAAAGTCTGATTTACGACGCCATCTCAATATTTGTCACGTAGATGAAACGTTAAGTGAGGTCATGAATATTTTAAACCAATGAGAATATTAATTAAGTGATGCAGCCACGATCTCAATTGGAATGAGAAAAAAAACTATTTATGGTTAATAAATTAAAATTTAAATTTAACTTTAAATTTAGTTCATTTAATTTTACTCTCAAAAATAATTTGTCTAACATTCTGAAATAACTGTCTTGCATTTGTGTGAGAATGAATAACATAATTGTACTTTCATATGTTTCAAATGAACTAATCTTGTACCAAAATGTATTTTGTAAATAAATGCAGTTTAAAAAAATATTTCCTTTAATTATTAACAATGAAACATGTATTAACTTAATTGCACATTCTTGTGCTTTTAAAGTTATAAATGGCATAGTATGCTTTCTGTTTTATATAGCAAATTAATTATGTAGATAGTAAAGATAATTATATAATTTGCATTAAATTACGTTAAATCATTTGATTTTGAGTCATATATTTTTAATTTTTACAATATAAAATTATTATTTATTTACAGATTCAGGAACATTTTGGCATGTACAATAAATAAAATTTATAATTATAAATTTCAAAAAAAAATTAAGCATTAACACAATTATGCATTCAAAATTATACTGCAGAAATGATTTTCTTTTTCATCTATGATTAAGCAAATAAATATTAAATATATTTTGACGAGACAAGTATTTAACTGTTTTGCATTTTTTAATAGAAATATGTGCTTAATGCTTTGTTTCATTTTCTGTCTTATTATATCAATGATTCGATATGTTAAATTGATTTCTGAATCAGCTAACTTTTAATAATATTAGAATAATTACTTGTGACTTAAAAATGTTAATAAAAACAGCATCCTACGATATGAAGGAGCCATCAATTTTACCTCTTCTAATGGTGAAAAATGAAAACTTTCATACTTAGGCATTCAGAAAAAACATTTTTTTCAATTATTATTTTGTGGAATGTTGTGAAATTTACTCAGATTTATTGGATTCCTTTATTTGAAAAAAATATGATAGGCCACATATTTTACACAACTTTATATGGGCCCCAAATCGATATGTTTATCAACAGACAGTGAAGGTTTTGTCAAGAACCACGTCACAATTTGTCAGTGGCATAGCAAGTACAATTGGCACCCAAATATGTTACATCCCTAAAAGTATAGTAATATAATATATAGAATATACTCACTCAATTATTATTCATATAATATTCTGGTTAAAGAATATTTAATGAATGTTTAGTATCTTCTTTAAAATATCCAAAATATAGATCATATAAAATGCTTTGATTACGTTTTACAAAAAATCCGACATTCTGTTTGCTTCTCAGCATAATGTTTTTTCCCCTAACTTTTTAGAATCCCTTTAATTCTGGCAAATGCATTAATCCTTTTTAATTCTGTTATAATCACAAAATTATAACACTTTTATTAAAGCAATTTCAAATAATTGTGTTGCTACAACACATAATATTTCCAGATGAACAGCACTAACTTTGTCACTTATCACTAGTCTCAACAGAATGTTTATTGAAGAACATTCAACAACATGGCCAAAAATTCCTTTAGAAAATATTATCAATGCCTCTGAACTTGAAACTTTAAAATCTTGCTTATATATATATATATATATATATATATATATATATATATATATATATATATATATATATATATATATATATATATATATATATATATATATTCTTCCATATTTCACTACTTAAGTCAATTAAAAGCAGTCACTGATTTTCCTTCCATTAATTTTCCTTTTAGGTATTTTCACCAATCTGAACTTGAGATTCCCTTAAATAACCTGCTTAATTACCTCACAGAAGGAATCAACTCTAGCCATAATTCTTCCTTTGCTTTTTTTCCCTACTAGATGAATAAACCTTACTTAAATTCATCAATTTTCTTTATGAAGTACCAGTTTGCTTAATTTTTCAATTCTAATTCTACAGACAATAACGAAATAAATATTTGCTTGAAACACAAATAAGAAAAATTCTCATCATTCATGGTGCGCCAGCCCAGGATGGGCCAAGGCCTTTTGAACAAGTTTCTTCCAGCCACCTCTACTGGCAGCCAAACTCCTCCCATTTTTTGTTCCAAGGACCCTACAGTCTTTTACGACAGCATCCACCCAACTCAGTTTTGATCTTCCTCTTCTTCTTACACTGATGTTTGCAAAAAAAATTTCCCTTAGTGTTTTATTGTCCTTCATTCTAATAACATGTCCAACCCAAATACAGATGGCTTACTATAATGTGATGCACAATGTCTGGCTCCTTGTACATTCGGTAGATTTCTGTATTGTATCTTCTGCACCAGATCCCGTTTTCCTTCGTACCTAAAAAGATACTTAAAATCTTGCGTTCAAATAGGCCCAATAGCCTCTCCTCTCTTACAGTCAAAGACCAAAGAAAAATTCTATTGATGTAATAAATTTTACTTTTTTGCATTTATAAAATGAGTAAATTTTATAAAAGTTCAACATTTTTTATATTTTTCCAAATCTTTTAAATTTTCTAAAATAAAAAATAAACAAAAAATAGTACAAAATAATTTGATATTTTTTTTTTTGAATTATCTAAATCTTTTGATATAACTATATAAGATTTTGTTTAAAATATATAAAATAATTCAATCTTTTTTTTTTTTAATTTTTCAAACTTTAACCAAATGTACCCTTTTTTCCATTATGAGTAAAGGATTCAGAATCAATGTTTTCCCAATTATTAATTAAATGAATCAAAATCTGTCAATCATTCTATTAGCTTTTAAAGGCCTTACAAGCTTTGCTAAGGTTAACCTACCATTTCAATCAAGCTTTAAATTATACTTTTCCATTTCTTTTGATTTTGATCTTTCAAGCTCTAATATTTCTTCAATCTCAATTCTTTCATTACAGATTCTACATTAACATTCTCTAGCTACCATATCATAATTCTTACAAGCTAAAATTAATTTGTGTAATTCCATAATCCTTGTTTCTGAATTCAATTTTTTCTCACATTCTAAAACTATCAGCTTTTTATACCTTAAAAAAATAACATACCATTTTTAACATCCAAAAAATGAAATGAAATAAAATAAAATATAAAATAATCAGAAATCTTAAAACACATATTAATATAAACAAAATTTCAACATATTAAAAATAACTTTAGAATTAAAAATATGCGATTTAATACATATGAAACATAACAACAATACACAATATTTCTAAAATGTTATTACAATTTTCAGAAAATGAAACATTTTAACAAAAATGTAAAACATGTATACATTTCTTCATATTTATTTTAAAATATATGAAAAGTGCTATTATAAATTATTTTAGTACTTGCACATTAAACTTGTAATGTGCAATTTAAAAAATTTCCTATTTCATTTTCTTTTTTAATAAATTTTTTGGTACTTATGTATTATCGCAACCATGCCAACCTCCAGGATAACTTGCAAAATTGGCAACCCCAATGTCGCACGCATCTAAGGCGCTGAATTGGCAACCATTTATTTCCTTTCAAATTTCCCCGCTTACCCCCTTTCTCAGCCTAGTCATTCGTTGAAAATAGCAAGCTTGAAATCCAAAATACGAATCTGGGATTTACCCAATTCTGAAAAAGATGCCGTTACACTTTTAAAGAAATATTACATTTCACCAGACGTTAGGAAATGTACTAACTTTCACCCGATGAAGCTTTATTTTGAAAAACGGATTTTTTGGAAGTGCAGCATTGCAACCTGTAATCAACACGCGGGAAACAGAAGTGGTAATTGGTTTGAAGGAAGCTGAATCCTGTTATTAACAGCAATAAGATTCATGTATTGCTGGAGCAAAGAATTAACAGTCAAATTTTTTGACAAAGAACTTAATTTAGCTGACAAAACAGTCATAGACTGAAATAGTTATATGAGAGAGATTTGTGTTCTCCACATGGAAAGCAAAGAAAGAATGAAAATAGGTGGACCTGGCCGCATTGTGGTAATAGATGAAAGTTTGTTCACAAAAAGGAAAAATAATTCGGATCGAATATTGCCAAAGCAATGTATTGTTGGTGGTGTCTGTCGCGAGACTAAATAAGCATTTTTAACAACCATTCCTGATAGAACTGCAACCAGGCTTTTCCAGAAAATTGTCGAAAACATTGAGGAAGGGAGTACTTATTCTGATAGTTGGAGAGCGTATTAGACTGATCAATTGGCAATCACTGGATTTAGTCATTTAAGAGTAAATCACAAAAATAATTTAGTTGATGCCGAAGCGGGTGTGCATACCCAAACAATCAAAAGAGTGTGGGGTTTCACGAAATGGAGGATACAAGAGACAACACGGTGCAGCAAGACACCATTTTGTGTTTTATTAGGCAGAATTCATATAGTGACAAGACTAAGAAAAGGATAAAAAAAATTTTTTTGATTTTATTTTAAAAACCATTTTGCAATATTTTCCACCAAAACGTAATTGATATATCGTTAAATAAAGATATAAGAATTATACAGATAAAATTACTTATTATTATCCTTATCTTTCTTTTTACATACATTTTCATTAATGTTTTGAGAAAAGGTCACTTAAAAAGATTTTTTGTTATCTTTTTTATTTTAAATTGAAATACAAAGTAAAAGTATAAGAAGTATGCTGTCAGTATTAGTTGTTGTATTTATTTATATAACAATAAATACTTTTTTTTAAATAAGAGAAAATTTGTCAAAAGTAATTTAACAAATAAAGAGATTTCTCTAACTAATTTAACCAAGAAAGAGATCAATGCAAAATATAATAGGTTCTGTATAATTTATGATTTTTTTTTCTTTTCTTACTATTTTGCATCAAATAGGGAATAACTGAGATTAAAATCAGCAACTTATATTATTATAAAAGAAGGAAATATAAATTTTTTCTATGGATAAGAAAGATAAGGAATTGATTGGGTTATCACATTATTAAAATTATATATTAAATGAAAAATTTACAAAACAGCACATATAAAATAAATTTGACGTTAAAGAATGATTAATTCATTAAAAAAAAAACTTAACTAAACAAAATTAAAATTGCATAGAGCTATGCAATTTAGAAAAAAATCCACTGAAAGGAATGAATGAATGAACAATTAAAAATATAGTTTTTAAAGACTTATAAAATCTTAATGCAAATTGAGGTTTGTTAATGTGATGTGATTATTAATTAAAACAAGCAAATGAAATCATCTTTTAACAAATCATTGCATGTATTCCCAATTAAAATTATTTAAATAATTTAAAAAATAAAACAGCTTTAAATTATAATGAACAACAGATTACTAATATTACCTTGTGAAGATTCTTGAAGAGATTTTTTTCTTTTGAAATATTTATCAATTCTCCAATAATGTCTAAATTTCTATAATAAAATAATATTTAATTATAAATTATTTACACAAAATCAGAATATAACAAATATTTAATATCTGCTATTAAGACACATTTGTCAAATATTCAGTTCAAAATCAGGTTTAATTAAATTATTGATGAGATCATTCAATATACAATAGATTAATGAATCAATAAAAAGGGTTCTTTTCTAAAAGTAATTTAATTAAAGCATTTACTTTTGTGAAAGTTTTTGCATTATTTTGTATTTTCATCAAATTTCACTTAAGAATATTTAAAAGTAATATTTTATTAATTTATGCAATATATCAATGAAATATTTGGGTTTGGTGTAGAATCTGGTACCCTTTGGTTGTGCGTAAAATATAGCAATACATCTATCTTGGCTATAAAATTTAATTTCTGATAATTTTATCTTTCTACAGCTTTTGTGTACAGGCCATCTTGTTAGTTACATCTTGATGCCTATCTTGACGTCAAAAAACCGCCAAAGAATCAAGGGGGTACCCAATTGTAAACTTTTACCAAATATTTATGTTGAATAAAAAATTAAATATAACTTGTATAATTGTTATGGAGCTATTAAAAAATTAAGCTTAAGCAACAAAATTTAAAAATTTATTTTTAAAAAAAAGAAAAGGTAGTCTTATATAAAATATATTCAGTAATTGTTCTTTAAAGTGTGCTGTATTTTGAAACATTATATAAAGTGTATACAAAAGTAATTAATGAATTTATATGTTATAATATATTATGCTTCTATTGGTGAATCTCCTGAATAATGTCTCTGGAAAGTTTGCAACTACTAAAGTTTATTTATCTATGTTTGTTATTCATGATTTAATATAAAATTGAAACAAAAACAATTCCCATTTTAAAGAGGATAAATACTCACAAATTAAATCATTTAAAAATGTAACTTCTGGTAGACAATTTATATTTTTTAATACAATTAATGTAATGTGTCATTCTACACTGAAAATTAATAATTCACATTTTGTTTAAGAATAATTGTTTTTAAATTAAATATTGTACATCATACAACTCTTTTTCTAAATCTTGTATGAAAATATCAAAATTAAATTTTAAAAATCTTGTTTTTAATACTTCAAAAGCATTTTATATTTTTTAGATTACTGAATTGCGATATTCGAAATCCAAGATATGTGAAATCGTGTAATTTCGTTTTACGAGAAACTGTCAGTTGAAATTTTTTTCGCCCTTGCCAAGCGTTAGGCAAAAATACCATTTTGCTTAAAAATGCTTAAAATAGCTTTTCATATGAAATTCTACTTTGTAACCAAATAACTTACTCCATAGCTGTTTACAAGTAGTAAAGATGAACTTCATATGAAATTCTGGAAATATAGTTGATTTCCATTCATCAGTATTTATTTTCTGAATCAGGACCTTTCAGAAATTTAAAAACGATCATTGCGCATTATTAATAGTATATATGTGAATTATATTTTCAGAAATCACTGATTATAAATTATAATTAGAGTAAACACACTTTACAGTATTTGTATTTAGTATCCATATGTTCTATTGATTAATTGATTGTAAGGATTGGAAGAAATATTTATAATCGGTATTTTGTAATAGGTATTTTAATGTAACAACCTGCTGACAAGCTACGCCAGATACAAAGTCATCTTTAACCGCTTCCTGTGCTCAAACCGTTAAAATCTTAAAATTATATTAAAATACCAAAATAAAATATACATTTTAGATGATATACATATTTATAAGTTTTAAAACTAAATTAATTGGGATTTAAAATTTTCTAAAATTAGATAAGATTCAAAAAAACCAATTGCTTTTAAAAACGCAAAGAGATTCCAATGCGGTTGTTACGTTTCGTTTTAATTTGAATAATTCCGAATTCGATTTCTCGATCATGCATAAAAATGGAATTCTCTTTAACGTAACATAATAAAATTATGGGCTGAAATATCTACGCGACATTTAAATTGAAGACAGAAATTATCAATAATGACTTTGAAAAACAGAAGTTCATACATTTATTTCTTATCGAAATCAAAACATTGCTCGGCGAGTGCCGGATGCATACTAAAAAAAAAGGTTTTAGGTTACACAATAACGCAAGCAGTCACATAGGTGACGTCACTCGCTTCTCTGGCAGTTGGTTGTTACATACCCTCCCACCTTTTGTTTCGGAAGAAAACAAAACCTAAATGAAAAAGAAAAAAGTTAGTTACAATTATAAGATTACAGATTTAGTTTTTTAGGAATTTTCACTAATCGTCCAGTTCTGGTTAATTTGGGTAAGTCCTTATCATCACTGAGCAAAATTGTTCTTAGAGAATTACTGGAAATGTCATTTTCTGATACCGGTGACAAATCATTTCCTTCAGCATCTGAAAAGGAATCTCTTCTCACATTTGATGTATTTGGGACATCCTCTTTATCAGTAGTTGCTGAAATCTCTAGGGGAAAAATCATCTGTATAGGTCGCACTAAAACACCGGATTGTGTTTTCAATATCACAGTTCTGACGATATCATCTTTGCCAGGAGTACTGTATGACTTTAGCAAGAGGCCAGTTCAAACGTTTTTTATTATCGTCTCCGATTAACACGATTTCTCCAACTTGTATTTTTGGAGTTGAACACCTTCTGTTTAGACGCTGTATAAGTTGACCAAGGTATTCTTTTCGAAAGCGCAGCTTTAACTGCTCAGTTACTTTGGCCCGATGTTTAATTCTGATTCGAAAATGCTTGGCTTCAACTTCATCAATATCTGTGGTTACACTCCTTATCTTGGGTTGGTTGGTTGGTTGGTTGGTTGGTTGGGTTTTATGGCGCAAGGTCCAAAGTTGGACATGCTGCGCCAAGAGCAAGTTTTTGTTGCTTTAAATATTTATTTATTTAATTATTTTATTATTTATTTTTTTTCAAAACCCAATCAACATTTAAAATTTTAAAATACAAAAATGTGTGTATATAATATTTTAAAATAAGATAAATGTACAATTTTAAAATTTTTCAATTAAATCAAATAAAATGTATGAAACCTATTTCTCTTAGAAAAGCGAATAGGTTTCTATGGGGTGAATCCCCTATTAAATCAAATAAAGTTATAAAATCAGTATTAAAATAGTGTAAACGTTGTTGGTTAAAAACATTACATGAAATTAAAATATGATATATAGTAAATGGTTCATCACACGTTTCACACCATGGATTTAGTTCATTTAAAAACAAATGTCTGTGTGTGAAACGTGTGTGTCCGATACGAAGGCGAGTTAATTTAACATCAGCACTTCGTAAAGGTAAAACTGATAATGAGGTGAGGGATGAGAAAATGGTATGAAGTTTGTTTCCGACCTGCAAGTCCCATGATTCCTCCCAAAGAGAATAAACAAATCTTTTTATACTATTTCTCACATCAGAGAGCGGAACAGATGGTAATATTGGTCTGGATGCAGCCTTAGCAGCTGCATCTGCTCTCTCATTTCCATTCAGACCTACGTGGCTTGGTATCCAACAAAATATTATTTTGTATCCCTTGCCAGCAAGGGAATCCAATGCTCTGAAAATTCGTGACACAACAGGATGACAGGTGTAACTATTGTTTCTCAAAGTATCTATAATGCTCATGCTGTCAGTGTATATACAATGATCTTTATAATTATCTGTATTCACATGCTGAAGCGCGTGATAAATAGCTGTAGCTTCAGCAGTAAAGATGGAGCAGGACAAATGTAGGCTGTAACTAAAACTTGTATTATTAATAAAAACTCCACAGCCCACATGTCCTGCAGTTTTAGAACCATCTGTGAATACAGGTTTATAGCACTGATACTGACAGCGATGATAAGAGAATAGTTGTTGAAAAACAATAGGTGTTGTGTCCGATTTTCTATATTGAGCAAAGGTATTAATAAGCATATATGTTGGGTTATACCAAGGCGGATGGGCAAATTGGTCAGCAGACTCAATCCGAATATCACATAGGTCTGTGAGCCACAGATGTACTTTGGCTCGTGTGAGAAATGGTGGGATGCTCTTTGGGCGAGCATCATATAGTCTCTTAAGAGAAGCGTTAGGAACCATGGTACGTATAGGATGATGAGGGGTTGACATTATCTTAGCATAATAATTGAGAGACTGCTGCATTCGTCTCAGGTCTAACGGTAGTTGATGACATATCACGTATAGACTCTGGACGGGTGATGTGCGGAATGCCCCAGAACATATCCTTAAAGCAGAGTGGTGAACTGTGTCCAGTCTTCGTAGAATAGAAGATCTAGCTGATCCATAAACAACACATCCGTAGTCAATGCGGGATAGAATCAATGACTGGTAAATTCGGAGTAGTGATGTGCGATCCGCACCCCAAGATGTATTTGACAACACCTTGAGGATATTAAGCGATCGCTCACACTTCTTCCGCAAATATAAAACATGCGGAAGAAAGGTTAGTTTCCGGTCAAAGATAATACCCAAGAATTTTATTTCATTGACTACTTGTATTGAAGTGTTGTTGATATAAATAGTTGGATCATTATGCAAGCTAGTCTTTCTACAGAAGTGGACACATTTACTCTTGCTTGGTGATAAGGTATGGCCATTCTCAGCACACCATGCAGCAAGCTTGTTAACTGCTGTTTGCAGTTGTCTCTCAATTAATCGCATATTCGAACCCTGACATGATATTTGCAGGTCGTCAACATAAAGTGTACCATTTACTGATGGTGGTAATTGATGTAAGATGCTACTGATGAATAAGTTAAAAATGGTTACACTTAAAATGGAGCCTTGGGGAACACCCTCAGCTTGAATAAAAGTATTGGAAAATACTGTTCCAATACGAACTTTAAAAACACGGGAGCTTAAAAATTTTGAAGGAATATCGGAAGATTACCCCGAAAGCCAAAATTATATAATGAACGGAGAATTCCATATCGCCATGTACGGTCGTATGCCTTCTCGATGTCAAAGAAAATGGAGACCAGATGGTTTCTCCGCACAAAAGCGTTGCGGATTTGGGTCTCCAAATATGTAACATTATCAAGAGTGGATCTCCCTTTACGGAAGCCACTCTGATTAATATGTATGCATTTATTTTTTCTAAGACATATACGAGACGGGCGTTGACCATACGTTCGAGAGTCTTACAGAAGCAACTCGTCAGAGCAATTGGTCGATAATTTGAAGGATCTGAAGGATCTTTACCAGCCTTAAGAACCGGAATCACTATCGCTTCACTCCAAGCTGAAGGAAATTTCTTTTCATTCCAGATCCTATTGAACAAAAGTAATATGTTCAATAGGGAGTCTGGACTTAAATTTCGAAGCATTTGATAGCTGATTCCATCAGGTCCTGGGCTGGTATCATGGGCCTGCTTTAATGCTCTCTTCAATTCCAACATCCTAAATTCGCAGTTGTAAGGCAAGGCTTCACCATGGTTGAAACGAATTGGTGTTCGCTCAGCACGACTCTTAGTCCTTAAAAACGAAGGACTGTAAGAGTCGTTGCTTGAGACGCTAGCAAAAGTTTCACCAAGGGTATTAGCAATGTCTTTAGGAGAAGAGTATACAGCAGCTCTGGATTTTAAAACAGGAATAGAGAAATCCTTATAAATCCCATTGGCTGCTTTCACTTTTCTCCACAACTGTTTACTGGATGTGGAAGATGTAATTGAAGAGACATAACGAGACCAAGATTCCTTCTGACTTCGACGACGAGCTCTGCGAGCTAGAGCTCTTGCTCTCTTGAAGGCGACAAGATTCTCCGTTGTGGGGTACCTCCTAAATAACCCCCATAACTTCCTTTGTTTTTTATAACTCTCTTGGCATTCTTTGTTCCACCAAGGTTTGCAACGCCTGGGTGTTATAAAGGAACTCTTAGGAATTGATGCATCAGCTGCATTCAATATTGCATCGATGACCTTATATATGGCATCATCAATATCATCGATCGTAACCATTGCATTATCAACAACTGCCAATTGTGTGAAAAGCGTCCAATCTGCCCGACTGTACACGTAAGTAGGTAGACGTTGTCCTACACTACTACCTCCAGTCTGGGAGATGACGAGAGGAAAATGATCGCTATTATGCAGATCATTTCCTACTATTAGATCTAACAATGGCAGAAGAGATGGAGAACAGATGGCTAGATCGAGAGAATGAAACGTTCTTGTGGGTATATGGAAATAGGTCTTCTCGTCGGTATTAAGCAGACAGAGACAGTTTTCTGAAATAAACCGCTCTATCTGCCGACCGCGAGAATTAGTATC
Organism: Latrodectus hesperus; assembly: GCA_037975125.1. Taxonomy (NCBI): domain Eukaryota; kingdom Metazoa; phylum Arthropoda; class Arachnida; order Araneae; family Theridiidae; genus Latrodectus; species Latrodectus hesperus. The sequence continues at coordinate 12,260,917 of CM075856.1, read as the reverse complement.
GTCATTTCCCCACAAAGAACTATGGCCGTTAAAGTCACCTAACAACAGAAATGGTGTAGGCAGCTGATCTGTTAAAGCATCGAGTTCCTCTTGGCGGATGACATCGTGTGGTGGTAAATATAAACTACAGACTGTAATTAAACATGAAGTGTGGATTTTCACAGCTACAGCCTGTAGAGTAGTATTCAATGGATGGACAGTGCTGGGGAAATTATTTGATGTTAAAATACAAACACCACCAGACACTGTACCATCATCACCACAGTCTCTTCTAAAGCATTTAAACCCTCGCATAGTAATGTTATTGAAAGACTTCAGGAATGTCTCCTGAAGTGCTACGCATGCAGGGTTGTAAGCTGATATAAGAGACTTGATGTCATCAAGATGTGATCGCAAACCATGGCAGTTCCAAGATACAAAGGAAGTTATTGTTTAGTTTTAAAAGCTCCTTTACTGGAGCTGGAAGGCGGGTCTTCTGTCATATCCTCGAACGATCCATCATCGTCCGAGGGAAATAGAGAAACCGCGTCAGTCTCCAGGCATGAGAAAGCATTATGGGTGGAAATAGATGCTTTTGCTTTTCTTAATTTTAAAGCTTTTTCTGCCTTTGATTTTGCAAAAGGAGCTTTTTTGAAAATGTAGGAGATTTTTTGAATTTAGGCTTTTCTGATACTTGGGGTAATTTTACTGGGGAAACCAAAATTGGTTCAGTTTGTGTGCTGCTCGATTTGGTGACTTTTCTGGCAGCTGTGGCATAACTGACTCCAGTCTGGGGAGTGCGGGAAGTGACCAATCGTCTCGCCTCAGGATATGAGCATTTATGGTTAACCTTAACTGTGGCTATCTCCTTTTCCAGCAAATACTGAGGACAACTTCGAGAATAGGAGGGATGGTCACCTTGACAGTTGACACATCTCTCCTTCGCTGTGCAGTTGGTGCTATCATGGCCTACCACCGCGCAGCGTGCGCAGGTGATTTTGCCTCTGCAAGCGTTTCTCGAGTGTCCAAAGCGCTGACATTGGAAACATCGCAAGGGATTTGGAATATATGGCCTTACGGGTAAGTTCATGTACGCAGCTTTTACATACTGCGGAAGGTCTGGCGTCGCAAAAGTCAGAACAAGGTGCTTAGTGTCAATAACTTTGCCATCCCGTCTGACTGTGATGCGTCTTACGCCACAGACCTTCTGATTCTGTAAATTTTCAAGAATTTCTTCCGTAGGCGAATATAACAAATCCCTTGCTGAGATAACTCCACATGAAAAGTTAAGGTTGCTGTGAGGCGAAACAGTCACTTCCAAGTTTGCCAAGGATTTCATGCTTGCCAGAATTTCTGCTTGTGAGTCAGATGCTGCCTCAACAAGCAAGTCACCGGAGCGCATTTTCTGAACTTTCTTAACTTCCCCAACAATACCCGATATTCCTTTAGATATAAGGAAAGGAGAGACTGTTGTAAAATTTCCCTCTTTCCTTTTTATTACGAAAAATTTTGGTTTTAAATTTTCAAGTTGGTGCTCCCGTGGGAGAAAAGTAAAATTTTTATTCTCCATAATAATTAAATAAAATTTCGGGACCTGACCGCACCACCCACCACCGAGTCCAACAAGGGGATGCAGACCAGCTGCACCAGTGCTAGTCAGGTCCTATACGCTCACAGTACATCCCTGAAGTGGCCTCCACCCTTAACGAGTCACCCAGTAGATGTACCGATCGCTTGATCCATAAAGCCGATTGATGTGCTGAGGACCACAACACACCTCCCGTTTACCTGAAGCAGAGGCCAAAGTAATGTGTTGGTCTCTGGGGGCCTCAATTACCAGGACCCTCCTTTCCAGGGACACGGGTCTCCACGCACGGCAAACACGTGGGTGATTTAGTCCCCAAGAGGAGCTAATAGCAACAGAGCGGCGAAAGCTACTCAAGGGGAGCCCTCAACCTCTTACGAGGCAACCACACTGAGGGAGAAGAGGAAGAAAAAGCAGAAGAGTAGAAGAGAGAGGAAAAGAAAGAGGAGGACAGATCACTGGGGTACCTCGGGATTGTGACACCCGTGTTTACCTAAAGAAGGTAAACCCCCTGAGGGGCTCCTTATCTTGGGATCGTTTAACATGAACATGGCTGGTGTTATAGGCTTTATATCTTCAACGTCCTCTGAAAGATATGTGAGTGGACGTGCATTTATAACAGATTCACAATCTGAAAGTACTGTAAGTAATTCTTCATATGTAAGTACAGCTTTTCCGAGGGTACTTTTAAGAAGATCTTTAACCACTCTAATCAGTCTTTCCCAAAAACCACCCCACCAACTCGCGGTTGGAGGGTTGAATTTCCAAGAAATACGTTGGAGGGCTGTTTCTCGAGTAATTTTCTCCCGATTCAACAGTCGGAAATCTTCATTAGCTCCATGGAAATTAGTGCCGTTGTCGGAGTAAATGACACGTAATCTTCCTCTTCTGGCAATAAACCTTCGCAAAGACATTAAAAATGCTTCTGTGGACAATGAGGAAACCAACTCAAGATGAACCGCTCTATAAATGGCACAGGTGAATACTACTACCCATACTTTGTCTCGATGTTTAATGTAAAGGGGGCCAGCAAGATCAAGTCCAATTACCTCGAATACAGAAGTATTTTTCACTCTGTCAGCTGGTAGAGTAACTGGACCACTAACAAAAGGCTTAGATTTGAAGCGTCGGCAAGGAATACATTTTCTCACTACTCCCCTTACTGTTTTATTCAATTTAACTATCCAGTAATTTGAACGTAATAAGTTTAATAAAATCTGGGTACCTGCATGACAGTGATTAATATGATATTGTTCTATCAATCTTTGAGTAAAAATGCTTATATCAGGGAGTAAAATAGGGGCTAGGAATGAAGGTTCGTCAATTTGTTCTGTTATTCGAGTTTTAATTCGAAGTATACCTACATCATCTTTAACTGCATTTAAGATTTTTTAAGATTAAGATTACATCTGTAAGATTTTTTAAATTATTTGGAAGAGGGAAAAAATGTCTCTGCACAAGACGAATGAGTACTTTTTCTGCCGATTCTATTTCTTCGGGCGAAAGGTTTCCGTAATTCCTTTCACAACCTCTTTTTCGTACATTGCTGATAAAACGTAGCATCCAACCAGTCATCCGTAGAATAGAATTGGAACTAGAAAATCTGAGGGCATACCAATCTGGTTCTGTATCACTAAGATTATTGTTACAAAGTTTAACGATTCTTTTTCCACTTCCCCTCAGGGGGTTTACCTTCTTTAGGTAAACACGGGTGTCACAATCCCGAGGTACCCTAGTGATCTGTCCTCTTCTTTGATTTCTTCTCTCCTCTACTCTTCTGCTTTTTCTTCCTCTTCTCCCTCAGTGTGGTTATCTCGCAAGAGGTTGAGGGCTCCCCTTGAGTAGCTTTCACCGCTCTGTTGCTACTAGCTACTCTTGGGAACAAAATCACCCACGTGTTTACCGTGCGTGGAGACACGTGTCCCTGGAAAGGAGGGTCCTGGTAATTGAGGCCCCCAGAGACAAAACACATTACTTTGGCCTCTGCTTCAGGTAAACGGGAGGTGTGTTGTGGTCCTCAGCACATCAATCGGCTTTATGGATCAAGCGATCGGTACATCTACTGGGTGACTCGTTAAGGGTGGAGGCCACTTCAGGGATGTACTGTGAGCGTATAGGACCTGGCTAGCACTGGTGCAGCTGGTCTGCATCCCCCTGTTGGACTCGGTGGTGGGTGGTGCGGTCAGGTCCGGAAATTTTATTTTCATAATAATGGAGAATATTAACTTTTCTTTTCTCCCACGGGAGCAACTAATGTCAGAAATTTGTGCAAAATTCTTTGCTATTAAAAGGAAGGAGGATAATTTTGAAAAAGTATCTCCTTTCCTTATACACAAAGGAATATCGGGAGTTATTGGGGAAGAGAAAAGTATAAGGAAATTGCGCTCAGGAGATTTAATGGTGGAGGTTGCATCAAGCACCCAAGTAGCTGGAATTATTAAGATGCGCATGCTTGCACACCTTGAGGTGGCACTCACCCCTCACGGAAATTTGAATTTTTCTTCTGGTGTGATCTCCGCTGGGGATCTGTTGAATACGCCGACGGAGGAGATCCTTGAAAATCTAAAGGATCAAAAGGTCTGTGCTGTTAAGCGTATAACTGTCAGACGTGATGGAAAGCTTTTCCCTACAAAGCACCTCATTCTGACGTTCGCAACACCAGACCTTCCGCAATCAATAAAACCGGCTTATATGAACTTACCCATACAGCCATATATTCCTAATCCCCTCCGTTGTTTCCATTGCCAACGTTTTGGACATTCGAAGACGGCATGCAGAGGCAAACTGACCTGCGCACGCTGCGCAGAAGTCGGTCATGAAAGCGCTAACTGCACTGGAAAGGAGAGGTGTGTCAACTGCAAAGGTGACCATCCCTCCTATTCTCGAATTTGTCCAACTTGGCTATTGGAAAAAGAGATCACAACAATAAAAGTTAAAAACAATTGCTCGTATCCTGAGGCGAGACGCCAAGTTCAATCTCGAACTCCTCAACAAGGTGTTAGTTATGCAGCAGCTGCTAAGAAAATTACCGTCTCCTGTAGCACACAAACTGACTACTACTCACTTCCATAACAAAAATTACCCACAAAATCTGAATTAACCACAAAATCACGACCATCAACGATCAGAAGAGCTCCTAATGCTAAATCAAAAGCCATGAAGGCTTTAAAATTAAAATCTTCAAAGGAGGGCTCACAAAGACCCTCCATTTCCACCCGTAAAGCATTCTCCCTGGAGGCTGACGCTGTTTATCTACACCCCTCGGACGAAGAATTATCGTTCGAGGAGATGTCAGATGACCCGCCTTCAAGCTCCGGGAAAAGAGCTTTTCAAATTAAAAAATAACTTCCTTTGTTTCTTGGAACTGCCATGGTTTGCGTTCCCATCATGATGACATCAAGTCTATAATTTCAACCTACAACCCCGCATGTGTTGCACTTCAGGAAACATTCCTGAAGTCCAGCAATAACTTTTCCATGCGTGGTTTTAACAGCTTTAGAAAAGACTGTGGTGATGATGGCGCAGTGTCTGGAGGTGTATGTATATTAACATCTAATACTTTTCCCAGCACTGTCCATCCATTGAATACTACTCTACAGGCTGTTGCGGTAAGATTTCATACTTCATGCTTATTAACAGTCTGTAGTATATATTTACCACCACATGATGTCATCCACCAAGAGGAACTCGATACATTAATAAATCAGCTGCCTACACCATTTCTGTTGTTAGGTGACTTTAACGGCCATAGTTCTTTGTGGGGAAATGATGATACTAATTCTCGCGGTCGGCAGATTGAGCGGTTTATTTCAGAAAACAGTCTCTGTCTGCTTAATACCGACGAAAAGACATATTTCCATATTTCCACAAGAACGTTTCATTCTCTCGATCTAGCCATCTGTTCTCTATCTCTCCTGCCATTGTTAGATCTAATAGTAGGAATTGATCTGCATAATAGCGATCATTTTCCTCTCGTCATCTCCCAGACTGGAGGTAGTAGTGTAAGACAACGCTTACCTACTTACGTGTACAGTCGGGCAGATTGGACGTTATTTTCACAATTGGCAGAGCTCGTCAGAGCGATTGGTTGATAATGTAAAGGCTCTGAAGGATCCTTACCAGCCTTTAGGATAAGAATCACTATTGTTTCTTGCCAGAATGATGGGAATTCATTTTCAGTCCAGATCCGATTGAACAGGTAAAGTAAGTTCAACAGGAAGTCTGGACTCCAAAGTTGAAGCATGACATAACTGATTCCATCAGGTCCTGGACTGGTGTTATTGGCCTGCTGTAAAGCTTTCTTCAATTCAAACATTCCAAATTCGCAGTTGTACGGTAAGACTTGTCGATGGTTGAAGCGAATTTGTACTCGCTCAGCACGACTCTTAGTCCTCATAAGCGAAGGACAATAAGAGTTCGAGCTTGTGACGTTAGCAAATGCTTCACCAAGGACATTACAATATCCGTAGGAGAAGAGTATATAGCAGCTCCGAATTTTAAAATAGGAATAGAAAATTCTCTATAAATTCCATTGGTTGCTTTCACCTTTCTCCATAACTGCTTACTGGAAGTTGAAGATGTTATTGAAAATAAATAGCAGGACCAGGATTCATTTTGGCTCCGACGACGAGCTCTGCGAGCTAATGCTTTTGCTCTCTTAAATGCAACAAGATTTTCCGTTGTGGGGTACCTCCGAAATAACCCCCAAAACTTCCTTTGTTTTTTATAAGTTTTTTACATTCGTCATTCCACCAAGGTTTGTGGCACCTGTTATGTTTAGAGGAACTCTAAGGTATTGATAAATCAGCTGCATTTCTAACTGTTTTAGTGACTTTATCCCCGACTTCATTAATACTCTTGATCGAAATCATTTCATCATCAATAAATGCCAATTGTGCAAATAACGTCCAATCTGCCTGACTGTACGCGTAAGTAGGTAGATATTGCTCTACACTACTACCTCCAGTCTGGGAGATGACGAGGGGAAAATGATCGCTATTAAACAGATAATTTCCAACACTTATTTTTAACATTGGCAGAAGAGATGGTGAACAAATGGCCAGATCAAGAGAATAAAATATTCTTGTAGGTATGTGGAAGTAGGTTTTCTCGGCTTTATTAATCAGAGACAATTGTCAGTAATAAACTTCTCTATCTGGCAACCGCGAGAATTAGTATCATTACTTCCCCACAAAGAACTATGGCAATTAAAGTCACCAAGTAACAAAAATGGTGTTGGCGGCTGATCACCTAAAGCATTGAGTTCCTCTTGGCGGATGACATCGTGTGGGAGTAAATACAAACTAGAAACTGTAATTAAGCATGAAGTATGTATTCTCACAGCTACAGTCTGCAGTGTAGTATTCAATGGATCTACAGCACTGGGATAGTTGTTCGATGTTAAGATACAAACACCATCAGACACTGCACCATCATCTCCACAGTCTTTTCTATAGCAACTGAACCCACGCATGGAAAATTTATTGTTAGACTTCAGGAAAGTTTCCTGAAGTGCAACACAAGCCGGATTATTGGCTAAAATTATATACTTGATGTCATCATGATGGGAACGCAGACCATGGCAGTTCCAAGAAACAAAGGAAGTTATTGTTCAATTTTAAAAGCTCCTTTCCCGGAACTGGAAGGCATGTCATCTGACATCTCCTCGAGCGATAAGTCTTCATCCAAGGGATGTAAGGAAACAGCTTCAGCTTCCAGGGACAACGCTTTTCGGGTAGATATGGAGGTTGCTTGGTTGGGTTTTATGGCGCAAGGTCCTAAAACGGACATGCTGCGCCAAGAATAAAGTTTAGAAGCAGATATTTTATTTTATTTTATTTATTTATTTATTCTTATTATTTTATTTATTTATATTATTTTATTTATTAATTGATTTACTTTTTTTGAAAACCCAAGCAACATTAAAACGTTAAAAAACAAAAATCTTTGCATACATATTACATCAAAATTCAATTATAAAATATAAAAGGAAAATCAAAATAATATATACTTTTAAAATTTAAAAAATGCAAATTAAATATAATGTAAAAAACCAATTGCCCTCAAAAGGCAAATAGATTCCTATGAGGTGGTTCCCCAAGCAAATCAAATAAGGTTAAATTATCAAAATTAAAAAAGAGTAAACGATATTGGTTAAAATATGAGCATATTATGAGCATAAATTAAAATATGATAAATAGTAAATGGTTCATCACACGTTTCACACCATGGATTTAATTCGTTTAGAAACAAATGCCTATGTGTGAAACGTTGGTGTCCAATACGAAGGCAGGTTAATCTTAGGTCAGCACTTCGTATCGGTAAAATTTTTAATGAGGTGATGTATGGAAATATGGCACACAATTTATTATTGACCTGCATGTTCCAAGCCTTCTGCCAAAGAGCTTGAGTAAATTTTTTAACACACCTTCTCACATCCAACAAAGGAATGGATGGAAGAGATGGGCCGGATGCAGATTTAGCAGCTGCATCATTCCTCTCATTGCCATCGAGACCTACATGACTTGGGATCCAGCAGAAAATTATTTCATATCCCTTGCCAGCAAGGGAATCTAATGCTCGGAAATATTCTAGACACAGCAGGGATGACAATCAAAACTACTGTTCCGCAAAGCTTCCAACACACTCAAACTGTCAGTGTAAACACAGTATTTAAAGCTATCACTTGTATTCATCTGCTGAAGAGCTTGATATAAAGAAGTTGCTTCAGCAGAGAAGATGGAACAGGATGGATGGAGGCTGTAGCTCAGAGTTTTGTTCTCAATAACTACAGCACAACCAACATGTCCTGCGGATTTTGATCCATCTGTGAAAACTGGTGTGCTACGTGATGTACTGACAGCGATGTGAGGCATACATCTGCTGGAAAACAGTAAATGCTGCATCTGATTTTCTAAAACGAGCAAAAGGATTGATTATTTTAAACTGAGGATCATACAAAGGTGGATGAGATAAATACTCCATTTTGTCAAAACGGACATCACATAGGTCAGATAGTAATAGACTAGATTTTGTTCGTGTGAGAAAAGGTGAAATACTGTATGAACGAGTGTCATACAGCCTCATTAGTGCAGGTGAAGTAGTCATGGAACATAATGGATAATGTGGGTAAGACATGAATTTTGCATATTAACTGAAAAATAGCTGCATTCGTCTCAGGTCTAAAGGCAGTTGTTGACATATTGCATATAGACTCGTGACGGGTGATGTGCGGAATGCGCCGGAACATATTCTCAAAACACAGTGATGTATTGTATCCAATCTGCGTAGAACGGAAGACTTAGCAGATCCATATACAATACACCCATAGTCCATATGAGATAAAAGTATTGATTGGTAGACACGAAGTAATGACGTGCGATCAGCACCCCAAGATGTATAAGAAAGCACCTTGAGGATATTATCCGATCGCTCGCACTTCTTCCGCAAATGAAGAACATGGGGAAGAAAATTTAACTTTCGGTCAAATGTTATTCCAAAAATTTTATCTCGTTGACTACAGGGAGAGGTGTATTGTTTATGAAGATAGTAGAATCATTATGTAGGCTAGTCGTCCAGCTGAAATGGACACAATTACTCTTGCTAGCAGACAGCATGTTGCCATTATCAGCGCTCCATGGAGCGAGTTTGCTAACAGATGTTTGTAATTGTCTCTCAATTAAACGCATGTTAGAACCCTCACATGATATTTGCAGGTCATCAACATAAAGCGTGCCATAAACTGGAGGTGAAAATTGATGAAGAATGTGCTGACGTAATTTTTAAAAAGTGTGACACTTAAAATAGAGCCTTTGGGTACACCCTCGGCTTGAATAAAATATTAGAAAAAACTGTTCCAATACGTAATTTAAAAAAACGGGAGATTAGAAAATTTTTAGTAATATCGGAATATTACCCCGAAAGCCAAAATCATATAATGTACGGAGAATTCCGTATCGCCATGTACGGATTTTAGATTTGTCAACGAGTCCTAAAGAGAAAATTGATGCAACAATTTCTTTTTTGAAACATATTAATAAATTCTAATTTTTTTCTGGTCTTTGTATTTCCAAGCGGCCTTATTTCCCCTTCATTTGTCAATCAAACGCCGTGCTTATCTTTTCGTTTTGATTGTCATTTTTTTTCAAAATCATCAATCCATCAATTTTTGTTTAGGTTTCAAATGCAAACTCTATCTTAGTCAAAGCGAGCTATAAGCCTATGAGCATAAAGCTCCACTACAGTTATATGCCATAACCTAACCTAACCTTTATTTTTTACATTGTGTTAAAATTACAAGTTGATTCATCTTATATTACGATATTTATTTATGGAAATCTAAATATATTTTATTGACATCCAATATGGCTAACAATGCGGCGGTTTGAATGTTAAAGACGGACGCCATTGAAACTCTATCGATCTGTGATAGTGTGTTTTGCATTCTGTCCATCTCTGGAAGTTCTAACCACAAGATTTTGGATTCCTGCCCTTCATTAGAAAGCTTGTTATCTCTACGTTAAACCACCCCACCTATTTGGATACTGTACCTTTATTATTATTTATTATTTAAATTTCTAATAATAAGTGAACTTATAGAATCTATTTTTTAAATTTATTCTAGATTTGTTTCCTTTTTTATGTAGTGATGAATTGTAACATATCTTTAATAACTCAAATTATTATTTTATTTTTAACTAGATGTTATTGTAATTATGTTTGCTTCTTTATTTCCTTTAATTTTAATTCTGAAATATTTTAAAATAGAATCTTTAATCAATTCTTATTACTATTACTGTTTTCTTGCATGTGGAAAGGCTTAGCAATTCGAAATCTGGAGGATACCCCACTTTATTTACTTGGTTGATTATTGTTTTCTTATTTGGTGTTAGGTGGGAGAGGGGGAATTTCAAGTCGGATGAAACTCCCGCCGTTTTTTCAGGACAATTTCTGTCCGATTGGCACCCTTTTTGGGTTGCCAATCAATTTCCAAAACGCTTGTCTCATGTGTCTGGCGAAAAAAAAATTCGCCAAAGTGATACTCAGTTTTACCGAATTGGTTCTATAATTCTACAAATTTTGATTACAATCAATTTCTTGATGGTTTTCTCTACTATGGTCAACTTCAACATGTCCTGCTAAAATTATAGCCTAGATGCCTCAATATTTCATTCTGCGTGCTTATTCTGCACATTTTGACATGTAGGTTGTTGAGATAGGTGAATTGAAACAATTTTATTAAATGTAAATAATCCCCTGTTTTTTGGCAAATTTTTGATAAATTTTCCCTTCCATTTTTAATTACTCTTTAATAACTCTCTCCCTAATTGTCCTATCGTTTTGAAACTAATTTTATATTGGAGTGGACATTCTAACCTTTCTAAAAATATGTGGTTCAACAATATTGGCTTATTGTTCTTCCATAATTTTTCAAAAATTGGTATTTTATGCCAATTTTAACGTAACTTTATTCAATTTTTCTCAAAATTTATTTCTAAACTGTATAACTTTTTTAATTTTGATCAATCCACTCCAATCTTTTTATATTATTCGGAGCAAACTCCTATAATTCTAACCATGCATATATTTCAAAAAATAATCAGTAGTTGATTTGTTATTATTCTTTTAATTCATTAAGATTTTGTATTTTTTCTCATTTTTCTTCAGTGGTTATTTTTCTCCCTATGTACATACATTGCTAAAGTGTCGTTTTCTATATGTCCCACTTTTTAAACTAAACACGTCCCCTTTTTCATTTCACTCATAACCCTTTGATCACTAAATTCCCTTTCCTAAAAAACTCAATTAATAAAATTTAATCAGCAAATTTCTCGGATCCTAATTGGAGTTCAGAGTCCAGACTACTGTTTAAGTTCTTGGTTTTTTAAGGCACTTCTAATGGGACCACTTTTAAGTAGCTACCATTAATTTTCTCACTTTTTAATGCATTTGGATTTGTCTTTTTCCCGATTCAGCTTAGGCTTACGCCTGTTACCTAAGCTTGACCACTGTAGTTTGGTGCTGTCAATTTTTGTTTATCCTTGTATCCCTTACTAGTTTATGGTTCTAACAAACTAATTAATTTATTAGTTTTTATTCCTTGCATTTGTTGCACCTTTTTTGTTATTACAATTGTGTTCTAAAATCAGTTTACTACTCTCTTTCACCCTATTTTCTTTGATTTATAATTTTATTTTTATATTGTTAGTATTCTAAATTCCATCAAATATTTTTTAATCTCGTGCTTGTGTAAATTAGTTATTTAATTTTTATTTATGATTTATTTGTATTTTATTCTTATTCTATCTTGTTTACTTCAGTTCTTACACTCGGGTCCATAAATTAAGGATAATGCAAGTTCAGGAAAGTAAGAGACAGAAGCAAAAAAAATGCGACTTATTTGTCAAGTCTATTTATTAAACAAAAGATAGTGAGCAAAAAAGATGTTATATGTTTGACATTAATAAAAATTGCGATTTTTACTCCCTAGAGCAAATTTAAAATAAAGAACCTATTTACAAAAACCAATATAACATGGTTGGTATGATGGTTAATACATAGTATGCCCCCCAGATAATGCAATACAGGCCTAGGCATGCTGAGTATCAAATTATTGATTTGATCTTGGGGTATATTACACCACTCATCAAGCAATGCTCTCCAAAGTTCCAGTAGATATGTGGGAGGGGGTTGGTGGGCTGCAATTTGTCGGCCAAGCATGTCCCACACATGCTCTATTGGATTCAAGTCTAGTGAGTATGCTGGTCAGTTCACATGGGTATAATCCTCTGATTGAAGATATTCATCTACAATGTTTGCATGGCGAGAATGGGCATTCTCATCCATAAGCAGAAATTCTGCATCTATGGTGCCCCGAAAGAAACATACATGTTGTTCCAGAATGACATCCATATAGATGTCGCCTGTCATGGTTATATTCTCAACAGGCAGGTTAGTTCTGGAACCCAGAATAATTCCTACCCAAAGGAGCAATCGGGCACGACCATAATGGTGTCGTTCAATGGTGTTCTCTTGGTGATAAGGGGTACCTGGCGCTCTCCATATGAAAGTGCGGCGAGACTCGGACTGAAAAATAAACCTGGACTCATAGAAAAACATAACACAAGAGCACTGTCGCGGTGTTCCCGATGCATGCTCTCTACTCCAGGCTAACCACATGCGATAGTGAGTTGCGGTAAGTGGAACACGACTAACAGGCCTATGAGCATATAGACCAATGTGCCCTAAGCGTATGTGCCGTGAAACTATTGTACTGGTAGCTGAAGAGAGCTGATGAGACAGGTCTGATGCTGTGCTCTGCATGTTTCTTTTGGCAGTAACTGCCAAATACCAGTCCTCATTCGGCATTGTAACTTCGGGGAAACCTGTGCTGTAACGTCTATTCACATTACTGTCATCTTGGAAACGTTGCCAAAGCCTGGGGATGACACTCTGGGCGATTCCAGGTTCCTTGGTATACTTCCAGCTGGGTATGGCCACATTCCAGATAGATGATAATTCTACCATGTAAAACATCATCCAAATGCTTCCTTTGTGCCATAACTATGCGGTTATTGTGCTGAAAGGCTTTTAAAGCTCTTGTGAACAATTTTACTTCTTTGCAACCATTTTTTATGTATCCTTCTCTTACACTCCTGTCATTGTGACATACTATCGGTGCCAACTGATGGTTTCTTGTAATTTTCATATTTTTCTTCAAGATGTGTGTGATAATTCTACATGTTAAATTTTCATTTTAGAGTTCAATTTCTTTGATTCTGAATTATCCTTAATTTATGGACAAGAGTGTATTTTAATTTCTCTATTATCTTTTTCTACTTTGCACTTTTAAATCATTTTAACCTTTTTTACTATTTTAGTGTTTTCATTCTATTCTTTTTTCTTTTATATTTCTAAATTGTTATACTTCTCAACTAGTTTTATTTAATTTTATATTTAATTTCGAGTAACCTAAATATTGTTTTATATTTCTATTTATTTTTGTAATAATTATAATTTCTCATCATTAAATTTAATTTCCTGGTTGCGTAAATTATTTCATCGTGTTTTTTGTTATGTATTGAATAATAAATTAACTGTCACTATCGCTTTCTTATAAATTTTGCCAAAATATTGTTTTTAGTTCTTTTTATTTTTGTAATTATTCTACTTTTTCATTTTTACACTTAACCTCTGGATGTGCTAATTGATTACTTAATTTTATAATCCTAGCAACTAAATTTTGAGGCAAATTCTAATTAAACCCTTATTTATCCCCTAATTAGTATTTTTTTGTCATTGGAATTTGCCTCTTAACTATATGTCGTATGTGTATGGGCATGTTGGGGAATGAGGGGCATCTGATCACTTCCATTCTTCATGTTATTTTTTTAATTAGTTGTTTTAAATTCCAAAAATCAAAACTTTAAATATTTCGTATCACATGAGCTACAAAGGCTGACATACTGGCAATAAAGCGAGGTAGTGGTACTCACCTTACAAACTCACCTTGCTGTGTAGTGCTATCTACCAAAGAGACAACCGGACAATAAAGCTAAATCTCTAATGTAAGCAAAGTGCATTATTAAAACTCTAATTTTAATTAACTGGGTTGTGGCACCTACCTTAAAAAAATCGCAATCTGGCCTCAATTTAATACAGGCAATAAAAATATATCTAAATCATAAAAATCTTAGTATAAATTTTCAAATTAGTCAATATAACTCCATACCAAGTAAATGTAAATACCAATATATGATATATAGTATAGAATATATATTGCATAGCAATATTAAATACATAAAATAAAATGACTTACCTAATCATTACTTGGATAATCATCAGCACAGGTATGCTATATGATGTTCTCGGATTATTACGCAACTGTTTATATTCCGCAAGGAAAATAATAATTCAAAATGATGAAATTAATATGATAATAAATGTATTTTAAAAACTTTTAAAATAAATTTTACTTAAGAAACTTAAAACCAAAATTTCAGTGTAAACTAATATTCAATAACTTAACTTTCAAAAAGATTTCAAAACATATTATTAAATTGTTCATTTGCTGTATAATTTACTAATCAATTACTTTTAGGGTTACAATCGGGCAAAACAAATTTCGCACATGTGCATTATCAGGTATTAAATGAAAATTATGTTGTACAAACACATTCCGTTAAGTCCATGGGCGCATTATATCAATCACACACTTCTATTGTCTTAAGCCGAGTGTTAATGCTTTAGCTTTCACTTCAATAACTCCTGGGTTTGATTTCCACATTTATCTTTGGTGTCTGTAATAGTTCAGATTTCATCCTAAACTGTAGTTCTCAATCTAATCAAACCTTATGTTTAAAAAAATGACTGTTCAGCCACAAACTAGCAAATAAACGAATTTGTCAGGATAAAAATTGGAAAATTTTAAATAACAAGAGTTAATAAATTTATTTTTTAATTATACATGGTAAAACACATAAAAAATATCAAAGTTTTGCTAATTTAAATTAAGTTTATAATGTGTCTGCAGCATCCATTACAAATTATATATAATATCTGTTATTAGCTTTAATATTTTATTTATATTATTTATGTATTAAGAATATTTCACTTGAACTAAGTTTCTGTTAGCTATGAATAAATTTCACTGGAAAAACATATGTACCTCTGTGATTGGTAACTTTACATAATGCATATTTTTAAGATACATTTTGATTGACTTAAATGGGGAAGAATTGTGCTAATAAATTTATTTTCAATTAGGATGTTATAATAGTTATAAAAATCAAAGAAAGCAACAAATCCAAAAGGTTTCTGAATTTTGCACTTTTTTTGAGATTAAAGCTAAAATATAAATACCTATTATTTTTTAATACATAGATATTTAATTATTTTTTTAATGTATTGAAATAAATTCAATATTTTATTTATACAAAAATTTTTAATCTTATGAATAAGATTGAAATTTATTTAAAAGAGTTAGAGAGAGAGAGAATTTCATAAGTTGCTTCCGCATTAATTTAAATATCAGTTGTGTATGAGTTTTCTAATTATATTTTAGTGTAAAATATCCTATTTTTTTTTTAAAAAAATCTAATTTAAATAATTAAAATTTAGATAATTTAGAAAAATTACTAATTTTTTTAATCCCTTCTCATCAGTAAAAAATTGCTCCTTTTTTGTCATTTTAATTTGTTAATTTTAAAATTTTGTATTGGATTAAAAAGTACTTTTGTTGTCAATTCTTGATGATCCATCAAATAACTAAAAAATGTATGTGATGTTTTATTTACTAGTGATATTCTTTTAAATTTTATAGTATCTATTGTAAGAAATCTGCATTCTTAAAAAAAGAAAAGAAACGTAAAAATAGAACCTTAACATTTAGATGCTGGAATGCATCAGGTTAAAATTTATATTAGTTTATGAAAAATAAAATTTCAAAATGTTATTTATTTGTATAAAAAATAATATGGTGGTTTTACTTTTACTTTATTGTTATTGATGTATAAAATAAAAATATATTTCAAGGTTTGTTTTGAAAATGAATTTTTTATTTAAATACTTTTAAGTTCTTCATCTTCCTCATAAGCACAACAGCCTTTTGCAGGCCAAGACTGACTTGCAGATCCTCCATCTGACCCAGTCAGGGGCGGTCGTCCACCATCGGTTGACTCCAAATATCTTGTGGTCCTTTTCAGCATGATCAAGCCATCTTATGGGTGGTTGTCTCCTTCTTCCTTTCATATTTTTGAAGGTCACCTTTTTGATAGGTTTAGCATCAAACTTTCTGTAGAGGTAGCCCCGTCATCTGATGCGTGACACTTTGACTGTCTCGATCGTTAGTCTTTTTCCACCATCCATGCATTCTTGGTATACCCTTGACACTGTGGACCTTGAAAATCCTAGCTACCTGATGGTTATGGAAATTAAATGGCCCATGCTTCGAGCACCTACAATTTTTCCGCAAAAGAAAGTGTCTAAATCAGGCAGCTTACCCATACTGGCAGTTCTAACAACTAAATCAGAACAACAACAGCACGTGCTATATATGTAGTTACCACAGCGCTCTCACTTGCACTTAAATGATGTGCAGTGCTACGTAATTTGTATAGCCCTTACTACCCCTAATTCACTGTATTTAAAATGTTCAAAATGGTGGAAAACATGGGGGGGGGTAATGCTCTAGTGAGATTTAATATTAAGAATCCATTATTATCAAACTTTTCTTTAGTTTTTATGAAAATAACATAAATTATGGTACAATGTTCTTTATTATTTGTTTCATCTAAAAGTTATATTGTTTAAATTATTTTTAAAATTATTTATTGATTTCAAACATAAAAAATGGACAAAATGTGATACAAATGAATTTATAAATATAGTAAACTACAATTTGTGCTTATTTTAAATTGTACCATTTATTTGCATCTGCTTTGTTAGTATCTAGTTTCTAATTTTAATTTTAAGTTATTGAAAACTTTATTGAGGTTTGTCTTGTTAAAAATCAGTTTTGACATTAAAAATCAAATATTTTATAATAAATAAAAGAAATAAGCAAATCAAAATTCTGAAATCTTATAAAAATAAATAATTTTTAATATTAATGCTGTAAATTATAAGACTTGATGTTTATAATTTGGTGATAATGTTATAAAAGCTTGAAAAATTATCAAATTTAAGAAATTGTTTATGAAATATATATATATATAATTACAATAAATATATAATTGCAATAAATATATTTTTTTAATTCTTTGAAAAAAATTTTCTAAAATATGAAATATTCTTAACATTTTTAATGTAAGTAATAGATTTATTTATTGAAACATAAAAAATAATAGTTTTATTTTTTGAACATAAGTGGAAAAAATAAACATTTTTCCTGAAAACAGGAATTTGATTCAAGTCTGAAACTTTTTGTCAATTTATATTATTTCTAATAATAAAAATCCTAGAATATAATTATAGAGCAGGAAAATTTAATCCTATTGCGAAATTGTTCCATTAATAATTTATAATTCTTCAGTGCATTATGATTTATGAGTGATGATAAGCATTAAAGTTTTTTGTCTTAAATAATATTTTCTAATTAATGAAATTCAATATGGCTAAGTAATGCTGATGTAGAAGTTGTTATTAGGATAAATATTTTTTAAAGAGTAACTTTGGATACTTTATATACAGAAAAGAATAAAAAATCAAGAACATAAATTGTTATAATAATGTGTTAATCTATTTTAATTGTTAGATAAAAATACTTTATAATTATTGTATTGTATCATAATTAAATTACTTAACTAATAAATTTTCATTATTTATGTTAAAGAAAGCTAGAATCTAGAACTTTTCCCATATTATAAACATGTTGTATGAATCCTATTTCATTTGTAAGGTTTCTTGTAAGTAAGAATTATATACTTCTTGATATATTTTATCTTTAGCTTGATTTTCCTGAATCACTAATGGAAAAACAAAAAAAAAAAAAACTTTATATAGTATAATTGAAGAATGAGTGAATTTTGTTGGTGTAGATCTTAATGTTTGCCCAGAAATGTTTCTTAGGTAATTTCTAATCCTATTTAATCCTGAGTCCATATATGCTTTCTTGCTTTTAAATGAAACTTTGAAAAGCATGGAATATAAAAAATTTCCTTCTAAATTATTTCTATATGTATTGCAAAATATTGTGATACTTATCAAATTTGTTATGGATAGGAGTTGGACCAGACTGATGAAAGATGTTAATCAAAAAATATATAATTTTTCAGACATTGAAAAAATTACTTTTAAGCATTTGAAAATTTTGCTAACAATTAATATTTGTTACACTTTAGTTGTATATTTTTGTTTATCTTTTTATATTGCTCTATATAAGTAGCTACCTTTCACAATTTAGAAATTACGACAATTATAATTCTTGCTTTTCAATTAACAATTTTTTATTATTGCACGTTATGTACGATGTGTATTCATTATTTGATAAACTGTTTATTTTATGCATATTTAAATCACCATAATTTTCCTATGAAGTATTCGAAATTTTTTTACTTTAACTAATGTACTTTATCTAATAAGAGTTTTTAAGTGATATAGCATCATAATTCGGTATAGGTTTAGTATCCCCATTTATTTTATATGTTTTCTCGCCAAATCTGGCGCCCTTTGTTTTGATCGTAGTGTTGCCGATTTCAGGTTTTGTTTCTATTGTAGTGTTGCCAAATTCAGTTTTTACTATTTTTATTTTTTGGTTGCCAGATTTCGTTTTTCTCGTGTTTTACATAATTTATACGTTGTATATGTGCTTTTTTTCAGTGGCAACAGCTTTTATAGTTTCAATTCGCATTTTTAGTTTCACTTCGAGCTTCTTTGTTCTAACCGAAATTTTTCTTCGTTATTTATAAAAGCAACAAATCCTATAATCATAAACTGCATAAATCATTGCTACATTTTTTAATGTAACTTATTAATAAAACATTAGATATTTAATTACATAAATTTTTTAATGGAAAATTGAGTAATTGTAAATGGATTCGTTTTCATGATATTATTTATTTATAAAATTAAAGAATTGTCAGATTTGCAGCATATATAAAATTTATCGCAAGTACAGTTTTTTTTTGTAGAAATATGCATGTTAAATGCAAAAAAAGCTTTTAATAAAATTTGTATTTAGTTAATCATATTGCAGGTTACTTTTAAGTATGCAAAGTAAATTATATGAGCAATATTTTTTATACACATTTAATCATGCTATTTTGATCTATTTAGAAATATTTAAGATTTTATCATTTATTTTTATTTAACTTAAATATTTGTTTATTTTTAAAATTTAAAAGAGTAGTTTTATTAAAAAAAAACTTTAAAAAGATAGTTTTGTTGTGTTTCCTTAATTAAGTATTTTAATGAAAGGATAAAACTGCCATTTCTAAGTTTTGCATTTTCTCAGCCTTATAATAACTTCAATGAGGTTACTATGTCATTTCAGTTTTTCATGTGAAAATTATGAATAAATTTAACCATTTTTTCCGCAAGATTTTTTAAGTTGTTTTTACTAAATCTTATTCCATGTATATTTTTTCCTTAGTAATCTTCCTTTTTAGAAAAATTGATGGATTGTCTGCTACAAAAGCTCAACAAATAGCTGAATAAAGAAATGGTTGTTTTATCAATTGACAGCAACTTTGTATATTAAGTGTCTGGGAGAAGAATCATTTGAACAGGTTCTGGATTTGTAAAAGTATTTAGAGAAACATGTATAGTTCTTCCAGAATCTTCCACTATATATTTATTGCCTAATGATTAATCCTATGTTTTGTTTCAGTCTATGTAGGTGATGCTTTTGATGAGCTAAGTTATTTATATTTACATAATAAAATCACTAACTCTAAATTTCTATATGGATTCTACCTTTTATTTCTTATACTGTGTTTTATTTCAAGTGAAATTTATGTAGTGTAAAGTTTGAAGCCCATAATAATGTATACATGTATTTGGAAATAAGAACTAGAAATAAAATTTTTTCTTTAATATTGTAAAATTCTGGTCTCATAACATTTTTAGTAAGCTATATTTCGAAAAAATATTGATTACTTTTATGTTAGAATCTTACATTATTTGTCTAATATACAAATACCAGTAAATAATTTAAAAAATATTCTTGTCATTTTAAAATTAGTTCTTACTATTTTTAAATATTGTTTTTTTTTTTGTTTTTCTTGTCAAAATAATTATTCAAAATAGATTGAAATTAGAAGTAATTCAGTAGAAATAAGCAATTAAAAATATATGGAAGGAAAGCGCATAAAGTCACATTTTAATATTTTATTGAATGCTTTACATTTGTATGATTCTAATGAATTTTTCTGCTTATAAATTTTTTTTAACAAATCTTATATTGAAATACATTTTATATTACTGATATTAACTAAACATTTTTTGTGAATTAATTCATTTTTATTTCCTAAGAAACAATTGAAGTTTAATGAAAAATTTTTTTTTGAAAATAAATTTTAATGTAATAATTCAATAAAGAAAATCAACTTGTTTATATTGTTATATATATTGTTACCCTGCACCCATGTTTGAAATTAATTTTAACACTGATTAAAATTTTTTTTTCGTTTAATTTGAATTAATTTTTCCATTGAATAAAGCAGCGCTCTTCATTTGTTGATAATTTTACTTGAATTCTTTAATTTAATTATAAAAAAAATTATTTTTGCTAATATGTCCAATATAACGCGTAAAAAAAAAGGTAAGCTTTCTATATAATGGTTATGGATAAGTTCTTATCTTATCCACTTACTCCCATTTTCAGAATTTCACTTGCATGTTTTAAATTAATTTTTTAATTCAAAATTATATACAATGCAGCAAAAGTAAATGAGTAGATTCTTAAGCGTTTTATTAAGTATATGTAATTAATCAGTCATCATAAATGAAATAAATAAATATAGGGTTAACATTGTAATTTTTGAACGAAGTTTACTTTTTAATTATTATTTCTTATTTTAAATTTTTTATTAAATTACTCAAATGATTAAAGTTGAGAAGTAAAGTTTGAATTGAGAACTATTTTTTATTCAATGTCAGCATGATTCAATATAATATATTATCCATCTTTTATGTTATCCTAGCTTAGTCCTTGTCCCGCTTACCCCGCATCCAACATTGGAGAAATTCTCGATGAAAGAAAATTCAAGGAATATAGTTATGATAGCATTCAATATACATTATGTTATTTTTATTGAAATTCATTAATTTTTATATTGAATACATTTAAAAATATCGCGTTTTCATTCTATATATTTATTAGAGTTCTTGTGTGGAAGCAGTATTTTCTATTTTTGGGGCATGCATGTATAAATTGGAAGGCAATCTGACGTCAACTGAGAATATACTATCTGAAAACCATGGATGCTCCAAATCTAACCTACGTACTTACAGTGATTGTTATTGTACTTTGTTGATAGTCAATGAAAAGCATGTACTAGAAATATTGTTGGTTGATTGGGTTTTATGGCGCTAGGTCCAAGAAACATATTTCTGATATTTTTTTTGTTAATTAATTTATTTTTTTTAAACCCAAACATTAAAATTTAAAAAAATAAAAAACAAATAAGCGTATTTATAATTTTAAAATCTGTTGATAAAATATAAAAGAAGGTACATCATAACTTAATTTTAAAATTTAATTTAACATTTAATTATAATGTAGAAAACCTATTGCCCTTAAAAAAGCAAATAGTAGAAATATTGTTGGATCAATCTAGCTGGGATCATTGGAATACATGAGAATAGTATACGGTTCCCCTTGAATTTTGCATTGACGTATTTACGAACTTATTTGATTAATTTATCTTTAATTGCATTATATGACATTATGTGCTTTGTACACCTCTAGAAATAAAGGTGAATACAGCCAAACCTAATGACTATTGATTTGAGTGTCATTGTTGCGCCTTTTTAGATTATGAATTATTATTCGTTAACGATATTGCGAATTTCAATGACAGTTTTAGAGCATAAGTCTTTTCTATAACAATTGAAGAATTTAGCAACCTTTATGCACAGTGAATTTTTATTGATTTTTCATAGGGATCATGAATTATATGTTTATTAATGACTTCGAATAAGCCTTGATTGCTGTTGATATCTGTTGCTGATTTTATTTCATCAGTTTTGTTTGGGGATGTTTAATCTGCATTCTATCACATAAAAATGTGTGTCCAATAAGGGGCTCATTTTCTTTAAGTAAACACGAGCGTGCCAGTGATCTGTCCTCTTTCTTTTCCTCTTACCTCCACCCTTCTGCTATTTCTTCCTTTTCCCATCGTTGTGGTTCCCTCACATGAGGTTGAGGGCTCCTGTTGCTATTAGCTCCTCTTGGGGACTAAATCACCCACGTGTTTGCCGTGCGTGGAGACCCGTATCTCTGGAAAGAAGGGTCCTGGTTATTGAGGCCCCCTGAGACTTCACATTACTTTGGCCTCTGCTTCAGGTAAACGGGAGGTGTGTTGTGGTCCTCAGCACATCAATCGACTTTAAGGACCAAGCGATCGGTGCATCTACTGGATGACTCATTAAGGGTGGAGGCCATCTCAGGGATGTACTGTCCCCTCAGGGGGTTTACTTTCTTTAGGTAAACACGGGAGTCACAATCCCGAGGTACCCTAGTGAAGTATCCTCTTCTTTCTATTCTTCTCTCCTCTACTTCTGCCTTTTCTTCCTCTTCTCCCTCAGTGTGGTTGCCTCGCAAGAGGTTGGGGCTCCCCTTGAGTAGAGCTTTCGCCGCTCTGTTGCTATTAGCTACTCGTGAGTACTAAATCACCCACGTGTTTGTCGCGCGAGGAGACCCGTGCCCTGGAAAGGAGGGTTTTGTTAATTGAGGGCCCCAGAGACCAGCACATTACTTTGGCCTCTGCTTCAGATAAACGGGAGGTGTGTTGTGGTCCTCAGCACATCAATCCGCTTTATGGATCAAGCGATCGGTACATCTACTGGGTGACTCGTTAAGGGTGGAGGCCACTTCAGGGATGTACTATGAGCGTATAGAACCTGGCTAGCACTGGTGCAGCTGGTCTGCATCCCCTTGTTGGACTCGGTGGTGGGTAGTGCAACCAGGTCCCGAAATTTTATTTTATTTCATATGGAGATTAAAAATTCATCTCTCCCACGGGAGCAGCATCTTGATATAAGTACATGCAAGTTTTTTTTAATGAGAAAGGAGGGTAATTTTGAGAAAGTATCTCCTTTTCTCATTCATAAAGGAATATCAGGTACTGTCGGGGAAGTAAAAAGCTTAAAAAAAATTGTGCTCTGGTGACTTGCTAATTGAAGTAGTGTCAGCTACTGAAGCAACTACTTTAAGTAAATTAAAAAGTCCGACATATATTGAGGTACATGTCGTACCTCATGAAAATTTGAACTTTTCCCGTGGAGTAATCACCGCAGGAGATTTATTAAATACGCCAACAGAAGAGATTCTAGAAAATCTCCAGAATCAAAAGGTCTGTGCCGTTAACCGCATAACGATCAGAAGAGATGGAAAGTCTTTTGACACTAAACACCTCATTCTGACGTTTGCGACGTCAGACCTTCCGCAGCATGTAAAAGCTGCATATATGCATCTGTCTGTTAGGTCTTACATTCTAAATCCCCTGCGTTGCTTCCAGTGCCAACGATATGGCCATTCTAAAAACTCATGTCGAGGCAAACTAACTTGCGCCCGTTGCGCAGTAGTAGGACACGACAGTTAAAACTGCTCTTCCACAAAGGAGGTGTGTGTCAACTGTAAAGGCAACCATACCTCCTTCTCTCGAACTTGCCCTATGCGGTTACTGGAAAAGGAGATTACAGCCATAAAAATTAAGGAAGTGTTCATACCCTGAGGCTCGACGAATTGTCACCTCACGAACGCCACAGACTGGAGTAAGCTACGTAATTGTTGCCAAAAAAGTCACCAAAACGAGCAGCACCGAAACTTTATCGCTTCCCCTGATTCGATTACCCCAAACATCTGAAAAGCCAAAGATCATAAAATCCTCCTCATATAAGAAAGCACCTGCCAAATCCAAAGCTGAAAGGGCTCTAAAATTAAAAAAATCGAGGGAGGCCCTTCAAAAGCCTACCCTTTCCACCCGAAATTATTTTTGGCCCCTCGAGCCAGACAGATGTGATGTCACTCCGTCCCTCAGACGATAATTTATCGGGTGAGGAGACAATAGAAATGTCACCATCTGTCTCAGAGAAGGAGCTTCAACTTAAATAATAACTTCCTTTGTTTCTTGGAACTGTCATGGTTTGCGTTTTCATCAAGATGACATCAAGTCTATTATTTCAGCTTACATGTATTGCCCTTCAGGAGACATTCCTGAGGTCCAGCAATAGTTTCACCATGCGTGGGTTTAAAAGCTTTAGAAAAGATTGTGGTGATGATGGCGCAGTGTCTGGAGGTGTATGTATTTTAACATCTAATACTTTCCCCAGCACTGTCCATCCATTGAATACTACTCTACAGGCTGTTGCGGTAAGAATTCATGCTTATTAACAGTCTAGTTAA
>CM075856.1:12214342-12235788 GCA_037975125.1 Latrodectus hesperus | reverse complement strand
ATGGATAAATATTTGAGCGGGCGTAAGCGAGAATTAGATGATAGAATTAATTTTCTGCAAACCAATATAACTCAAAGCAACAGCACTCGCATTGTTTGCTTCTTAAATGATTTTATTAACGAGGCAATCGTAGAATAGAAAAATTTCGTCGGAATATGCATCGATTGTGCTCGTTCTATGTCCGGAAGATTTCAAAGTATTAAAGCACTTGTGAAGCAAATTTCGCCACAGTGCGTCTGAACACATTACCTGATCCTAAAAGAAGCTTTGGCTTCCAAAGAAATGAGTCCTGGTTTGAATATTGTGTTAACTACGGTTGTAATCTTAGTAAATTATATAAAAATGAGACCCCTGAAATCAAATTCAAAAAACCTTCATAGACTTCACAACAAGCGTCGAAACCAAAAGACAATTGAGTAATAAATCACTCTTTGAATTTTGGCAGGAATGGATGATGAGTTTTCTGCACTAAAAACATGAGCATTTCGCATTCTACTACCATTTTCAACACATTACCATTGTGAAACTGGATTTTCTGTGGTGGCTTCTTTGAAGACAAAATATAGATCTCAGCTAAATATAGAAAAAGAACTAAAAGTGCCTATTTCTATTATTAAACCCTCCTTCGAAAAACTTTGCTCTGAAAAACAGGCCCAAGGAAGTCACTAATAATTATTAAAATTGTAATTTAGTAAGTTGTTTTAATTTAATTAGTTAATTATTAAATATGTCGAAATGTATTTTGTTTTGTATGTGTTCTTTCCTTTCAGTCACTTAATCAATTTTTTTAAATAACATTTTCTCTTGGATTTGCTCGTGCCCCCTATTAGTGTGCTATCGCGCCCCCTAGGGGGGTGCGCCCCACAGTTTGAGAATCACTGATATACATAAACATTTTGCATAATTACATTAAAAATTAAGTGTTAGTAATAATTTCTTTAAATTAATTTTATTCGATAGAATTTTTACAAAAAAAAGAGAAAAAATGTTTTGCTTAAAATTAGACCTTTATCTTTAATTATACTTTGAGAAAAGTTTTGATCAAAGCTTATATTATTATTAGTAATGCATGAAATTCTCACGGAGAATGAACTGAATACATATATTATTCAAAATATAAATTATTGCAAAAGAAATGCTGACTTTTATTAATAATGGAATATTTTGCTTCACATTTTATATAAAAATTGATTTGAATAATGTTTTTTGCCATAGTTTACATCATTTAAAATCAATCATAAAGTAATAATCAACAGAATTCCTCTAAACTATAATTTAGATATGATTTGTATATGAGAAATAAATAATTAATAGTATACCTCAAGGTAAATTTAAAAAAATATACAATATAATATATATTAAGAAACAATTATTTTAGTATAAATTTCTAATTTAATTATCTAATTTCAATTTAATATTGTACAATGCATTGCTTTCTTTTTCTTAAATAAATAATCTTCCCTATTTATCATGTTTCAACAAACTGTATGACACGTTTTTTGCAGAAAGAAACAGAATATATTTTTTTCAAAAATAAATATAAATAATACATTAAAAAAACTTTTTTTTCATGATAGATATTTTTTACGCTTTTCAAATAATTAATTTATTCAAACAACTAAACATACGTTGTCATGATGTCTTTCATTTTTTTAATATTGGAATTTATTGAAAATGCAAGCAAAATATTTAATGACACTTTAAATTATTTTCATGAAATGATCTAAAACTTTATAACTGAAAAACTTGTAAAATTTGAGCGCCAAACACAAATGATGAATTAAATACTAAACACGCTCACAAATCATTCAATTATTTAAAACGTACTTCCTTTTTAAAAATATATAGCCTTCATTGTCCACATAAATCTAGTTTTCTTTTTTTTGTGGATACAATCAAAAAACTATTTACTAAGTTCAATAAACGATAATGGGAAGCAAAATAGAGAAACAAATATATTACTTACATAGAGCATATTCATAGAAGAGGGATTTTGGGATTTTTTAATTCAACTCCTTAATAAAAATAAATGAATTTAGAATGTGTCTTAACAGGATTATGCTAAAAATCTAAATTTATACGTTAAATGCATTTGAAATCAAATCAGCTCATAATAATCTCTTCTTACATTAAATATCGAAGTGTATGAAAGAATCATAGACCAATAATTGAAAAAAGAAACTACTGGTTCATTTTAACAAAACCTTGCCATAAAACGTAACAGTCTTAAAAATAAATATTTCGGAATGAAATTCTAAATCATTGTAAGTGATTTCAAGTAAATGACATATTAGATTATATTCCATATTTGGTACCAATAAATGAACGCATTAATTCAAATAGTCTTATTAAATTATTAAAATTTTGAGGAAATTAAATGAAACATAGAATAGATATAATTTTTAATCTACTAAATTTCGCATATAAGCTTAACACCTTTCTTCTACCTTTCTTAATACCTTTCTTCTACCTTCCAAAATAAAAGCTCTTTGACACATTGTTTCTTTGTTGGTAAAAGCAAAATATTGAAACCTTTCAAACACTTAGCTGGAAACAAAAATAAGAGATGGTTGTCAAACATTTTTTTTTCCTTTTCACAGATTTATAGTTCTTCTTCTGCATGATATGGTAGTGTAAGAGTTTCACATACAAGGAATTCATAAGAGTTCTTTTATATATTTCATAGTATAAACGCAATTTTGAATAAGTTTTTCTAGGTTCCCAAAATAAAACCAATAGCACATAATTATATGAAAGAAACTTACGTTAATAAAAAAGACTGATAATAATATATGCAATCGAATTTTTGCAATTATGATTATTATCTTATAATGTATAAAAAATTATTGAAGAGATCAGTTTATATGCATGAAGAAATATGTTTATATTTGATAATTCTAAAAAAGGCTTCAGGTAAATGAAGTAATTTGACTAAGACCTCGTTTAAAGTTATTTTTCGTACCTCTTTCTTGATGTAAATCAATCATAGGATTTTAGGATTTAGAATTTCCCTTCTATTGCTGGAAATGTTCATTTATCTGATATCTCCGGCGATCATTCATTAGAGTGAAAATATCTATTTCAAGGATAAAATCTGATGAAATCAGAGACATTTAAAATACTAAGTAATAATTGCATATTCTTGAAAGTGAACACTTTAATATATTCGTATTTTAAGGGATGGGAAGAACATTTTAGTTTTAGTTTTTACATATTACATTCAAAATATTCTCTTCCAGCAATGGCTTTAAAAATTCACAGAAAGAGTTTGATGTAAATGCTGTAAAAATTAAGCAATAATGAAATTATTGCTCCTGTGTAATATATTATACAGGGCAAAGGTGTTGTATAAGACTAAAAACTAAAAGAAATTGACTTTCTGTTTTTTCCTTTACTTTAATTCCTTACTACTATTGTTGTTCTTAAAATTGAAAATTTAGAATGTATTTGAAAGTGTGGTATAATTATTTTACAAAATAAGTTTTAAAACAATTCAGGCAAGTAGACTCTTAGAATTTTATTAGTCATTTTACAGGATCGTTCACAGCAAAGTAAAATAATTTTAAAAAAATGTAAAACACATTATAAAAATTGTTTTTCTTACGATTTTATGCTTGCTGTATCAATAAATTATGAAGTTCAAATAAGTATCTTAACAAAAAATTATTAATAAATGCTAAAAAATGATCTGAAGCTCTCTTTCTTTCAATATGTTAGCTATATTTAATGAGAGGCATATTTTAAGACGCGTGCAACGAAATGAAAAGAAATGATGAAACAAACATTAAATGTTTCTGGAAAACAAGGATCAAGTTAATTAAGCAATGCATTTTCCGCTGCATTTGATGGTAAATTGGTTGCTTAAAAATATTAAAGTAATCAAAATTGTTAATATACATAAAAAATTTATTAATAAGAAGTTTATTGATAACAATCATTAAGCAAATTGCTTACTATAAATATATAACATAAAATTATCATTTTTGAAATCAAATCATTGATTAAATTAAATTTATCACTTTTAAATATTAGTAAAACTGTAGTAGATTATTTAATCTATATATTTCAAGTAAAAATATTTAAGATATGGCACAGTTTTTCATTATATTTAATAAAACATATATTTAGGGCAGAATATAATCAGAATAATTTTAACACTTTCTAATTACACACTTTTAAATATAATTATTTTGATATTCGTTATGATAACAATACCAAGACAAGAATTGTTTTACTAATGATTTTAAATTTATTGCATTTAATATCCGTAGTTATAATACTTATATTTATTCAAATTGAATGAGATTACGATGTAAAAAAGTTAGAAAAAAAGCATTATTAACAAACTTTTCAAAACTAAAATATTTTCAAAAGTATTTTTTAATACAAATCAAACTTTTTAAACGTTGTTTTCTAAATAATAGAAAAAGATAGCTAAGCAATCAATAAAGCAAAAGCAAGAATAAATATAAACGTTTTTAAATTAGAAGTTTCAAGAATTTACATATGCAACACTAAAATATTAAAATATTTGGCCTTAAAATTTAACATCTTTTAATTGTACGTA
This sequence comes from Latrodectus hesperus, assembly GCA_037975125.1. Taxonomy (NCBI): domain Eukaryota; kingdom Metazoa; phylum Arthropoda; class Arachnida; order Araneae; family Theridiidae; genus Latrodectus; species Latrodectus hesperus. The sequence continues at coordinate 12,231,221 of CM075856.1, read as the reverse complement.
TGCGAGTGTTTACAAGAAGCCACTCTATTCCTCAGAGAAGGCAATCTTTTGCGATCTTAATTTAAAATAAGATAATTAATTTTAATATTGTGCTTTAATTAAAAATGAAACACATGTTATGTTAGAAACATTTTACATTTAAAAAACTATGAATGACACACCCAAATTACTATTATTAAAAATCTTCTACAAATTAATTAAGTGTGGGGTTAAAAAACTTCACGTCAAGATGGATTATCATTAAATCAATTAACTACTGAGCCATGAAGCTGACATTAAATAATGTAGAAAAAAGTTAAAATATGACGGTAAGTAACAATTCATAAACTTTGAATTTTAATTCATCAATTAAGAGACGCTTATTCATGTAAAATCAAAAGAAGTTTCTAAAATATGCTCAAAGAAAAATTTTTTTCTTCAAGGATTTTAATTTAATCTAAAATTTTTATATTTTTTCTGGAAAGAAGCTTTAAGATCCTTTTTCTGCAATCTCTATTATTATATTTATTTTTAAATGTAATTTAGTGAGTGTTTATGTGTCACGTATTCGTCAGGTTTTAATCAGATTATGATAATTAAGTACATAAAGGAAACATTTTTCTTAATTTATTTGCAGAAATATAAATTCTTAAATTTGTATAAATAATAATTAACAAATATTTTTTAACGTGAAATTGTTGTTTAGAGTTTATAAATAAGGACATTATATTGGATCTATGATATTTTAAAAAAGCATTCTTTACCACTTGTTTCATATTTGCACTAAATATATTTAAAAAAATTCAATAATCCAAAGCATTGAGTGTAAATATTAATTATTTGAAGAATATGATAATTAATTGTATTATAAATGTAACAGTATAATATTAATGAAACATTTTTCATATTAGAATTGTTGTAGTTAGGTTTGTTGCAATCATATAAAAATTTTATTCCTTTTTTTTGAATAAATTTTATATTACTAGTATATATGAAATTAATGTTTAAAAATTAAAGGTAAGAAATACAATTCATATCATTAAAGTTGGAAATATGATGAAAATTTAGATAATATTAGACAAATAAGAACCAATTAATAAAATGTTAATACATTCAGATAATTGGAGAAAAATTTACTGATTTATTGTAAGGGAATGTAATTTTCTAAAAATTCAAAGTAAAATAATTAGAAAAATATTTTATATTTTTGTATTGTAATAAATTGTGGCCACATTAAGAAAATACATTGTTTATATAATACTACAGCTCAAACTCACGTATTTTTTTCTCATTTTCGTTACATTTCAAATTAGATCCTATATCGTATGTCGAATACATTTGCATTGACAATTTGTGAAATTAGTCACTGTAAATTTTGAAAAGAAAAGCTGATAAAGAATGCAAATTGTTGCTGTTTACTGAAACACCATCACTTTACTCTGGTTGGGAACGAGTTACTTTTATATTGCACTTAATTGCAAATAAGATTTTTACTATCCAAGCAAACTATAATAGTTTGAAAATATTTTGTCTTTATATCTCCTTAAGAACAATTTTTATTTTAGTGTTGTTGCTTATGAAACTTGGACAAGCCAAGCTCGCTATGCCTTGGCTATTTGATTTTAGTAAAATCTACAGTAAAATTATGAATGATATTGATATTGCATACAATTATTTTTTATATAAAGAAATGGTTAAAATATGCACTAACAATGGTAGTGAAAGAAAACTTAAATTATTAATAATCCTTAAAAATATTATACAAGATAAAACAGTTTTTATGCTTAATCATCAAGAGAATCGTCGTAACAGATAATTAAACTTTCATTAATTTTTCATTATTCGTTAGAATTAATTATTACATGGGGTTATTGCAAGTAATGAACTAAATTGATATTAGTTAATAATGTGAAAATGTTTATACATAAATAATATTATGTAAGTCATACTATTTTTACTGTTCACATCTATACCTTATTTCATACATAATTTATTAAATAAAGCATAATGCTTAAGATTGTTCATTGACATATTTTACTATTTGTTTCAAATTCTTAAAGCTTCTTAATGATATTTTAAGCAATTATTCAATATGAAACGTGCAAGTCTTAGGTTAATTGAATAAATTAGCAATGACATTCAAAAACTATGCACCATATTATCCTCTACATCTAAATTATTTGATAATTTTACCTGCAATAAATTATATTATTGTTTTTGCTGCACTAAAAGTAATAAACATGTTTTCTCATTGTTTTTATACTTCCATTCTATTGTTTTGTATCATCACTACTGCGGCCGGAAGTCATTTTCCATCAAACATTCTTATCGGCTTATGCCCTAAAGAGCGGGGTCCGACTTATCTTAATTTGGGCCAGGGAAAAAACTGCTTTGTGGAGACCTCAGCTTCACAACAACAGACTTTCTGTTCAATATGACAAAAGATTTGATTCAAATAACAATGTAAAATAAACTTTCTATTCTATTTTCTAGCTTCTCTGATGTGGTGGCCAGGGGCAATTGCCCCATATGCCCCTGTGTTTGTCAGGTTTTGCTGAAGGGATGTATTTTGCCTTTTTAAAAAGTTTATAACACAGCACTCATACACCTTGTGATTTTCCTGTACCCTTCAAACAGAAAAGATTTGGTTTATTTACACAAATTATTATTTACTTACAATTATATATAAAAATGCAGTGAAAAATCATTTTTGGTATTTATTGAAATTTTTATCGTGAAATCGACTCATTTTTTTTGACATTACTTTTACCTATATAATTTTTTTACAATTGCTTATTTTTTAAACTTGACACAATTTTTGGAGAATGAATGCCTCTGTATATATATGTATGGAATATAAGTGCTTAAACTTGCAGTGGTTTCATTAAATTTAATACCTAATTGCAATACAAAATAATTTATAACAGTAGAGCGATTATACAAGTGAAATTATTTAAAGAATAAATAGTAGCATATAATTATATTTAAATGCACTTTTTTAACATATTTGTCTTTAAGTCGTTATTTAATATTTTGTCTTAAGTTTTTTCTTAAGCTGATTCCAAATACCATAAAATAACTGTCCAAAATCACAATTTGTGATACTAATTGCCTTGCAATTTGCTGCTAAATTTAATTTAGTGATATTGTGCGATTCTGAATATTTTTAGCCCATTTTCTTCAAGAACAGTCCCTAATCTGATGCAACTTTTCTTTTAGAAATCATAGTATTTCTATAATATGTACATAATATTATAAAGAGACAGTGGGATAGATATTATTTCAAATTAATGAGATTTTAATAATTTATATTCTTAAAATAAAAAGACACAAATTTATATCAGAATTTATAATTTCACTTCTGCAGTAACAAAAATAGTATGAAAATAAATTATTATATTGAGTTCTGTTATATAAATATAATTTAATATTACCATTTAATTCAATATATATGTGAAATTGTACATAGATACACACAAATTAAAAGTACTATTAAACTAGAATATACAATATACATTATATGTAAACATTCTTTTAAGATACTAAGACAGGATATATCTGTAAAGTAAGTCAAAATATATTCACGTTTTAAATAGTTTAAACTTATGATCTTAAATTATAGTTATAAAATTAGCCTATATTTAAGTTTATAATAAAACTATTTAAACTAGCTCATTTTACATCGTTTTAAACCTGAAATAAGTTTAATAGTAATAAACTATATGTTCTGCTGGAGAAGCAATTGACTGCAAATTCCCATTTCACGCAGTTTTATTCACGTGACTGCTATAGGTCTACTTCTTTGGATCTAAAAATGCAACTGATCTAAAGTGCACAAAAGCGTTTTTTCTTTCTTTTCACATGATCAAACCTTTGTGAGAAACTTTTTATTTAGAATAATATTTATCAGAAAAATGTTTTTAAGATAAGACTTGATAAATAAATCAATAATAAAATGGAATACTTAAAATACTAATTTCTTTTTGCTGATGTACGCGTAACGCTGAGTTTATGTAATCATGCAATCAGCTATTCTAAGTTAAAGTAACATATGATTTTTGAAGTTAATACACTGGACAGTTTTCAGTGTACCTTTGCGTATAACCAAACAAATACTTTACCAGAAAGCATGGTGTTTAATTGATTAATGTATATTAGTTTATGTTCATACAAAATTAATATTTTTATTCCAGTACTAAGAAATATATTATTATTTTTTCAATGATTTATTTTTGTGATATAAGATAATTTAACAGATTTCTTTCAATTTAAAATTATATCAATAATTTATTTTAGAAGTTAGTTATTTTTTTAATTCTGTAAGTAATATATTCAAGATTAACTAAAAGCATTAAAAATTTTAATAGTCAAGTATTAAACCCCTAAAGTAGCTTTATAGATTTATCAAATAAAATATTTTATTTTTAGGTATAAATCGGTATCGCCGTACTCCTTAGTTTGAATTAATGCTGTGTTATTTTTGAATTTTATTTTAGCAAAAACGTAAATGACATAAAAATAATATTCTACTACTTTTTTTAATTTTAAATATCGGGTGGAAGAAGGCTATATATAGTATCTGAAATTTTAAAGAAAGTCATTATCTAAATATGAATGCATAAGTTCGTCAAATTTCCATTTTTAATGACAAATGAGGAAATGAAACAAGCAGTAAACGATACGTTTAAAAACAAAGTGTCCAAAAATATCAAAATACACAATTAAAATAATGAATACAGAAAAATGATAAATATATTTAGATTTTATTTCTTAAAACAATAAAAATATTATGAGAAAATACTTAGGGCAAATTATTTTACTGCATATAAATGACAATTTTTTTTGTAAATGAAAAAAAAATTATAATTCCCTATATTAATCTAAAACAGTTTTGACCATTTCATGCGTTTTCAAATTTTGTCTAGATAGTATAATATTCTCGAAAATACTTCTGTGCAATATCCGTATCTCAAAACAATGTAAAGTAATTTGCTTAAGAACAAATATATTGCTGATATTTATAACAAAATGATATACCGATTGTCCAGTCCCATTATTTCAGTTTCATTCATGTTCTCTAGTAACTGGCCTGCGTAAAGTCTTGAAATTATCAGAGATTAATATAAATCACCATTAAATGTAGTAGAAGATAGAATATAAAGGATGAGTATCTAATCTTTCGTTAGTATTTCAGTAGTTTGAATACCAAATTTCATTTTAAATGATATGATGGTCCGTGCTTTCTCACTCTGCATTTTTCACACTATATCCTCGAAATACCTAATCCAGTAACTTTATCCATCCCAAATAATAAAAGACAGTTTCAGGTGTTTGTTTATTTTCCACAAAATGCACATAATATTTTTCTCTAAGCAGCTCACGGAATAATCAATTAACAAACTGTAATTATAATCATCAACACTAACCATTATCAATATCCTTCATCCCATCATCTTTAATTTGTTAGGTAATATGAGGACATCGTGATAAAAGACGTGGATATTTGTGTATCAAAATCAAAATAAGGAAACTCCTTTCAAAATTCTAGAAGTTATAATACATCAAAAAGAAATACAATTAAATACTTACGAATTATTTAGTCATTAATAAGATTCCTCTAGATGTCCTATTTGATGAAATATAATCACTATCTTAGAATGTAGGGGATATATTTTTTATCGAGGTTTATGATTCCTCATATCTTTTCACGATTTGTAATGCCACAATTCTCTAATTGACTAAATATTATTTTTTGGTTTTATGATGCTCAACAATATTAACAAAATGATACAATTTCTTTTTAGGAAAATGCGTCATTATGAAATATTCTTAAAGAGTTAGCAAAATAAATGGTAGCTTCAATTAATAATAAATTATTCACAGAAAAATTAAATTAGTTCAATTTAATATTTTTTTATTTTAGTTCACAGAGCATTTTGGTAAGTCAAACATGTTGAACGTATTCAGATTCACAGCAACATTTCTAAAATGCATTTTCATTCATAAAATTCATTATTGGTGTCCAATCAAAGTCAGATGTTACTAAAAACAGTTCTCCAAACTATTGAATTATCTTTTTGTTGCTCCATTCAGTGCAGTTAATATTGCTGAAATCATTATTAACGAACATTAAACTATTTATATTTGAAACCCTTAACTTTTTATCAATTCAAAATAAAAAATTAAAATTTTTTGACACATCGTATTGGTGGACAATCAATTAAACAAATTTTTCTAAACCTATGAAAATTAATTTGGGTTTCCAAATAATTTGAGTTTCCAGTCAGTCAGTGTTTGAGTTTTCCATGCTAAAATAAAGGGGAAAATTTTTATCACCGGAAAATAAGTAGAATTTCATTCTAAAATTTTCATTTTTCTTAAAATTATTTTTCATTTTTCTTCTCTTTTAAGATCACTTTGTGATAAATTGTTTTAAAAGCTCACTTTCTTAGAAATCTGCAAAAACTTTTTCGTTAAATTCCGTAATTATCATATTTTCAGTAGATTATCAATGAGATTAATATCTTAAAAACTTCCATAACAAGAAAATATTTAATAATGATTCTACTTAAGGCCTTCACGACAGAGATGAACTATATTTTTGAAAGAAAAGTGCTAATGATCTGAAAAATAAACTTAATGAATTTTGAAGCTCAGGGAAGATGTGAAAAATTATAATGATGAACAAATATTGAGTTGAAGCCAAATGGGCCAGAAACTTTATTATAAGGCAAACGCCAGCTATCTCAAGAAAACGATCATTTAAAATAATTAATTGGGACATTATAGCAAATTCTTCTTTTTTTCTGAAACTCAATATATTTTGATACAGTTCGCAAATTCTTTTTCGTGATGTTTTGTATATTTCTTTGCAAAGTAGTAGCTATTGATAGTGTCAAATTAAACGAGTACTTTTACACCTCTTCAATTTGAACATCCTATTTGTGTTCTATTTATTATATTTTAAAATCAAAGCAGTAAATGTTAATATGTATCCTTCATAAAACACGATATTATATTTAGATATTCTATACATAAAATTGAAGGAATTTTGCTCTTAATAGTATAAACCCATTGTTTTTTTTGTCAAAGTTTTGATAACAATACTTTGCTGAGACTGAAGACAATTCTGAATCTGACTTATGCAAAGTGTTCATTTTATAATCAACATTTATCATCTATTTATGTATGTCGAAGAATAAGAATGATTGCTAAATTACATAAAACAGATATGAAAAAAGATATGATTTTTGATTAATATTTTGAATTGATGATATCATTTCCAAGATATTGTAATTTATATTGAAATGACGATCATTCATTTTAAAAGTATTTATGCAGATGCTGAATAAATCTCATTTCCTGTATATTTCGTGTTTTATATCGTATTTACAGACTTACTCTGTATAACACTCATATCAATTTTTCGGTATTTGGTTAAATTTTCGTTTATTTTTTATTCTTTTCTTAAGTAGCATAGATGGTTGACTTTTTGTTAAATATTGACCCTTTAATTGAATTTCTCCTTAACTTCTAATTACCACGACAAGACGATACGGGACTCACCGACTCATTGCATTTGCCATCGCAAGAAAGGCTTATCGTGGAAGAAAATTATGCAGAAGTTTAGAAAAATACTCCTATGAATAAATTAGTTTACTATGCTTGATTTAAAGCATATAATTTACAGGTATTCTAATTTTAATTATTAATTATTATTTAATTTAAATATATTAATATTTTAATGTAATTGAATTTAACGTTTTGATTTGGTGAATTCATTTATTTTATTGTAATAAATCAAGTTATTTACGTTTAATCAATAAAAATACAGAAAAATGAAACTTTGAAATTGGAAAGGAAAATAAATCGTCTGTATTTCAGAAAGTTTTAAAATAAATATATATTTTGTTTTCCTGCATAATTAGAATACATTGATGACGCGTATGTAATTCTTAAGTTATGCATACAGTAACACATCAAGCTTTTCATGACAGTATTTTTGTTTACGTTTGTTAGCTAAATTAAAATCTTTAATTGATTGTTAGTAGATTTATACATTATATTGCTAATTAAACATCCAAATAAATTTTAAGCTCCATTTAACATTCAACTATGATGCTTTTTAGCAATATGATGTATATTCAGTCAAAAAATTACCAATATTATGTTTTTTATTTTACAATTTGAATACGTCAGATTTGCGATAAATCATAATTAAAGACTTGATTTCAAATATTGAGCATGGAAGTGTAAAATTTTATTTGTTTATTCACATTAAAGTTTTTATTTTATAATTTTAGGCTTAATTGAAGAAAAAAATCAATAAACAAAATTCTATTGAATAACATTTGAATAGAAAATCTAGTTATATTTCTAGTTATCTAGTTATACAACCATTAAATATATAATCGCCTTGAAAATTTATATGGAATTGTTCAGTTTATTTATGATTTTAAAAAATAAATTAGAAGCAAGAACTTAAAAGGTATTTTCAAAATTAAATACGTATTTCAAAAAGGAAAATCAACTTTCTAAATCTTATTGTAATATAATGTCTGATACAAAATATGTTATTTTTATATAACGAAAAATTTAAGCATTGAATATCTTATGTTCTGATTTACAAATTTCTTCAGTGTTTGATATTTTTATAAGCTACAGTAAAAATGAAATCATTCGGAAATTACAGAACATATATAATTTTATTATCTTTACTAAACTTCTTAATACTTTTTCATACATGTTCAATATATATAATTCCGAATCCTAAAATATATTCGCCTATACATAAGAAAACATTAGTGTACTATTTTGCTAATGAGAGATATCAATTTGCACTTATTTCGTTCTCATGTTTGCTTCAATGTATTGACCATAGAATGTTTAAATATCTTGAAAACACAAATAAAAATGTTACTAGTAATAGTACTATTTGCCTATTAATATTTTAATTTGTTAATTACGGTCATTTTGCTTTAACAAAAAACATAAGGAACGTTAAATGTTATTATTTATCATTTGAATTTGTTATTCATTTAAAATTATTCACAATCACGAAAGTCATGTTTTATTCTTGTGTTTATTTTTAATACTGGAAATATGTTATTGAATATTTACAATTTCTTAAAATAAATATAACACTTTTTAAAAGTGGTACAAAAATTTCATTAAAAGTCTTTTAATCTTAATTTATAAAGAAAATTATTCCTTCTTTGAATTTAAATGTATTAGCTATTTTTTCTTAAATATTTGTCGTAAATGAGAGATTAAAAGTACAACTTAGTTACTGACCAATGTATTCAAAATACTAGTAATTTATGACTTATGATGAATCTTAAATTATAATGAAAATTATTTCTTTGTATTTAAATGTATTAGCTATTTTTTCTTAAATATTTGTCGCAAATGAAAGATTAAAATTACAACTTAGTTACTAAACAATATTTTTAAAATACAAGTTCTTTATGAGACAAAGTCGTTCCTCACATTTTTATTCAAATTTAAACCTTTTCTTCACAATCTTAAAATAAAGCGTGAAGTTTATTGATATTTTCATCTCCTAAATTATTTACTCAACAAATTTGAAAGCTATCGCCTCTCTAACCTCCATAATAATCTTGTAAATTAAAATGCTACGCTTCAACTTAAAACTTTTTTAAACTAACATAATTTCAACAAATCTAATATTGATTTTATCTAATAATGATTGTCCATGACAAAAATCAACTGTTTTTCAACAAAAAGTGTTAATGATCAGTAGCATTTTTCGAATTAATTTCGAAAGCAAAGATGAAATATCTCAATTACGTACAAGATATTTAATTTAACTAAATTATTGGAAGAATTTCATCACAAATTAACTTAATGACAAAATTTGAGAAATTTAAGGAGAGGTTAACTTAATGACAAAATTTGAGTAATTAAGCTATGAATGAAAACAGAAAAATGATTACTGGGAAATTCCTCATTGTTCATCTTATATTGTTATCCAGACATTTGTATAAGCCATGGAACAATGTTTTCAATCTCTTATAATTTTCTCTTAAAAGTATTTGTGATTATAATCATTTAAAAAGTCAAATATTTTTTTATAAAAAAATACAAGTAAGCGAGAAGAACAACTTTTTAGTTCCTGAGTGAGTATTCAAATATGTTAAAATGTTAGTTATAAATAGATTTTTAAAAACCATTATAGTATTTATATGAATATTTAATAAGTAAATATTAAAAGCGTGATACTGTTATTCTTTACATATTTTAATACAATATGACTAACAATTCTTAAACAAGATTTAGTTTTGTAGCCTACTGATATAAATCAATGTATATATCCCTTAAAAATTCTGCTATTTTTTTATGTCAGAATAATTTTAAGTGGAAAATATCTCAAACCTAAATTTCGATTCCGTCAAACTTTAAATATAAATACCACTATAAATATTTTAAACCACAAAAACGTTCATAATATTAGAAAACAATGAAGTTCGAATATTTGAATTTATTAAATTGTTTAAATTTAAAATGACGTTACGAGTTTAAACTTTTTAAAAGAATATACATTATCAGGAAACAATTATTACCAAGAAACATTTTTTTAATCGTTTTGAATATTTTAAAACTTGTTGTCACGTAGTGTAATTAATAATCACTTGGTGTTTTAGGATGCATATTAAATAATTATGAACATTATTTTTTAATATTTCTATCATTCTTTAAATGGCTACATTATTAAAATTATTCAACAAGGCAATTTTTGCTTACATTTTAATGTGGTTAGAATACATATATATAAGCACAACATATTTATAAGTAAATTTTCTTTGTAACAACTATCAATTAGATTTAATTATAACGGCTTAAAAATCCATTCATCATTTTTAATTTAAATTAATGTTGCTTATTATATTTGTTCCAATGTATAAATCTTACATTATGGAACAAAAGCAACCAATTTTAAAATGCCCTTTTAAGTAAGTATTATACTTTGCTTAGCAGCTTGAAACCATAAATTCAGTGAAAATAATTTAATTCAATCTGAACTTTCTAAATGAGTTAATATAAAGCACATTCTATTGATTAACATTTCTAAAATCTTGCTTTGAAGCAATTCATTTTAGTCAACTTTACATTGCATTACAAACTCTTTATCAAATGAAAATATTATTTAATATTTTACTTATTCTAAGATCAGCAGGGTATTGGAAAAAATGTACTTATATTTTAAAAACTACCATCTTTCATTGCGACCAAATTTATAAGTATCTCTTTCTTGAAATAGCATATATATATATATATATATATATATATATATATATATATATATATATATATATATATATATATATATATATATATATATATATATATATATATATATATATATATATATATATATAACTCTACTTCTTATATCTACTTGTAAATGATAAAACTTCTGACCTGTTTCTAGCATCCAACTACAATACTGGGATATATTTTGAACTTTATCGTGGATACGGATATTAATTATATTAGTAAGTATTAATTTATCACAAAAGGGCAAAAAAACTGTGATTAAACAATGAGATAAGCTATATTGACAATACATCAATCTATGTTGTTAAGCTTTGTTGCATTTCCCAAGTTACAAATTAGCTATATTTTAAAACTTTACATTAAGCTTTAAGTTTCATGAAAGTGTAATTATTCAAACTTTATTCTTAATGAAGTTCATTTTTTGAACAATAATTTCATTTAATTTCTGCTGCTTCTGTTAGGTCTGAGGAATGCTTTTAATGTAATAAATAGATCAATATTAGTATCAAATAAATAACTTTTTTTTATCATTGATTTAAAAAAAATAGTAAAACAATTTAATTATGCATCGCTATGAGGACCTCGTTGATCATAAAATATTATAAATACTATACCATATTCATAAATATTATTTTCATGTAATACAATGATGAAAATATTCTTCAAATTATTTGTAATATGTATCTAATTATTTTAAAATCTAATTACTTTATATAAATAAAAAAAGAGACTAAAGTTTTATTGGAAATAATTCTCTAAATTAATAAGGATCAATGAATGCGCTTCAAATACTTGTTTCATACTCTCGAAACGATAGCCTTGTCATTTAATCCCACTTTTTGGCTCAAATGACAGAATTGATGGCATCCTGCACAAGGGAGAATTCATAGATATGTCATTTTAATCCTAAAAGTTTCTCACATAAACAGATAATTAGCAGAACATTCTAAAATTTGGTCCCTTATACCCAGGGTTACAATTTTAAGCTAAGAATGTTATGTGTACTTCAGTATGTGTACTTCAAGTATCTCAGTTGTTATTAGAGAGAACGACTTCTCTTCAACTGGAACTTTACATAGCTTAGAATAGGTCAACAAATCCTGTATAGTAATGTAATTTAGTATATGTAATTAAGTCAACAAATCCTGTATAGCAGATTTTATTAAAGTGAACTTAATTATGTAAAGAGATTAAATTTCACTGAATCTGTTTATTCGTTTGAATTTATGGCTGTTTATAGTAATTTTATAGATACATAGTGAATAATTATGAATTAAATGTAACCATTTCATTGGGAAATATATAGTAGAATTGAACGCTTAATTTTTTTTTCAGTTAATCCACAGTAGGGAAGAGTCCTTATCCAAAATGTCTTCTGTCTGGATAGCTGAATTTAAGCGACATGCTTACACTTTCTGTTGGAAACAAAATTTCTCCATTGAAATAATCCTAGAGGAATTTATTTCTATTTTATTTAAAAATCCCATTTGTTGTTGTTGTTGTCGTGTGCCAACAAGGCTGGCCTTATGGAATCCGTTGCTCCACTTTTCCAATTGAACCATATTTTGGTATGGACTCCGACTTCTTCAATACACACATGCCATAGGAACCCGTTTATAGAGTAGGAAACCATTCACAACCCATTCATTCAAGGGAAGGAAAAAGACAGGATAGATGGATAGAGAAAGTACATCCTTGCCAGAATCTGAATTCGTACCCAGGAACTCCAAAATTTCCATTTACTACAGCATAATAAGTTTCTTTATATTGCTGGATTATATTATATGAAATGTGTATTAAATTTTGTCTTTTTATAATAGCATCTAACACTAAAAATAAATAACGAAAAAATATATGAAAAAACTTTGCCAGCAATAATTTAAAAATTAAAATTTCCACATGTAAACTTTATTATTTTTATTTCAAAATTTTTTGTGTGGGTGTGTTTTTTTCTTCATTTTCTACTAACATGTATTCTAAAGGATATGAATTATATATAATATTTTCATTTGCAACTAATTAATTTCATTAAATTAATTTCATTGAAATAAATTTTATTTAAGATAAATTAATTTATCAATATTAGTTTCATAAATCCAATGAAAATAGTAAAACTAGTTCCGAAATTTGAAACGATATCACAACAAAATAAAAATAAATTCTAATGAAATGCTTATTTATCAGCGCAATGAAATGTTAGTTAAAAATTGAAAAAAAAAATTAAATGGTTTCTTACTACCCATAGAAATAAAAAAAATACGTTTCTGTAGATTTTAATGCATATTTCATTTCAGAAATTAATTTTCGTTTTGCCTCTTAGTAAAAAAATATTTCAATAGATAACTCAAAAATTAGAATTTTATCTACTTTCATTTTCTTTAAACAGATAATTTCTAATAAAAGAAATGTTATATCTCTCAACCAAAAATTTTAGAATTTACAAAGGAATACTATCTCTGTTTCAGACATTTTTACTCATATAAGAAATTACAAATATATATGACTAGGTATTCATAATTTTAAACTCATGAAACAGACGAGCACCTTCCAACTACATTTTTTGCGAGAAAAAACCATAGAAATAGTTATTTTTTAAAAATAAAGTATCCACCTAGATTGGATAAAAGAAACGGTTATAATAAGTGAACATATATATATATATATATATATATATATATATATATATATATATATATATATATATATATATATATATATATATATATAATTAGAATATTTCTTCAATTAAAAGCAATCGGTTTTTGTATCATCAAGTATAATGAAACAAAAGTTTTAAAAATATTTCTGAAGAGAACTAATTGCAATCAATTATTTCTTATCACGAAGACGAAATCAGTTGTGTTATCGAAAGTTTATCCAAGCTTTCATTCATAAATATGCTGAGGAAAGTAATACAAAGAACAATGAAACTATATTCTGGAAAGACTATCCTACAAATGCTTTTATAGACATGTGATTCATCTACACGAAACAATAAAAGGGAATAGGACGGAAAATATACTAGAGATATACTGTTGATGGAGGTGAGTGATTCTTTCCGTGTCTACGAGTGATATTCAAACATCCCTCATAAATATAATATTTCGTTGGACACATTTATCATCTTACTGCATCTTAGTTTTCTAGATAAATAACTAATTTTATGCTAAAATATTTTATTCTGATTTGCTATGTGTTTTATTTGATGAAAACAAAGATGTATCTAGAAAATTTCAGCTATATTATTTCATCAAATATAAATAAAAATCATTCAAGAAATTTTTATTAAAATTTGTTTTACATATATTTGATATGGAAAATGTTTTAAAAATCAATTATGTATAGAAATTTATATTTTGTTGAACTGAATTTTGGTTTGTGATTTTAAAAAAGATATTAGAATATTTAAATGTCTATTTTACTTTATTAGTAATTATTTTATTAATTCTTAAAACATAAATAGTTTTTGGTAGTTAAAATCTATTGAGACTATAAGTAACTAATATCGCTTTCAAATTTTTTCTGTTATATAGTTTAATTAAGCAAAATTTTGGAGCAATTAATCTCCAAGTAAACAAAATATTTTACTGCTATTATTGTTTATGGTTTTTCTATGAAGTCATAGCTAAAAAATTGCTAACATTTAAAAAAAATCACTAAATTTATATCTACGTAAAGCTATGTCCATAACAAATATTTATGATGAACAAAATGTTTAAATTTAACATAAATACCTGCAACAGGTTCCACCAATTTTATAGGATCTTCACTTTTGTTGACTTTCATCATAATGGTACCACCAATTGTCACCTATTAAACACTTTTATAAAACTCATTTACATTACTACTAAGTTCAATATGAAAGTAAAAAATTAAAATAAGTCAATTACAATTCGTTTTCTAACACAAGTCTCAATATATAAAGTTATGTAATGTAGTCAACATTAAAACATAAAATATATGAAAAAAAATTATCAAAGATCAGTTACAATTTGACAAATACAAGTCTCAATGACAAACATTTGATCACATTTTACTATCCTTGGTCGATCGAAAGAAAAAAAAGACTGGCAATATTATTTAAATAGATATGGCAGATTGAAATATTCATCTTAATGTCATAGTACAAGCTTTCTGTGTCAATCAATAAATAAGCCATATGGAATATATTTTATTCAAAATACATCATATTTACAAACAGCAGGAGAGGGATATTTCATTGTGGCCTAATGATAAGAGCATGTTTTTCGAATGGTAAGCAAATCGTTCGATTCTAGTTACTAATGAACAATGGGAGACGTTTTTTTGTAGACATACCTGTCTGGATGGATATAAGGCAATTTTCTTGATCGTCATTCATAAAATAAACCCGATAGTGAACTTTGGATTAGGTACTTTCATATTTCATGAATATGGTCAAGTACATTAAGGTAGAGAAGATTCAAAATAATTAAAATTAATGACAACATGTCTTTCTAATTTCGGTTATAAGAAAGGAATCACTGAAAATATTTGGTATCTTAATATTTTGTGTTAGTTTTTAACACACACACACAATATATATATATATATATATATATATATATATATATATATATATATATATATATATATATATATATATATATATATATATATATATATATATATATATATATATATATATATATATATATATATATATAAATATATATATATATATATATATATATATATATATATATATATATATATATATATATATATATATATATATATATATATATATATATATATATATATATATATATATATATTATTTATATATTTATTAATGATAAAAAAAGAAACAAATTGTGTTACAATATAGATGATTAACTAAAAATATTCGAAAACTTATTTGTGTAGAAAATAACAATACTTGAAATGCTTCATTGTTTTAATAAGAATAACAACTAAATTTAAATCAATTTAATAACATATTTCCTTGAGGTTCAAATGTGGGCCTAGTTTACTTTACTAAATAATGCAAAGTTAATTTGCAGTGAATACATGAACCCTTGTTTAAACATTAATTGTAACAATTATACATCCATAGTTCCCCTAGGAAAACATTTTAGTTCATTAAGTACCAGTTAATGTGCCCTGATATTGGCCGACAGTGAGCCATAGAATGATAAAACTTTGCTTGAAGAATAGATTAGGTAAATTGAAATGATAAGGAATGAAAGGCTTAAGGAGTTTCAATTTACCATAAACTTGGTTTATTTAATTAAAATACTTCAAATTTCGTGCCCATTTAAAACTATTACATTTCGCCAAAGTTTTAACTAAAATACAATATCATTTAGTAGGCTGTTAATGTATAAATACATGCTATAAAAGGAAATAAAATTATAATACTTATGCGTATTAATTATTGCAAATTCCTTTTAACTATTGATGAATAAAAAATAATAAGTAAAGTTTCGTAATTCTAATATTATAAGTAAGGTTTTATTATTAACCCAGATAAGCCTACTGTCCTATATTTAGGACAGTAGAATATAGGACAGTAGGCTTATCTGGGTTAATATATAAATACTAATATGTAAGAATAAATGATTAAATATTGTTTCCATAA